>OX579645.1:29867215-30467215 GCA_951230895.1 Carpatolechia fugitivella | reverse complement strand
GCCGTCGTCTCTTATCCTGTATTTAAAATAGAAACAAAAAAAGCTTGTTTTAGCTACGACTTTACGTTACAGACATTCGACACCTCCTATGAAGAACAACGTAACACAATTTTAGCAACTAATCAGTACAGCAGTTTACAAGAGAAAAAAAATACGTTTTAGTTTTTCTGCTAATGTTAACTTCAGTTCTATTGTACTTAGAGACTGCTTGGACAGAAAATTAAAAGAGTATAAATAAAATTATGATAAGGAATAATATTAACTAAGTATTTTTGTATCTCAAGTCACGTTGTTGTTCATAGGAGGTGTCGTCATCTATATGTTGTGATTTATAATGAAGGCAAATGACATTTCTACAGGATAAGTTCGAGAAAACGAAACAATTATCTAAATAAAAATTAATTTATTTATTCAACTATACAACAAATAAATAAAAATATATCTACACGTAACTTCATTTCATGTGATATTCTAATTACAACTTCATTTTATACAAAATATCGTCACGGAAATATACAAAATATTATTATTTAAAATTCCAATTATTATAAATAGGTACCTATGTAATTGTGAAATGATATAAAAAATTATAAAATGGCTGACAACGACTGCGAAATATGCAAAACATATTACAAAAATATTTCGAAGTTATATTATAATACTGCAATTTCATGTGAAATGTACGACTGACATAATAAAATTATGATAGCCAAATACTAGGTATTAAAATTTAAAAATTATTCTATTTATTCCTCAAGCCATAGACAAAGGATAACTCTCCTTTATCTATGCTCTAGCACTAGGGGAAAGTTGGCGAGGTAGCAGGGTGAGAAGAGATAATAGTTTGTGCATCAGAATGGCATAATGTGAAAGGAATTGAGGGGATTGTACGAGCCATGTACGTAAAATTTTAAACTATGTATCTTTGTTAAAAATGGCAGTTTAAATCTAAATCAGATCATTCTTCTAATTATCCAAGTGTAAAATGAATATGGTATTAATGTACGAGCAACATATATCTTGGCATATTAATAATAAAACCGGCCAAGCATGTGTCGGGCCACGCAAAGTATAGTTGTCCAATACTACTTAGGTAGACAGTTAACGTTTAAGTTTATCACGGATCGAATAAGAATCGGATACGGGTAAGAGCACAAACGCCCTAGAACCTACTTAATGTTGATGATTTTCTGTTTTAAATTCATCATAAATGTGCTACTAAACTACCGTGATTTTTTCGCACTTGACTCTACCAATAATAAGCACTTTAAAACAAAATCTTTCTGAAACTTACACTAGCATAGAATAATGGTTTTATTTAAAAAAAAACATCCAAAGATAGACAAGAATAACAAAATAGCCCCCCCTTCGCGTGTACCAGAGAAATTAGAGATGACCAGGATGTATATCTTCATTTAGTTTCTAATGGCTGATTTACACGTAGGTGGTCAAGTAGTAACTAAATTTTTACTTAATTTTAAGCGACTTAATTATAAGTGTTTACATGTCAAATGCACTTAATACTAGTTTAGAATCATTAGTCATCCCAAGATCCATCGCCAAAGCATTTTACTATAAATGAACTAAACCGTACTGTCCAAACGTGTCAAGTGACAAGTCACGCCCACCAACTTACTCGAAAAATAGAAAAAGTTCTTATCTACGTGTTTACTTGCACGCTTAATTTTACCTTGCAACTTATTACTAAATTCGTTGTTTACACACATTAATAATTTAAAATTTAGTTAACAACTTGACAAAATCAGCCAAGGCTGATTTACACGTTACCAAGTAGTAACTAAATTATAACTAATTTTAAGCGAATAAATTTTAAGTAAGTGTTTACACGTCAAATGCCCTTAATATTAGTTGAGCTTTTAAGTTATTCCAAGATCCGCCGTCAAACCTGTGCATTTAACTAAAAATAACTAAACCGTACCGTTCAAAACCCACTAACTTAATCGAAAAATAGAAATAGTTCTAATCTACTTGTTTACTTGCATGCTAATTTTTTACTTGCAACTTACTACTAAATTCGTTGTTTACAACGTAGTGAATGAAAACAAGTAAAATAAAATTGTTTTATAATTGGTTTTTACAATAGTGTTAAGAAATTCTGAATTTCATTTACAATTGGATAAACTTCAAATATGGCAAGGTACGTTGCTCATACATTGCTAGGGTACTTATTCATTTCTTACTTGAATAATTAGTAAAATTTTCAAATTTAGATATAACCCGCCATTCTAACGTCAGGTTTGGCGGTTTACTTACTTTTTGTAAAGTATGTTGCCGACGATTGTGACTGGCCGGTGCGGTGAGTTTGTTCTTTATTGATAATATTTTTGAATTTACAATTTTGATACCTTAACCTGCCCGTGGTCCACCAGGTGAACCATGGGTTTCAAGCGACCTTTTGTTTTATATTCTTGTGTCAGATACCTAATAAACGTCCCAAGTCCAACAAAGTACATACATGTATTTAATTGGCTGGAAGAGATCTCTTTGTCGAGTTAAGCTTGCCTTTGCAATGTAAATTTTAAATCAAACGTATGTGGAAATTGTGTGAATTAAAGAATATATTATATACTAGTTTCAAATTTTACGTACACTCCGTACATTGCTCGTAAATTCCCCTCACGCGTAAACCATGACCATTTGTGGAAATTCCCCGCCATTCTAATGCACACTATAATAGTATCCCTTTTATTGTTGTTCTTCTTCATCGTGTAGGTAGGTATTATTATAAATAAGCAGCTGCTCTCTATATATACTAAGGTCCTTCTGTGATCGAAGACTAAGGTACCGATTAGCCTAGCGTCACAAATTAGGTAGGTACAAGTTAAGGCATCAGGAATTTCGATTTGCTATAAAAGCAAAAATATTGCTGTAGGCGGGTTATATTAGGCAACATTTGTACTGTTTATAAACAGTGTTTCGCGATGTTGCATCATCACAGTCTGTAAACAGTTTATAAACAAAGGTGATGAAACATTGTTTCAGATACATGTAGTTGGCGTGTTCCCCACTTTGAGTGGAGAGCAAGACGAAACATCTAGTTTATAAACAAAAATTGACAAGTGTGGACGTGTGTTGCGGGATAATTAAACATGGAATTAGAAAAAGGAAGTGGAAACAAAGATGCATATTCTACAATTTTATCGTGAAAAGAAAAATATAAATATCCTAGCAACAACTGACAAGTGCGGACTGCCAAGTTTCAGAAACAGTGTTTACGGTAAACTTGTTTATAAACACGATGATCAAGCTTATAAACAAATGTTGCCTAGTGAATACCCGCCTTTACTAAGCTATTATTGCATATTTTATTTAATTTTACTCGACTTCATGCGCACTGCCTACCCAACTACAGACCTCGCGCGAACTCCGAGGAATCTTTAGGAATCTATGACCTAGCTAGAGCAAAACGCTCAATAAACCGGGTGTTTACCATATTTTTATAAAAAAAAAACAAAACTGATACCTATATATTATTGTGGAAAATCACGGCAAATAGCGGTACATGACACTACTATTTGCTATGATCGTTTGTGTACATTATTTAGTTTTTTTATGCAATAATAAATCATGAGTTGTATAAAATTAATAAGTTATTTATACATAACCATAGAATAAGTTATTTATACATAAATACATATAATAAAATTGTAATTGGTCGATGTCAGTATAAAAGATATTCAAGAAAAAATAATGAGGGGCAATAAGAGCAAGAAATATTTATTATATTTTTAGGATTTTTGTTTGTCTGTCTGTATGTTTGCATCACGCAAAAACTACTGAACTAAGTTAGATGCCGTTTACGTAGTTGTATTACTAACTTAAAACTGTGCACCAGTTGTGTTACGGCGCATAGAAGCGGAGAACTTAATTATTTAAATTATTGAAATTTTTATCTCGGGGATGAAATTGATCAAGCAAATGCAGAGCTAGTTACTAATAATTGCATAATTGCGGGACGGTTTATTTCTTAGATAGTGTGTGATTGATTTATATATTGAAAACAATGAACATCTCTAATGAAAAGTTCTCGCTTCCCCAGCCCTGATCTCTCGGAGCTTGCGCGCAGACTATACCTTTACAAGTGATAGTAACATTTTCCATGAAACAAATCGCACTATATTCACGCAATAAACTAGTAATCTTACATCACACAATATTATAAATGTGAAAATATATTTTGATGTTTGTTCCGCCTTCACGCAGTTCTCAGCGGATTTAGATGAATTTGGAATGGAGGTAGTTTGTAACCTGGATTTAACACATAGGATACTTTTTATGAGAAAAAAGACTTATTCCCACGGGAAAATCTTACACAACGCAAGTAGCCGCGGGTGGACCGCTAGTGTAATAATATATTTTCTAGTACTTAATAATACTTATTTCGAAAATAACCTGCTACTCTTATACTTTAAAAATCTCTACTTTTACTTTAGAATTTTTAATAATGTAAATATGACTCGATTTATTTCATACAAAAAACTGTAATAATAAATGTTTATTATTATTCTACAGACAGCTACCGGATTCGATTCTAAAAAGATTATAATTATCTACGGCTACAAAAGGCGTCAGTCGATGAGCATGCTAATGACCCGCAGGTAACTGCCGGAGTTTAATGATTCTCAATTTTTATACTGAGGTATTTAGTTAATACAAGTCTTAATTTGTGACGATTGAAAATCACATACCTACAGATTATTCTACCATAGCTGCGTTCTACATTGGGATTGGTAAAGCTATCGGCTACTCTAGCTCCATACATGACCAAACCTGAAAAAAGGAATATTAATAAATAGAAAACGTACCAAAAACCAGTTTAGTGTACGAAATAAAATAAAATATTAAAATAATTGAATTTATACATACATACATATCATCACGCTCATATCCCATAAGGGGCGAACAGAGCTTTAGTAGGCTCCCAAGAAAAACACTAAAACAACGCTTGGCAATATTTTTGGGTGAAGAATTGACCTATATGCACCTAGACGAAGGTACATACATCGACCTTCGCGATTCGTAGTGCATCTAGTGACAGGTTGCAAGCCTGGCCTAGTGATTGGGTCACGTCCCCACTACAGTCTATCTATCTATTGTTTGGTTGGTTCTGTATGTGGTTCTGTTCTGCTCGTAAGAGCGCAATACGTGTTTGTAATTTCTTGAATAACTAACAAGATAATGACATGAATGAGTTAATGGTACCTTTACATCAGCCTGCCCTGGAGTCGGCGGTGCGGTACGCTGCTAGTTAAGCATGGTATGTCTGTCGTAGATATTGCGGCGTTGCTCGCGCACTTGCCGCTTCCACTTGTCCTGCTGGTGCGTAACGCGGTTCAGCACGTTGCCGCGCGTCCCCATCGCCTGCGCCTGAGACTGGTCGCCCAGAGAACTCTCGTCCTGAAAACGTACAATATGTGGGACCAGGAAATAGACTTCGAAATTATTGACCGGCCACTCCATACAACCGTCGCTATAAGGTTTTTTGAGTATTGAAATTTGTATGCGAACGTGACTTTAAATGGTTGTATTTTTTATTGTGCTGACTTGGGAGTTTGAAATTATAGAGCTCTAAGGGACCATTCGAGCTTAGTATTTGGTACTAATTTCAACTTGATAACAAATTAAATAAAATTGCTTAAAATAAAAGTAAAAACTCGCAAAACTACAAATCCACACTTTGTGACACAAAAAATTCATTATCAAACAAAAGAAAGCTGGGTAATTCAAGAAATGGCCCCAAATGGAGACAGCGTGCTTCAATGGGAATCCAATACTTACATCTTCATTGGTGTGTTCTTGGTAGGAAGCTTTGGCCCTCTTGTTGATGAGTGGGTCCAGACAGATGAGGAAACCCATATATACCACCAGTAAAGTGATCACCCAGATGACTATTATCACTACCACCTGGATAACAAAAGTGAAGTTGCTTGATAACAATTTAATAGACAAGACAACTTGACATTTATTGTTCTTACATCATATGTTCAATAAATGTCAAACCCAAAAAAATATTAATGAATATATTACCTTTATAATCGTAGTGTTCCTGTTTTCATATTTGCATTCACATCTAGGACAAAACTCACGCATATGCCCTTTTAAATCTTCATCAACAAGTGGGAGGATTACACCATCACAGTTGCTAAAATATATAAAAGATTTCTATAAAATAATACAGTATGAAAATAAATAATATTATAGCAACGTCCAATATAATTCAGGGTGTCAGTACTGATTGATCTTCTGAATTCTGTTCATCATGTTGCTTTTACTAACATTATGCAACATCAATTTTATTCGCCAACAAACTGTCTCTCAGTTTGGCAATAGATTTAAGTATGTAAATGTAAATCAAATAAAACTAAATAAAATAAATTAAAATAAACCTCTTTTTAAAATAAAATATGCTGAACGACTTAGAATTAGAATTCTCAAGTGTTTAGAGATTATTTTATTGCCATTTTGCAAGTATTATCTATTTTTAGTAATAATAGATCAAGGCGGAGACTTGTTGTACCAGTCAATTTTCATTCACAGTGCAATTTATCAATTCACTTTGCATACAAGATACAATTTATCAATTTAGCTGCTGCAATTTTCTAATTGAGATTGGTAGGTACATGTTCTACGAGGGCTGCTATTTATGTATCCGGAATAACAAAAAATAACAAACATCTATAACCAAATATACTTTTATTGCTTTTCAAAATATTCCCCGTGATGATCGATGCATTTTTTCATACGTTGAAACCAGCTTTCGTAGCATTTTTTCCATTCTGTATCGGGTATCTCCAAAACGTGCATTTTGAAAGCATCAACGGCTTCTTCCCGGGTCGAAAATCGGTGTCCACGTAATTAGTTCTTCACGCTTGGGAATAAATAAAAGTCGTTGGGTGCCAAGTCGGGACTGTACGGCGGATGACCCGTCAATTCGATCATTTGACTATTTAAATACTCCGTTCTTGCGGCCGAGGTGTGACAGCTGGCGTTATCGTGGTGAAGGATTATTCTTCGTTGTCGATTGTTCTTGCGTATTTCTCCAAAGACTTCTGGCAAGCAAATGGTGTACCATTCAGAATTAACCGTTTTACGATTCTCTAGTGGTACTGTAGCCACATGTCCACTAATACTAAAAAAGCAGGCAACCATTTGCTTCAAAGTGCTTTTTGCACGAACAACTTTAGTTGGGTTTGGCTCATTTTGGAACACCCAAACCGTTGACTGCTGTTTAGTTTCGGGATCATACGCATATATCCAAGATTCGTCACTTGTGTAGATATTATGAACAGCTTTTGATGTACCACATTTGTATTTTTCTATCATTTTTTTGCACCAATCAACACGAGCCTGTTTTTGTTCAACTGTTAAGTTGTGCGGGATCCAACGAAAATAATTTTTTTTTACAGCCAAATGTTCGTGTAATATTTTATAAATACTCGTCATACTAATGCCCAGAAATGCCTCTATCTCGCGATATGTAACATGACGGTCTTGCATTATTAGTTCGCGCACAGCATCAATATTTTGTGGTACAACAGCTGATTTAAGGCGACCTTCTTTAAAATCGTCCGCAAGCATACGACGACCACGATTAAACTCACTGGTGGTTTTCGATGGGGCTTCCCCCCCCAAAAGTCGACAAAAGTTGATCCATGCACTGTTTTTGAGTTAATCCACGCCGAAAGTCGTAATAAATCATAGCACGAAAATTTTCACGAGTCAAATCCATGGTGATGATAGACAAATGAATTTTAAAAATGGCGCCACAATGTAAAAACAATTGACAGATGAATGAAACAAACTTTATTTTATAGCCAAAGAGTTCTATTTTTAAATGTTATAATTTCTTTTTAAATATTGTTTATGTAAGTGGCCAGTTCCGGATACATAAATAACAGCCCTTGTATTGGATAGTAACTAAGGATACTATAGCAACATATATGAGCTGTTGATGATAATAGCAAAATTACACAAAAATGTTATGGGATAATGTTAAGGTTGAGGCTAGCTGTCTACAAGAGATGTGAAGTGCATAGCATAGTGAATCTATGACTCATCATCATTGGCCTTGACGTCTATTGCAGACGAATCAAACAGTGTGTGTAAGACAACTTTTCTCGTGGCTGTGTAAGCCAATACGGGAACGACAATGACGTCCGCAAGCTCTGCAGATGTACTCGTCACCCGCAGAAGGGAACGATGCAGCTTGGTGACGTTTTGCTCTTTTTTGAGCTAAGACAGTAAACCAGGCGTCGTCATGAGTCTTCCGCCCGAATCTATGACTACATATCTTTTAAACACAATTCGTACTTATGCTAAAAGCTGGTATCTTCTAGTAATCAAAATATTGCCTGTATCAGAAGATACCACTCTTCTTCTAAACAGGGTAAGTATTAATTTAGGTAGTAACAATAAAATTACAGTGCTAGAATTATTGAGTGCTGTGCTCTAAATGCATTTAAAAAAAAAATAAGATGAAGATGTCATGCTGGTTGCCTATATAGATTTTTTCTTTTTTATCATAAATGGGTTTGCATTTGACCACAGCCTCATACTACGACAGAGAAAGATTTGCTCTAGGGTGGAACATGCTTACCTATTTAGAAGATGCCTATTCAATTCAATTCACACTCAAAAGCTCTGTGCTCCACATACTTTATGCATCTTTAACCCTAATTGACAGAGAGCGAAGTGTCTCTGTTTCAGCTTGGCCAAAATTGCTTTTGTATGTCTATCTGTCTGTCTGTTTGTTCCACTCTACAGGTCGCGTTTCTGAACCGATTCTCGTGTAATTTTGTGAGCAATGTTGATAAATTAATCAAATTAAAGTTTCCATATGTCTGTCTCTTTCAAAAACAATTTTTTGTATGGAGATTATATGGCGTTACTAACAAATGACATCACAAGTGGGTATGTGCCTCTCTGTCTAATCTTGAATTTCAAACCTTTATAACTCGGTCAATTTTAAAGATAGAGCAAAAATTCTTTTAGTGTTCAATAGCAGAAACTAACAAGTTTGGATATATAAAATAAAAAAGTAGTCAAATACCCTATTAATAATTAAGCTTTAAATAAATAGAAAAGTGAGTAGGTATTTTTGGTATTAATGGACAGGGAAAGTAAACAGTTTACAAATTGTGTATGCCAATTTATTCCTTTATTTACTTCTAGCTTGTTTGGATTTGGTGACAAAAAGTTATTTATGCTGGTGACACACACAGGTAATTAAATTAAGATAAAAATGGTTTTATTCAAAGTAAGATTTAACAAAATCATTTTTCGACATCAAAGCAACAAAATAAGTGGGTTTTGTCCCTGGTTGGATGTTCACTACAAGTGTACGCAAAAGGCAACCAGGATATGTACTTTTAAAAATTAAATGTTTCGTAGGTATATGCTTTCAGTGTAAAATTTTGTTGATTTTTTATTTTTAATGCAAAAGCCTGCTTTAACTAGGTACCTACCTATTTATTTTATATAAATGATAGGATGTTGTTTTGTTATACCTACATCTAATTACACGTTATATAGTTACCATTTATTTGGCGCCACGTTAGAGATGTAAAGCTTGCGATCTGAGCTCGTGCTGTTACTTAAAACAGCGGAAGGACTCGGACAAACGCATTTGCAACGCTTGTCGTCATATGATGGGTATGACTGTGCCTGTAGGTACAGAAAAAACGCAAGTTTATTACGTTACAATCAACCGTAGAAAAATAACACGTAAAAATCTACTGCTAAAGACACAATAAATTGCAAAATTAACTAAATATAGCGAAAGAATATCAATTGAAAAAGGGGCAGTAAACTATATAACCAAAGACTTACCGATGCGAAGACGACAAATGTAGCTAAGAACACTACAACAAGGGCTTTAAAATACATTTTTAACTTTTAATTATTTAATAACATTTGATTTGCTTATTGTGTTTGTTTTTAAACAAAATATACAGACATGGTAGAGACGATCGCCACCATTTTGAATCGTGTTATGGGCCCCGTAGACGGTCAAACGGTTTGATTCAAACACGTAAAGTTTGGTTTGACTCAAACCATTTTGATTGTTTACAAAGGTGGTTTGAACGGTTTGTCAAACATTTACGTGTTTGAAGCATGTTTGTTGCAATTTAATATTTTTCATTTGATGCAATTTCATATCTGGCATCATCATATTGGGAGCAATCCTGTAATGATGACGTCTTTTGTAATTATTAGTTTTTAATAAATAAATAAATTTTGTTGTGTTTAACGCGTCAGAAGTGTAATTACGGCAGCGTACAGAATCAGACTGCGCAGAGCCGTTTGACAAACCGTTCAAACTGACCTCAAACGGTTTGATCAAACACGTAAGGTTTGAGTCAAACCGTTTGACCGTCTCCGGTGCCCTTTACGTTTTCTTAAAACAGTAGAGTTGCTTTTTCGTTCCGAAACCGGGAGTCGATAATGGGTGCATTCCGAATCAGACTTTCAGCGCTGTCTGCGATCAGAAAAGCAAAAAAATGTATGGCGGACAGTGATTCGGAACGCGATACTTTAATCGATTTCAGCGCGTCTCGGAGCGCAGGGAATACACGACTTTATAAAGGCCGGCCCGATCTTTCAAAACCAATATTGTACAGCCCAATAATTCGAGTACATTGTACTTGAATTATCGTCCGTGCTTTCCTGGATGTGCAATATCGATCGAACAAAATCTGTAGTACGGGCTGATATTTCACAGTCGATAATGTACAACCAATAATTCCATACCTTCGGGGTTAGGTTATCTTGTGACCCCCCATGACTGTTTAGCCTGATATTTGGAATCCATTTATGGCTCCGAATTATTTGGTTGTGCAATATTGGCCGTACATTATTGGATGTACATTATATGGGGCGCATTCCGAATCAGACTTTCAGCGATGTCAGCGATCAGAAAAGCATAAAAACGTATGAGTTTTGACAGCTGACAGTAATTCGGAACGCGATTACGGGTGCATTAATCGATTTCAGCGCGTCTGGGAACGCAGGGTTTGACTCTCCGAAACCAGGGATGCCAGGCCTACATTCCGTTGGCATAAATATCAGATCTATTACGAATAAAGGATTGTGATGTATTTCAACAGCATAGTTACGGCTTCTCTTTTTTAACTTATGATATGTAAAAAAGGACAACAGTAGTTTTAACATTGCCGAAAATGGCAATATTTTCTTGGGGCGCATTCCGAATCAGACTTTCAGCGCTGTCAGCGATCAGAAAAGCCGTATACAGAGAAGAGAATAGACTGATTGTCATTTTTTGTTTCACTTACACAAGAATTCACTTACACACAAAGCGCGTACCGAATAACTGTCAGCAGGCGATACCCATTCGCTGACGAAGCCGGACGGTACACAAACGCCCCCTTACTGGAGGAATTCAATTAAATTTTTTAAATTAATGGCGTTCCCTAAATGATTTCGCCAATATCAAGTGTTATTGTGTTTTTTTAGTTCGACAAACGAGCTTCATGAGAGGAGAAAAAAAAAAATCTCAGAAAGATGTTATTGGCCTCGATTCGGGATGTCATGCTCTAATTCTAATTTTAAAATCCAGCTATCCTTTTCGTTTTTATGACCAATGAAAGAGAGGTGATGAACGAATGATATTAATTTGAACGAATAATAACTTAAAAATAATATTAACAAAAAAATAGAAACCTCCTTCAAATTACCTTATATGGTTATCTCCACTAAAAAGTAACAAATAGAATAACATTCCAGATGGAACATGAAAAAAAATATTGGCAATATCCTCAATTAAGTAGATAGGTAGTGTATTAAGTAAATATTTAGAATTTTGTACTTCCTTTTGGAGTCGGTGCCAGCCAAAAAATCGTCGATTAGTCGGTTTATTCCCGTATGCCACCCCCGAATATTCTTTATTTTTATATTGTTTTTTTTTATCGATAGTCCCCTAATGTCGAATCCGTTGCTAGAGCGAAAACAAGTGGCCGCCATTTTGAACTTTTTAGTTATTAAACCGATTGCTTTCAAAATCGATATCTGACGGACCGCGCGGTCTCTGACGTCGAATCCGTTGCCAGAACGAAAACAAGTTGGCAGCCATCTTGAAGTTTAAATTATTTAACCGATTGCTTTTAAAATCGATATCTGACGGTCCACGCGGTCTCTGACGTCGAATTCGTTGCCAGAATGAAAACAAGTGGCCGCCAGGAGGTTTCTATTTTTTTGTTAAAATTATTTTTATTTTATGATTTTCAGTGTTTCATTAAATATATTTTATGTAAGTAATTAATCCTAACCTCGACACATTTCCTATTATTTTTCTTCATTATCCAAAGTTAGGTTTTGTTATTTAACAGTTTCAGTACAAAGATGTTATATTTTTGGTATTTGCTTAGTTTAGACTGCGTCTTTCGTGCTTTGCAAGTGCGTTTAATTGTTTATTATAATGATTGTTTCGAAAATAACATAAGTTAAACTGGGTAAGAGGCTACGAAGTAAGAGGTCATTTAGTAGTCCAGCTGGCCACTAAACTGACAATGCTAAGAGGAAAGAATAGCTTCGCGATCCTAACGAAATAGGTATTTAGAAAAACATTTGCTATCGCTCGTGCGTGCGCTCATGCCCCCGGGAGAGAGAGAGCGAGAGCGTTGCAGCTCGCGACTGACAATAGGTACTTTTCTTGATGAAATTCCCATTTCGGGAGAAAACGGTTTCCAATAACAAAATTTCAACAAATCACTTTTTTTTTATGTCGATCGTTTCAGCACAATATATTCTAGGTTCATAGGTTTGGTTTTTAAACAAAAAACCATTGTTTTTGTTCAACAAACGGCTTAATTCGACACAGTTTTAATTATAAAAATTACGTTACTTGAGGTGCCTATATAAGTTTGAATCTATAGCGAATTTTGTAAAAAGAAAAAGCTATAAACCTAGTCATTCACTGTGTCAATAACATACTAAAAAATCATGGAGATTGGAAAATATTTAGAAGTGGAAAAACGTTTTCTCTTTTTGTATAGACGAGCACGTACTATTCTTCCCTCTTAATAAGCTTATAGTTTACCCCGATACTTGGGCTATTCGTAAGGAGTTTCAGGTTTGAGATGGTATCTTGAAAGTCTGTCGTTAGCTGATTACATACAGACAGTGAACGTAGGCTGGCTTCTTCTTTTTCTTCATGTTGTGGATTGTAGGGTCGACAACCAACCTCACATACCCTGGTCACACAGTTAATATATTACCGGGCCCTTGTCAAAACCCACTGACTTAGCACGAGTAACGACGCCTTCTGTAGATATTAGAGCCGAGACACATGGCTTAACGTGCCTTCCGAATCACGGAATCATCTTTCTTTTCAGACAATCAGGTGATTCAGGCAGCAATGTCCCAACTAAACTGAAAAAAGTCTCACAAGGACATTTTCGTTTAAGAGTGTCTTCACCGGGATTCGAACCCGAAACCTCCGTAAAGAGAGTAAAACACTCGACCACTCGGCCATAGAAGCTAAATTATTTGTGATATTCAATACAATATCCGAAGATTGCAGGTTCTTGTCCTGTCACGGTCGCCAAAAAATGTGATAAAATCGAATAATATAATTTTATATGGAACAACGGAAACGTAGATTTTTCAGCAAACTGACAAAACAAATTTATTTCGTTGCCTAGCAACATTCCACCACAAATGGTATCGCGCGCGATGCATATTGCTATCACTGGTTGAGGAGTTTCCGCTTTTATCTCTTATTTCATCATCAGATTTTAACAAAATTGGTATGGATTTATCTTTAAAGCACGTTCTATCGAATGAAAAACGAATCATCAAAATCGGTTGAAAACTAACTGAGATATGACTAAAAGAATAGACGAATAACGACGCGAATGCTACATTCCGTTGAGGAATTTCCAAGTTTTACCTCATGTTCCACCATCAGATCTTAACGAAATTAATATGTGACTACCTCGAGAGTAAATCCTATCGAATTAAAAAAGAATTATTAAAATCGGTTAACAATTGGCGGAGATATCTAATAACATACATAAAAAAAAAATACAGACGAATTGAGAACCTCCTCCTTTTTTGAAGTCGGTTAATAAGGGCATAGCTGTCAGTTTAAGAGATTTTTAAGTCGCATGTTGCTCTCTAAAAATTGTGCAATCGACACGGCCATACGGTTCAAATTCGATGTTTGACAGCTCTAATATTAGGATGGCCATCTCCTGTCCCTTTTCAATCTTTAAAAGGTAAAAAGGACGGACTAACTTAAATTAAGGATTAGAGCGTGACATCCCGAATCGAGGCCATTATCTTCGATCCCTAGCTGTACTGCCAGACAAAATCTACTCTAATCTTGATCGGTAAATGGGGTTTAATGGACCCAAGATAAGCTATCCAATAGGTACTTAGACTTTTGTAAAGTTTAGTCAGACCCTGACTGATCACAGGCCTGAGGAAGTTAAGTACCCACTAAAAAGAAAAGCGAAAACTGTAATCTCTTTTTCTATTTTATCATTGCCAAGGTGTACTTACTGATTACTACTTATTTATACGAAAATATAATATTTCAAATAAAAAACGTCGTTTTATTGCTTGATAAACTATTTGAATGAATGAATGAATGAATATACTTATGTAGGTATATTATTGTATATTATTTTGTAAATATTATATATGTATATATTTATGTAATATGTTAGATTTGTATAGTATTTTTTTTTTGTATTTTGTTTTATTTCTGCACACCCGTCTATTCATCCTTTTGTTTTTATTTTTCGCCCAATGGCTGCCTGGAAGAAATCGCTTAAAGCGATAAGGCTGCCAATTGACTTCTCCTGTATCGTCAGTGTTTGTCTGAGTGTTTTGTTATGTGCAATTTTGAATATTTGATTTGATTTGATAAACCAGAAAATAAGCGAGCTACTAGTTTTGACGCACCCTTGTATGGCGCTGGAACCACCCACCACCACTCTCACGTCCAGGGAGCAGAAGCTGGAGCCGGGGAACGTTTTGAAGGCGTGTTGCGTCCTAGCCCAGCCACAACAGATTTCGCGCTAATAGCATGTCCTTTTATTGTTCCTGCTGTACCAACAATAAAATTAATTGTACCTTGTAATTAGTTGCTTTATTTAATGGAAAATAAAGAACAAACACCGTACATTGGTTTAAATTATATTTTGGAACGTTTTGAATGCTAAATCAGTGTAAATGTATAGTTAGGCCGGGCTGCAGCATACACGGTACAGCCCGGCCACAAATACATGCTTTCTAGCGTATTATGTTGGAAGGTACAATTAATTTGATTGTTGGTACAGCAGGAACAATAAAAGAACATGCTATTGGCGCGATAACAGATTAAAAAATCTGTTGTGGCCGGGCTAGGACGCAACACGCTTTTGAAGTGATGACTGGTGGTTCTGTAAGAAGTTATATTGGGATGATGATGAATAGGAGGGGCCAAGACTTGACTACGTTGGCTATGAGGAAACAGTAGAGCAGAAGAACGAACAGTATCAACGAAAATCGTCTGAATCATGGTAATCTAGCAGCAGCCTCATTGTAAGAGATGTTTTCCTGAGACACAACACGCTTAGTAAGGTTAGATAAAGAAAAACCTTTATTTGATACAACACTTTTATTGATCTAAATAGATCCACATAAATCCCATGATGCATTCATTCGCAATACTGTTCATTTAAAAACAGTCCCTCAATCAGATCATAAATAGTAATAAGTATAATCATCCACACACATGACACAACCTATCTAATCGTAATCTAAAATCGTGGTATTACACCAAATATCTTGCAAGACTAGAAGACAGAGTGCCACACTCAGGTAAGTACTTAACTACTTACTGAACTAAAAAATAGAGCCTATTATAGCTACAGCCCTATCAACGTAAAAAGTGGCCAGATTTGAAACCATAACTCTATCGGTATAAGTACTAAACTAAAGCTATAAAAGTAAACAAACTATCTTGACAAGGTAAACAATTTTGACAGAGGTTTCTTATCGAAAAACATATTTGCTGAAATAAGTTGTAGCTATTAGGCAAAAAACCCAGTAATTACATTTATTTTATGATACTTAAGTATATTCTTTGGTAACATAATATTATTATGTTTATATATACGAGTACCTACTTGAAACAAATTGTGGTCATACCTACATCTGTCGATTACACTCCGCTACATAAAAATGACAGTTTTGAACTGTACTACGCTAGTTTGCTACTACTATTATAATAAGTAATAATATAAATATTCTGTGCTGTAGTTTTACAGTTACTAGCCGCGACGCTTTTCAGTTCACAAATGTCTTTTTTGTAAGTAATTTTTCAATACACCTTGCTCGAAAATTGAACTTACGAAGTCAGTAAACTGTGCGGTAAATGCGTTTTACCGCACTAATGCGATTTTATTACATTTTTTTTTTTAATTTCTACGGTCTTCAAAATTATTATTCAGCCAGTATCATTTTGATAATAAAAATATTTAAATCGATTCATACAAAGTGAAAAGTATTTTATATTTCAACAAATTGTAACAAAAATATTATCAGCCAGTAATATTTCAATTATAAAAATAAAATTATCTCGATTTAACAAAGAATCAGTTCGTAGAGGCTGAATGTCCGCCAGAGCCTTTTATCCGTAATTACACTTATAAAAAAGAAACATACTATCGTTTTGTAGTTGGCGCCAAGTTTGTAAAATTTTCATTTAATTATTTTACATTGAATGTTGTTTTATGAGTGTTGATACTTAATGATAAATGTGAATAATAAAGATACTCAAACTAAGCGGAATAAAAAAAAAATTAGGTAATAAAATCGCACACGCCTTCGTAAGTTCGAGCAAGGTGTATTGAAAAACAAATTAAACTAAAATATTTTTTTAAATGATTGTTGTTATTATGCGACCCGCGTCAGATATCTTTGGCATAATAGTATTCAAAATTCTCAATTCAATTTTTTTAATTCGTGTCTCGCTTCGCTCCGCATATAGGCGACAGACAACGCGCGTCAGAAATCTTTGAAAATTCTTTATACGACGTTACTAAACAACTTTTTTTAATAATATTCAGTTTATGAACCATAGCACATTTTTTAAAATTCATTAATCGAAATATTTCAAGTACCAGATAAACACATAAAAAATATTTTTTCAAATATCTTGCCATGAAACAAAGTTATAAAAGGTTTCAAAGATGATGGTTAGACAGAGAGATCCGACATGACCATTGACGTCATTGGTCATGCGGGCCATACATCCGCCATAGAAAATTTTGTTTTCGTTGATGATGAAAAGAGGGACAGACATATTTGTTTAATTATGTTGTATCTAGTTTGTTTTTCGATCAATTTCGATTCTGTTTTGACTGTCAGTATTCTATTTTTGTATACTTTCAGATGAACTATGAAAAAATCTTTTTTTATGCATATTCCCTATTGCTATAAACTGAAAAAAGTAAGTAAGTAATTTTACTTCATAATTAAATCAATAAACGAAATAATATTAAATGGTTTTTAAAAATAATCTGTCAGACAGAGCTCTTCCTATAGTAACCCGGCTATAGTGTAATAATCTCAGAGGAACAAACAACGATCGCTTCGGTCGAGGCGACGCGCGTCAGAAAGACTTCTACTATGTATGTAAACAGTCACATTTATATAAGTATAAGTAATCCTAGAATATGAAGTTTCTTCTGGCCGTTCTTCTCCACAGAGGGCGTACACTGGTAGCGAACGTGCCATCCATGATAGCTTTGACGTCGAAAAATGGTTAGTAAAAATCTTAATTCGAATAAAAAACTTTGACTTTGACTTTGACTTGACTTTGACTTTGACTTTGACTTTGAAGTTTAATATTTAGACAGCGATCCTAAGAGTTTGACTATACATAATGTAGGATCGCCTTTACAAACTAGGTATAACTGTTTTGTTACTATTGGTTGGGATTTCTAAAAAAAATACACTACATATTTAGTAGAAAGAGATTCTCAGTCAGACATGACAGGAAATAACATCATTAAAACATTTATAACATACAGGTACTTTGATTGATATACAACTGAGGCTTTTCCGAATACTACCACAGTAATATACTATTTACACCTAGACTCTAGAATCTTTATAACGTCATATATCATCTACATCAACAGCACATATACGTCCCCACCGAGGGGCTCGAGCCTACCCTGAATTAGGGTGATTAGGCCTTAGTCGACCACGCTGGCCCAGTGCGGGTTGGTCGACTTCACACACAACCTTTGAATTTCTTCGCAAGAGTGTGCAGGTTTCATCACGATGTTTTCCTTCCCCGTAAGAGCGTCGAATAAACGTGCATATGAATTCGAAATTCGAAAACACATTGGCACGTGGTGGGTATCGAACCCGCATCTCCCGGACGGGGGGCAGCGGCCCTAGCCACTAGACCACCGACGCGACGCTCTTAACATCATAATATATAGCCTAGTATAATAAAATAATGTTTATGAGCGTTCAAACACACGGACAAATAAATAGCTGCTAGTCGGTAAATGCAGATTAAGACCTGTCGTCGCCAATAACTCAACAAAATCTACTTTTTAAAACCATCACAGTTAATTACCACGGTAAAAATATCCCGTTTCAAATCGTAATAATGGCAAAAATGTCTTTTGTTGAGTTGCAGGGTCAGCATATGGACCGTAGTCAAATTAAACCGCGCGACATAAAACGTAACCGCCAATATAGTAAGTCCACAGAACATATAAAATATGTTCTGTGAGTAAGTCTCAGTTCTTGTCTACGTGCGACAAAAACTTGGATACTATTGGCGGTCACTTTGTATGTCACGCGGATTTATTTTGTCTACGATGCTGAACCTGCTGTTGTTGTTGCTTGGACATGTTTCATAACTTTTGTGGTAGATTGATCTTAGACTTAGCATAATATTACCGTAGATAAATTAAACCACGCGGCATTCAATGTAATCGCCAATAGTAAAGCAGTTTTTGTTTTCGATAAGAACTTCCATACTACGGTCATTAGAGTCAGTACACACATGCACATGTTGCGCGGGTTTATTTTGTCTACAGTCTACATGCTAAGCGGATGACGTATCGCTTGTTGTGTTTAGCGAAAATAGTCAGTGGGCGATCAATCTAGCACAAGGCGCAGTGCTATTCCTTAGGGAGCGCGCTGTCGCTTTTCCCGCGGGAATACACGCGGTAGGCCGTCTTGGTGCCGAGCACTCGGTCTAGCAGGCTGTGCTTGTTGTTGCGCCGGCGCAGCGCCAGCACCTCGCGGCACAGCTCTTGGAACACGTCCCCGATCTGCGTCACCTGTTCCGCTGCTGCTACCTCCGCGAAGGTGCACTCGAAGTCTTTGGCAAGGATCTCGCCCTCTTCCAGGCTTACCTGTAAAATGATCCCATATGATGTGATGCTCAATTTGTAAAGTATAATTTGCTGTTACTTTAATTACAAAAAAAAATCGAAAATAAATATATATAGACAGATTATAATATTATTAATATTCTTCTTCTTAGCGAGTCGATGGCAAGTCGAATTTTATAATGTAGCCCAGAATGAAGGCGGATTGTGTGGCGTCCATCAAATCTTGCTGCGTGCAGACCTGCGTGCAGGCCAGGAAAAACCTATTCAATTTAAATTAAATAAAAATAAGAATTGTTTATTTCCTTTAAAGAGTACAGTTTTACATAAAATAGTTTCCGGTGTCTCTTAGTAAGCGTGTATACACCTGTGTCAGGAGACACCTATAATACAATACAATAGACAAGTTTAAAATAATTAAAGGTATAACAGAAATTGTATAAAAAAGGTTATTATAGGATATCTGATTACTTAGAGGACAGATGTCCATGGGAATAGATTGCTTGAGTGGCAGGCCTTTTCGGTATTTAATTAGCATTAATTTTGTAATATTTTAATTTTTTATTTAAAAAAGGAAACGCAAAAGATGCGACGACTGTGGAGTTTCTTCGGTGAGCTCTTCTCCACAGATTCCGCCATTGTGTTAGTGAACTCACCCAAAAAAATGTAATAACGGATCTAAGTGATGTAATAACATCCTATGGAAATAAATTATTTTGACTTTGGCTTTGACAATACAAATATTAATAATGCCAATTTCTATTGTATTATAGGTATTTCCCGGCCGGACAAAGGCCTTTCCATTTTTCCGTAATTTCTTGAGTCTCTGAGTGATTTTCTAAGCAAGCTAGTTGGCCGGTTGGTCGGTAGTCCCACCAGGGGGCCGTTTCACGAAGCTACAAGTTACAATTTACAAGTACAATTCGATGTACATTGCGTAGACAGTGAGATTAAAACGATAAGGCCTACTGTTTAGGCGAATTAACTACGCAATGAATATCAAATTGTAACTTGTTACTAGTAAATTGTTGCTTCGTGAAACGGGGCCCAGTCCAATCGTCACGCCTTTGTTTTCAAAGCCTGTCTCGGTATCGGGTCTTGAAGAGTTCATCGCGTGATGACTTCCGCCAACGATTCAGGGTGCACGCAGCTTAGATAGATAAAAAATATTATTGCTTCAAAAACACACGGAAATAGCATATTCTTATTAACATGTTATTTTAATAATTATAAAAACAACAACTATACAAACACGTGGCTTACCACTGGATGCGATCATGGTGGATGGCAGTAGGAAGCAGGTGGAAGTGGTCTTACTGGTCTACTTTGTGGAACCTAAGCCGTGATCGTTCAAACCCCTCACGACATGTCGTGAGCATGTGCTCTTAAGGGACTTGTATATTTCCAGACTTGTATATTTCAGCTATTTTCACAGCATTATGTCCTACGGAATTTTATTGTGGGGTCAAGCTGCTAACATAAATAATATCTTTGTGTTACAGAAGAGGGCGATACGTTCCATATATGAATTGCGTGGTCGTGATTCCCTAAGGGAATTGTTTAAAGAAATTGATATCCTCACAGTATCCTCACAGTACATATTTGAAAACATCTTGTATGTCCGGAAGAACACAATGCTATTTCCTAAGAATTCTGATATACATAATATAAATACTAGAAATAAAAATAAAATAGCGCACCCAAAGTTTAGACTGTGCACAGTTAATAATTCATTCATGGGGAACTGTATTCGCTTCTATAATAAAATACCAGATGATATTGTAAATCTGTCCGATAGCCAATTTAAAGCTAAAATTAAAACTATTTTATGTTCTAAGGCCTATTATACGATAAATGATTACTTAGATGATAAAAACGTCTGGTCAACTGTTGTTCCAAATCAACGGAGTAGATTGTAATTATGACTCATGTATGATTCTTTATATATTTAAAAGAAAACTACAAAAGATACAATTCCTGTGGAGTTTCTTCTGGCCGTTCTTCTCCACAGAGGGCGTACACTGGTAGTGAACGTGCCATCCATGATAGCTTTGACGTCGAAAAATGATTTGTAAAAATCTTAATTCGAATAAAAAATTTTGACTTTGACTTTGACTTTGACTAAAGTACGGTTTTCTGACTGACGTAGACGTAGATTTAGTCTATACTAAACAAACGCAAATCACTCTTCGAGGGGTCGACATAGTGACGGAAAGTATAAAAGTCAATATTATAAACCCTAGAAGTGGTTTGACTAAATGTTAAGACAAATCCAATGAGCCCAAACACGACGAGGTTCTGCTGTGTAGTTGAGGAGTTCCTTTGGCCACCTTCCGACTCCATATGAGACTCTTGACACCACTAAGGTCAAAACAAGTTCTTTTTTTTAACGTGTTTTTTTAAGCATTAGCTTGTGTCGCAAAATCGATGTATCAAGCGTAACCGGACTTTTGGGGGAGCAGAAATACTCTTACCCCTAGTATTAATAGCAACAGCCTAAGGGCGCCCACTTGGGGGCACGGACCTCGGCCTAGGACGTTGCCATGGCGAGAAGCGCGCGGGAGGGGAATGACCCTGACGGGGTCTTCCAGGATTATGCAGAACTTGATTGGGCAAGACAAGTTCACCAAGCTTAAACACGATGTGGATATGTTATGCAGTTGATATGGCCATCTTTCGACTCCATCATGCATAAGACCAGCTTCATGTTATTATTATTCCATCGTTACTGCGGTTAGTGAGGTTTGTTTTTTAGTAAAACAGCATAATCAAATGATAGCAAGTGCTTGAAAATATGTTGCAAAATTCCATCCTAACAAACAGACAGACAAGAAAGCGAGTTATTAAAAACGTGTTAAAGTGACTGAATTGTTCCTTTTCAACAAAGCTTACACAATCCACTTGCAGCAGATAAAATAGACTCTATGTTCCGTCGGTCTAGGCACTTAATTAAAGGTAAACAATCTAAACAGATCTTTAAAGCAAAAACACATTTAAAAATAAGTTTTAGCTGTCAGCAATAAAAAAGCAATAAAATAATAAGTTTTACAATAATTTTGCTAACAGTCATAACTTACTTTATAAATTTTTCGATAAAAGGATTTATGAAGGTTATTTACATTTGGTTAAGTGCTTAAGCCGGCAAAATATAGAGGTTATTTTACCTGTCGCAGGTGGATCATGTCTGCCTTGTTGCCGAGTAGCGCCAGGGGCGGCATTTGGGGCGTTTGAGTCTGAGCTTCGGGCAGCAGACTGGTCTTGGCGCGTCGGACGTAGTTGAAGGAGTCCCGGTCGGTGATCGAATACACCAGCAGCAAACCGTCGGCCCACTGCGCCACCTCGCTCAGAGGCAGCTCCTCTATATCCTGGAAATAATAAGGTCCTTATGAAAAAAAAGCTTGTCACAAAACAATCATTGAAAAACAGAATCGTTATCATCAACAGCTTATGTACGTACCGAGGGGCTCGAACCTATTCGGAAAGCAGGGCGATCAAGCCATAGTCGACCACCAAGGACAATAGAATAAACAAAGTTTTGCTTTATAAACTTTTATCATGTGAGCGCTTTCTTTGCAATTTCAATTTCATTGAAGTTACTATGCGACGGCTCCGTAGCCCAGGTGGTAGTGTATCTGCCTCCGACGCACAGGGTCGCGGGTTCGAATCCCGCCCAGGGCAAACATTTGTGTGATGAGCACTTGTGTTTGCCTTGTGTCTGGTTGTTGTTTATCTATATAAGTATGTATTTATCTATGTATGTATTGTATATCAGCTGTTTGGTACCCATAGTACAAGCTCTGCTTAGTTTGGGATCAGATGGCCGTGTGTGAAGATGTCCCAACATATTTATTATTTATTTATTACTTTGAGCATGATTTATATTAGCCGTCCGCCCGCGGCTACGCTCGCATTGTGTAAGATTTTCCCTTGGGAATAATATTTTTTCCCGTTAAAAGTATCCTACGTGTTAATCCAGGGTACAAACTATCTCTATTCCCAATTTCTTCCCAATCCGTTCAGTAGTTAAGGCGTGAAAGTGGAACGAACATCCAAACATCTAAAGATCCAATTATATTTACACTTTTAAAAACGCTATAATATTTATTTATTTCTTATCAAGTGCCTAAATACAAAGTTTCATGGTGTCATCTTCGATAATGACGAACTTCCATACAAACTTTCATCCCTTATTTCAACCCCTCCAAGCCTTTTTTCACGATAAAATACTAAATAACTCATAATTTATTTATTGGCAAACTATTATAGTGTTGCCAGCCAACGATTTTAAGCTATTTATTATAAATTATTTCTCGTCAGTATCCTATTTTAGAGATTTGGTCTTACCTTAGGACACGTGTCCAGAATCTCGAAGAGTATTGGCTCTCCATCTACCAAAACTTCATGTCGATATTTGCTATCTGAAAAAAAAGGAAATAAGAATTACGTATGAAAAATGATCTTTTCAATCGTGGTCACATACAACATCTTATAATTATGTCTGTGATCGTGGTACATCTACCACAAAATAAGATTGCAATAACAACTGCAAACTGCAAAGCTTATTAGCCAGATAATAGTGATTGATTAAAAGGATAGTTTGTGGCTTGCCTGCCCCCGACGCTCACCTATAGCCAGTGTTGGGCAAAATTTAGTTTGATTGACGATTAAAAACTAAAACTAACGAATTTAGTTTGAACTAACGATTGACGATTGAATTAGTTTTAATCACGTGTGGATTGATTCTGGAATTAATTAGTTTTAGTTTTTAGTCAGGATTGATTTCCAATTAACTAAATTTTTATTTCGTTTATGAAATCAAAATTTCAATAGAATTTTTGGATTTTTGGATGGGATGACTTTTGGATGTTTGGATGTTTTGATTTTTTGGATGTTTTGGATGTTTGGATGTTCGGATGTTCGGATGTTTATGATGTTTTGATGTTTTGGATGTTTTGGAGGTTTTGGATGTTTTGATGTTTTGGATGTTTGGATGTTTGATGGTGTGGATGTTTGATGGTTTGGATGTTTTGATGGTATGGATGTTTTGGATGTTTGGATGTTTTGGATGTTTGAATGTTTTGGATGTTTGGATGTTTTGGATGTTTTGATGTTTTGGATGTTTTGATGGTTTGGATGTTTGGATGTTTTGGATGTTTGGATATTTTGGATGTTTGGATGTTTTAGATGTTTGGATGTTTTGGATTGGATGTTTGGAATGTTCGGATGTTTTGGATGTTTGGACATCCGAATGTTTGAATGTTTTAGATGTTTTGATGTTTCGATCTTTTGGATGTTTGGATATTTGGATGTTTTGGATGTTTGGATTTTCGGATGTTTGGATGTTCGGATGTTTTTGATGTTTTGATGTTTGGATGTTTTGATGATTTGGATGTTTTGGATGTTTGGATGTTTTGGATATTTGGATGGTTTGGATATTTGGATGGTTTGGATGTTTTGGATGTTTGGATGTTTTGAACGTTGGGATGTTTTGGATGTTCGGATGTTTTGGATGTTTGGATGTTTTGAATGTTTGGATGTTTTGGATGTTTTGATGTTTTGGATGTTTTGATGGTTTGGATGTTTGGATGTTTTGATGGTGTGGATGTTTTGGATGTTTTAGATGTTTGGATGTTTGGATATTTGGATATTTTGTAAGTTTTGTATGTTCGGATGTTTTAGATGTTTGGTTGGAAGTTTTAGACGTTTGGATGTTTTGGATGTTTTAGATGTTTGGATGCTTGGATGTTTGGTTGGATAAAACTTCCAAACATCCAAAGCATCCAAACATCTAAAACATCCAAAACATCCAAACATCTAAAACATCCGAACATACAAAACTTACAAAATATCCAAACATCCGAACATCCAAAACATCCAAAACATCCAAACCATCAAAACATCCAAACATCCAAAACATCCAAACCATCAAAACATCCAAAACATCCAAAACATCCACACAAAACATAATACTAACGAATTTAGTTTGAACTAACGATTGACGATTGAATTAGTTTTAATCACGTGTGGATTGATTCTGGAATTAATTAGTTTTAGTTTTTAGTCAGGATTGATTTCCAATTAACTAAATTTTTATTTCGTTTATGAAATCAAAATTTCAATAGAATTTTTGGATTTTTGGATGGGATGACTTTTGGATGTTTGGATGTTTTGATTTTTTGGATGTTTTGGATGTTTGGATGTTCGGATGTTCGGATGTTTATGATGTTTTGATGTTTTGGATGTTTTGGAGGTTTTGGATGTTTTGATGTTTTGGATGTTTGGATGTTTGATGGTGTGGATGTTTGATGGTTTGGATGTTTTGATGGTATGGATGTTTTGGATGTTTGGATGTTTTGGATGTTTGAATGTTTTGGATGTTTGGATGTTTTGGATGTTTTGATGTTTTGGATGTTTTGATGGTTTGGATGTTTGGATGTTTTGGATGTTTGGATATTTTGGATGTTTGGATGTTTTAGATGTTTGGATGTTTTGGATTGGATGTTTGGAATGTTCGGATGTTTTGGATGTTTGGACATCCGAATGTTTGAATGTTTTAGATGTTTTGATGTTTCGATCTTTTGGATGTTTGGATATTTGGATGTTTTGGATGTTTGGATTTTCGGATGTTTGGATGTTCGGATGTTTTTGATGTTTTGATGTTTGGATGTTTTGATGATTTGGATGTTTTGGATGTTTGGATGTTTTGGATATTTGGATGGTTTGGATATTTGGATGGTTTGGATGTTTTGGATGTTTGGATGTTTTGAACGTTGGGATGTTTTGGATGTTCGGATGTTTTGGATGTTTGGATGTTTTGAATGTTTGGATGTTTTGGATGTTTTGATGTTTTGGATGTTTTGATGGTTTGGATGTTTGGATGTTTTGATGGTGTGGATGTTTTGGATGTTTTAGATGTTTGGATGTTTGGATATTTGGATATTTTGTAAGTTTTGTATGTTCGGATGTTTTAGATGTTTGGTTGGAAGTTTTAGACGTTTGGATGTTTTGGATGTTTTAGATGTTTGGATGCTTGGATGTTTGGTTGGATAAAACTTCCAAACATCCAAAGCATCCAAACATCTAAAACATCCAAAACATCCAAACATCTAAAACATCCGAACATACAAAACTTACAAAATATCCAAACATCCGAACATCCAAAACATCCAAAACATCCAAACCATCAAAACATCCAAACATCCAAAACATCCAAACCATCAAAACATCCAAAACATCCAAAACATTCGAACATCCAAAACATCCAAACGTTCAAAACATCCAAACATCCAAAACATCCAAACATCCAAATATATTTTCACATTTATAATATTAGTGTGAACTGTGAATGGATGATACTGGCTCGAGTGTGCTTTATTTTCATAATGTTTTATTTTTTCAAATTAGTTGTTGAATTCAATCTAACTAAAATTGACGACTAAATATTACTAAAATTTAGTTGCAACTAAAACTAATTTTTTCAATCGCGATTGAATCAATCAAACTAAATTAATCACTAAAACTTTAGTTTGACTAATCAATCCGATTGAAATTTTTAGTGATTACGCCCAACACCTATAGCTATGTGGATATCGAATGCGCCATATACGAGGGCTGCTATTTATGTATCCGGAATAACAAAAAATAACAAACATCTATAACCAAATATACTTTTATTGCTTTTCAAAATATTCCCCGTAATGATCGATGCATTTTTTCATGCGTTGAAACCAACTTTCGTAGCATTTTTTCCATTCTGTATCGGGTATCTCCAAAACGTGCATTTTGAAAGCATCAACGGCTTCTTCCCGGGTCGAAAATCGGTGTCCACGTAATTTGTTCTTCACGCTTGGGAATAAATAAAAGTCGTTGGGTGCCAAGTCGGGACTGTACGGCGGATGACCCGTCAATTCGATCATTTGACTATTTAAATACTCCGTTGATGCGGCCGAGGTGTGACAGCTGGCGTTATCGTGGTGAAGGATTATTCTTCGTTGTCGATTGTTCTTGCGTATTTCTCCAAAGACTTCTGGCAAGCAAATGGTGGTGTACCATTCAGAATTAACCGTTTTACGATTCTCTAGTGTATAATGTATAAAATCAATTGACAGATGAATGAAACAAACTTTATTTTACAGCCAAAGAGTTCTATTTTTAAATGTTATAATTTCTTTTTTAAATATTGTTTATGTAAGTGGCCAGTTCCGGATACATAAATAGCAGCCCTTGTATCTTCTTTTTCGGAGATAAACACATCGAGAGGACATTTATTTTACCTAGCTGTCCTACCGCAGGTACACCCGTGTTGTTTATGGAATTATCTTCATACTCAATAGGTACTCATCATCATCTCAGCCAGAAAACGTCCACTGCTACTGCTGTATACTTGAATCCACCGGCGGCGGCGCCCAGCAACATTCACCAAGTCATATTTTGTGGGAGACCGTCAAACACTATGCCTTCCGTAGGTACTCAATCTTACTGTGGTGAGATGTAACATCGTGAGAATAACACATTTTCCCGCGGTAAACAAACTGTCTTTGTACTTGCTGAACATTGAAATTAATTTAGTGGTTTAATCGTAAAAGCGAAGCACTAGAACTCCTCTGGAATTAGTAACGAAAGTTAGTAATATTAGTAACGAAAGGAGTAACCTGATTACCTTGTTGATGGTCGTACTCGCCAATGTAACGCTTCGTCAGGAACCGGACCGTTAGAGCTGCAACAAGAGATATATTTATTGATATTGGAGGATTAATGTCACCAGCTCGTTGGATAAACGTATGCATAAAAATAATGATCAGGCCTTGGTCGATCACGTTGGCCCTGTGCCGGTTGGCTGATTTACACTATGATATGAATTTTTCGCATTAAGAATGTCAATGTAGTCAAAACAATGGTAGGTATGTGATGGGGTGCGAACCACCCAAACATATTGGACGTGTGTAGTGGCCGTGGCCCTTGCCAAAACACTATCGAGACAAAAGACGATCGCGGCGACGCGCGTCGGAAATCTTTGATCGAGATGCTGCTGTCTCAACCTCCACCATCTGATACATATACATTCTCATTAGAAAATAGTACAGGAATATAGAAGTTTTTTTTTCTCCTGCTCAATGGTAGCGATTCACACAGTCACGCTCTAATCCTCAATTTAAGTTCGTCAGTCCTTTTCACCTGATTAAGAAGGGACAGGAGATGACCAATCTAATATTAGAGCTGTCAAACATCGAATTTGTATGGACGCGTCGATTGCACAATTTTAGAGCAGCAGCAGTAAAACATCCGCCTTAAAAATCTCTTAATCTGACAGCTCTACCTATTGGTACCCTTATTTTGGGTTATAAATAATATCATTCGTTCATCTAAAATCACCTCTCTTTCATTAGTTATAAAAACGAAAAGGATGCTGGATTTAAAAAAAATATAGAATTAGAGCATAACTTCCCGAATCGAGGCCATTGTATTGCGCATAGCGAGCGCTAAGGATCAAACAACCAATGCACACACCCGTCGCGTCGCGTCGTCGTGCAACGTAATTGGCAAATTTACAATGGTGTCAGTTCCCGCAGCGAAATTTAATATTAATCTTGTCACTTTCTGACCCACGACGATGAAAAAGGACGGGAGATTGTCGGCTCTTTTGAACGTCAAATTTTATGTCACAAACGTCAATTTTAAGCGGGATCCTAAAACAAGACGTTTAACTATAAAATTTGGCTCTCACAGTGGTTGACAATCGCCTGTCCTTTTACATGGTCGTGGGTCAGAAAGTGACAAGACTAATAGTAAATTTAAGTTTAGTTTCGCTGCGGGAATTGACACCAATGCATTGCTGATTTCATATTCAGTTAGCAAAAGTTTTTAAAGTGAAGTAAGGAATTCTTCCGTTTTATTTACTTTTTTTTTCTTCGCCGTACATTACGTACTGGCAGGCAAAGATCATAGAGTCTAGTTTCAAACCAAATACTGGCAGGATTCGTACTGGATAATATTATTATAAAAAATGAAGGGCTATCTGTCTTTAATATTTATTGGTTTGCTCAATGTCATCTGACTCGACTCTAGTACACGTACTATTTATATTTTATCTATAGGCTCAATGCACCGGAGATACTGTCGTAGTAGGTATCACTTCGAGGTGGTAATATACCTATTTAAGTCCGTAAATCATTGTTTGCTTCTAAAAACTTACTGAGCATCGGAGGCGCAGACTGACAAACTTTTCTGAATTTGCACTTCCAATGTAACATAACTTTCTGTAAATCCATTTGTTTTCGTTTTAGATTAAATGAGTTGACGGGGCATACGCAACCCTGCCAACAGGTTACGTAAAATTTATAATAGGCGAGTGACATTTTATGATCATCCTATAAATATAGAAGAATGTTCGTATTAAAATGAGCGAGTGATCTTGAAATTAACTCTTACAAGTTCGCGCCCGCTATATTACCACTCTGGTAGAAACTCCCTGAAACTGAACAAATATCCTGTGGCGAACGATTCTGCCCATTTAAATCTTGCCGCGAAAACCGCAAATTGACAGATAAAAATAATTGAATGGACTGAATTTGAAATGTTTAATTTAAATGCATTCGTAAGTGTCAAAAAGCACAAATAGCCGTTTTACACTGCAAGTAAAATAGTAATGCACATTTGTGATGATGTGTGTTGATCTACTCTTCAGATCTATAGAACAAAAGCTCTAGAAATTCGTGTTTCGTTCGCAAATCACGCTGTAGTATGTATAAGTCGAGGCGAAGGCCAATGCCCCATGTGACTCGTGGACATTAATCGTGGCATAACGCTTCAGGGAACAACGCCAAACACGCGGCTCGGATGACAATGACGGACACAGAGATTGTCCATAAATTCCACCGAGATTGGAGAGGCCAGCATCTGGCTTAGCCAGTAATGACAACACCCACGGGAAGAGTATAGGGGTTTGGTCACCAATGTATTCTACTCTGCCGTCACCACACGGTTGAAGCGTACATAAATTGATAAAAACAAATTAATTGTGGGTCCCAAGTACCCTGACTCACTCTGTGTGTGTACTCGTATTAGGAAAAAGATATAATTTGACTACTCTGACAAACAAAGCGTAGATAGCTGGTGATTTTTTTAAGAAGTTTTGATGAATGTTTGCCATCTTTTCAAGCAAAATGATATTGCCCATCGGGTCAAAGACTTTTTTAAAGTCAAAATACGCCTATATAGTTATAGTATCCAATTCAGGAATGAACTAGGAAAACAGTCGGCGGTAACTTTTTCGTATCGTATCGACGTCGGCGGTAAATTTTTACAATGGATTCAAAGAACCCACCGAACTTAGATAACACCTCAATAGGAACAGGTGTGACTTGAGATATTAACCAAGACGAATAGAATTAAAAAAAAGTTTCCTTAGAGGCAATTATGTCCGATTCAATGGCGGATTAACACAAGTACTTTCAGTCCAAATTCACCACGCCATGACCAAATTGGCAACCCTACTTTGAAAGACGCGAAGAAGAAGACGTGGTGTATACCGATCGTTCTTTATTATACCTAATTAAGTAAAGAGCGTCGGTGGTCTAGTGGCTAGGGTCGCTGCCTCCCGTCCAGGAGACCCGGGTCGTTCCCCACCACGTACCAATGTGTTTTCTAATTTCGAATTCATTTATGAACGTTTATTCGACGCTCTTACGGTGAAGGAACATCGTGATGAAACCTGCGTGCTCCTGCGAAGAAATTCAAAGGTTGTGTGTGAAGTCGACCAACCCGCACTGAGCCAGCGTGGTCGACTAAGGCCTAATCACCCTCATTCAGGGTAGGCTCGTGCCCCTCGGTGGGGACGTATATGAGCTGTTGATGATGTTGATGAATAAGTAGGTCTATGTGAGCGACCGTGGTTGTGGTTGGCTAGGCTATGGCCGATGCTGCCCATCTGGGAGGAGCCAGTTCGGATCCCACCACGTTCCAATGAGTTTCCGAATTTCGAAACCATATTTTATGTGTTTGTTTAATATTCTATCTACGTTTGAAGGAAACATGAAGAGATTGATCACCACGTCATAAATTTCCTAAGGGGTACGAGCCTTCTGCTCCCCCGCAAGTCCGCGCCTACTATATTACCACTCTGGTATAAATAGTGAATAGGTCCGTCAAAAAAAAAAATTGATCACCATCCAAGGTAGGCTCGAGCTCCTCGGTGGGTGGGTACGTATAATGAACTGATAATAACTATATTACACTTTTCGAATCGTGCAATACGTGCGTGCATAGAATTCGAAGCGATCAAAGCGCTACGACCGCGCTACGACGTAGCAGGGGTCAGCAAATTCGTAGCGCGTGCTACAGCTCGTAGAACTTGTAGCTGTCACCGTATGATTGAGCATATCGCAAAGATTTCTGACGCGCGTCGCTAGCAAGCGATCGTCTTTTTGTTCCTCTGCTGAGGAACATCGTTAGTTTATAATCTGACTCGGTTCGTACTCGGGGGTACTATTATGTAGGTTGGTCGGGTTTGACTGCATAAACTCTATGGATAGGTACAGAATGAGCTACTGCCAAAACCGACTAATCAGCAAAGATTGCGAAGCGATCGTCTTTTGTTACTCTGAGCTAATCAGGACAGTTTGCAATTACAACTGGACAGATTATAAACTCTCTGTTTGGTTTGTTACAATTTGTCGATTTGACAATTTATAACTATCGATCGAACAATAATACGTTAAATTGTAAATGGTTGATTGCAGTTCCAACAAATTATCTATAGTCTAAAAGAGTAACCGTCTAACAAAGCCCGCTAAAACATGGCACCTAATTAATTTTGACAGACGACGACGACGACAGACAGGCAGATGATGTCGCTGCTGTAGATTGAAGCTTACTTTCGACGTTCTTACAAACCGAGTCATATAAAACATCATTGTACCGCGTATTCGAATGTCATATGGTATAGGGCAGCAGCGCTCTCTGATACAGTAACTTTTTAATCTGTGATCTCCAACCCGCCTGCCAAACGTGCCCTCTACTTAAGTGGAGGAGGCTCATAGCCCAGCAGTGGACTGTAACGGGCTGTTGATTTGATTTGATTTGATGGTATAGTTTTGCTTCTTTGGTATTAATTTGGTGGGGTAAATTTTGAAGCGTAGTTACTTTTCTAGACTATAGATAGACTATAGACTATAGTTTTTATGAGCACTTGATTTTAATTATTTTTAATTTTAATAATTTATTTTATATACCTACGTATTTCTTTACTAAGTAACATTTATTTACTTTTTCCCTTGGACGTCAGTCCTCTTTGCTAAGCTAATTTGCTATCTATATGTGGAGACTTGTAATTAGCATTAAATTTAAAATTCACCCATTTATGATTATATACATGAAATCGCGTGAACCCTTTCGATGAGTTTGCACCTCGGAATGTCAGAAATGCACCAGATGCACAATGTAGTGCAAAACTACTACTTCAGCGAGCAGTTCGTGGTTACGAGCACAGATGGCGCTACACTAGTAACGCTAAGGGCCCCGTAGACGGTCAAACGGTTTGATTCAAACACGTAAAGTTTGGTTTGACTCAAACCATTTTGATCGTTTACAAAGGTGGTTTGAACGGTTTGTCAAACATTTACGTGTTTGAAGCATGTTTGATGCAATTTCATATTTGGCGTCATCGTATTGGGAGCAATCCTGTAATGATGACGTCTCCGGGGCCCTTTAGGTTTCCGTCCAGTAATTCATAGACTGGTGATTAGTTTTCCCATGCAATTCGTGTATTATTTTTAAGCTCTTCTCCACAGATTCCGCCATTGTGTTAGTGAACTCACCCAAAAAAAATGTAATGACGGATCTAAGTGATGTAATAACATCCTATGGAAATAAATAAATTTGACTTTGACTTTGCTATGCTTAGCTCGTACGCCTATAATTTTCCAAGTGCATGTTAATATAAGCCACTAATTAATATGTCTGACCGCGGACAAGCACAAGTTGTTTTCGTTTATTCCCGTGGAAGTAGAATATTTTCCCTCAAACTATTATCTAAAAATAAAAAGAAGATAACTCCACTACTACAGTCGAACCAGGATCTTTTGGCGTGTGGCGAAAATCGGATCTAACGACATTCGTCATTTGTTATTTACCACCAACGCCCCCCTGTCAATGTCATCCACGCGCCATAAGATCCTGGTTCGACTGTACGCGGCATATAAAAATAAAACATGCACCAGTTTTTAAGTTAGACCTCCAGCGATACAATTGTGATCGCATTTTATTTCGTTCAGTTGTTTTTGCGTGATGCGCGAACAAACATGCAGACAGACAGACAAAACATCCAAAAATAATTGTTTAGGCTTTTTTCTTCTATATCTAGTATGACTTTGTTTGTGCCAGTGTCAAGTTTTCCATTCGCGACACGCATCGACGGTACGCGCTAGGTCAACAAGACTTTTTCCTAAACTTTGTTCGATATTTCTGAAACTCACAATGCAAACGTATCTCAGTCTCTGCACCCCAAGTATGCATTTAGTTTTGCATTATCTCTTTTAGTATCTGAGTTATTAATTTTAGAAATATCAAAAACGTCCAATACAAGAACGTATTAAAATTAAAAACATTCATTACAAGAACGTATTAAAATTAAAAACACTCATTACAAGAATGTATTAAAATTAAAAACATTCATTACAAGAACGTATTAAAAAAATAAAAATTATCTTAATTCGTCTCAAATCTTTTATTATAACTTTCTCTATATCATACAACAGACACACGTTGTTCTACATAAGTATTTTTACTTTACATTAGGGTCGTGGAGTTACATCTTGTGTGCAATAAAGTATATTCTATTCTATTAAATTACTTGCTGACCCCGCAGACATTGATTTTCAATTTTTCCTAACATCTACCCTGCGAATTTTTTTTTAAAATGTAAAAACCTTCTTCGATGTAAGTACAGCTTGGCAAAAAATAGTTAGGCGCGGTGACAGGTGGAACTAAATATTTAGTTGGCTGCCATTCATGCTGGGTTGCTTTTCATTATCCCATTTGTATGCCATTTTGATTCTTATTCGTTAATATTACAATATTTTATAAATTAAGTAATTTTTCCTTTCCTATTTGACTACGAGGTGGCCACAAGTGCGATAGAAGCGCCCTCATTTTTTCCGAACTCTTTTTTGCCAAGCTGTATTAGAAAACATTTAAAAAAATATGAATGAAATCGGTAAAGCTGTTCTCAAGTTATAGCGTGACCAGGAGAAATAGGGGTTCATTTATATATATACAGGGTTATTATTTATTCAGCATGCACAAACTTTAATATGTCGTTCAGGCCATGAAACTAAAACTTTCCCGAAAAAAATAGTTCCGGAACTGAAAAAAAAAATCGATCTCCTATACAAACTGCCGCAGCCAACTCAGTAATTAGTATGGGAGGTACAAAATTTTCTTTCATTTCCGGACCCATATTACTTGGGGAACGTTGTTCAGTTCCATGGTCTGAACAACATATTAAAGTTTGTGAACTGAAAAAAATAACCCCGTATAGATAGATTATTCATTCAAAATAATATCATTCGATCATCTCCTCTGTTTTATTAGTCATAAAAACGATGAGAATAGATAGATTAAAATATTAGAATTTCCTGAATCGGGGCCATTATCATCTATTTATACACGACTCACACACATGCCTCTTGGTTTAATTTTAGTTTCACGCATAACTTCGTGAACATGAAACAAATGATGATTTGTTATGACATGATTTAATTATCACGGTTCTAAAAAACTTCAATTGATATGTCGTTTTAGTACGTGTTTGTTCGGGGATCACTACACGTCGTCACTACGAAACAAGTTAAGGCGGGGTTATGCGGAAATACCGCCCCTGCCCATACTCGCCCGCCACTTTTACTGCTATAAATGTAAAAAATGGACCTATTTCCTTAATAAAAATTTTGATTGAGTTGAATTTTAAAATACAATATAACAATTTAGAAATAAGGTGCACAAGGCGAGTCATTCAAAGTAATTGCTCATCTTAGGCACTTACAATTATTTTTTTCAAGTGATTATTGTCGTAATTGCCTATATATGTGTACTTAATTTTACGTTAATATTTACAGTGCGGAGATAAAATGAAAAAGGTAATGTTTAGAGCAAGGTTTGCGAGTTTTTTCTATCGAAAAAAATATCTACAATCGTTTTTCTCAGATTGTACGACTACAGAAAATACGATCAAAAATGTCATACCCAAAAATCGATATTACAACCCATAAATAGAACGAGATATATGGAAATCCTTTGGGCGTTTGTGCACTACACGTAATTTTACCGTCCGGCATGCAGTCCGATTTTTTACGGTCCAATATGGCAAGCCATAAAAAAAATCGAATCGGACTGCCGGACGGTAAAATTCCGTGTAGTGCACAAACGCCCTTTAGCGACTTTTTTTTTACCGTATGGGGCAAAAAGCAGCAATACGCAGCAAGAAGTAGGACTGTTTTTTATAAATTTTGCCGTTTTCTGTTAATAAACAAAAGAGTTCAAGAAAAACGAAACTTTTTAGCACAATTCCCGCGTAGTGTCGGACGTAACCACCATGATGCCTCGCACGCAAATACGAATGAATATTGGATAATATATTAAATAAATAAATGAACGTTATTTCAGTAACACGTCGGTCGAAGATTCAACTATAGCGCTTTGAGTTGGTAATTTTGGGCAGAACGTGGCCTTAAACCTCGTGGGAATATTTTCAGCGGCCAATCCTCCGCATATTAGCGGCCTGAGTCATGTGGATTTGTAAATGTTAGTAAACAACTGACACACTAAGACCTTTAGGCCAAATCTTATTTTGTGTACAAATCACTTTATTTGTTAGAGTTTTGCACTTAATATATTTATATAGGTATAGGAAAGGTTTATAACATTCTTTCACTTAAAATGTCAACATGACGTTTGTGACCGAGATCATATTAGTACATTACGATACAAGGATCGTAGTTTGTTATAAAACCTAAGATCCGTGTGTTGTACGATGTTTTTCAATACACTTGTGAGAAAACTGATAGAAAATAACTGAAATGGTTAAGAAGGTACCCACCCCTACAAAAGCTATGATACTACAGGTAAAATTGATCATGTAGAAGTTGTAAAAACTAACCTTTATTATATCGTGCACAGTTTGAGATCCTTACTATTCACATTTATTACTAAATATCAACACTTAATCACTCATAAAACAACATTCAATGTAAAACAATTAAATGAAAATTTCACAAAATTGGCGCCAAGCCGCCAACCACAAAACGATATTATGTTTCTTTTTTATAAGCATGTTTACGGAGAAAAGGCTCTGGCGGACATTCAGCCTCTACGAATTGATTCTTTGTTAAATCAAGATAATTTTATTTTTTATATTTAAAATATTACTGGCTGATAATATTTTTGATACAATTTGTTGAAATAAATAAATATAAAATACTTTTCTCTTTGTATGAATCGATATTTTTAGTGTCAAAATGATCCTGGCTGAATAATAATTTTAAAAAAAAATTGAAATTAAATCGCACTAGTGCGGTAAAACGCATTTACCGAACAGTTTACTGCCTTCGTAAGTACAATTTTCGAGCAAGGTGTATTGAAAAATATTTTCTTGTCCTGCCTACTCTCTTGAACGTTTGATTCTTGCTAGTGAATTAAGATAATTCCTCGCCGATTGAGTGACTTATTATTACACCTGACACTGCTCTAGACAGCTAAGGCTGCCAAAAAGGCTAAACAATTAAAATATTTCAATTGGCATGTCATTTTGAAATAATAGTGGTGTTAAACCTAAAATACACGTATATTTAGAGATTTTGCTTCGACAAGCACAGAATAAAGTATTTTGAAGATATTTAAAGTTATTGATTTTATAGGAATACAAATAAATTTTAAAAATTAAGCATTTATCCTCATTCTAGGAATGCATTAATTTGATATACCTATTTGGTGTAGTGGCTACAGCCACTGCTTCTGTAAGCGCTGGTTCGAATCCCATCAATGTGTTTTCGAATTTAGGAAGTAGAACACCTACGAATAAATAAATTCGTCCTCGTGTGTCAAATTTCTCAGTACAAAACATGAAAATTGTTTAAAAAAATCCTGTGAGAATGGTACTCGTACTTTATCCGCCGGTAAAAATAGCCTATCCATCTTTGAGTGCCAAACTATCTTAAGTACCCAATTCTATAACTTTTCCAGCGGTAAAAAGTAGCTTTTGTGCGTCCTTGGATGTCAAACTAGCTTTATATCAGAAATTATATTGATTGGACATTCACAGTAACATAAATAAACCAGTTATAGAATATTTATGTTTTTGCTCAAAGTTTGATTTAGAAACTGATGACAAAATCATGTCCTAGTCTATTAAACATTGATAGCTGACTGACATCTCAGTGTCCCTTCGACCTCGACCACTGCAAATGTCTCCCGTTTAATAAATTATATTTAATAGGCTATTTAGGGTACTGACAGTCCTGTGGTATTTCACCATTTCATAAATATTTATATAAAGAAGAAATAGCTATTTAGTAGTAGCGCCGTCTGTCTGTACACTTTAGTTCAATGTTTAATTATTTCCGTGTGTGTAATTAAATTAAAGTAACTATATTTACGTATTGTATGTATTGTTTAACTTTGAATTTGATGACTTAATGACCGAGCGAACGAAGCGTCTCGGTTTCAGCTTGGCCAAAATTGCTTTTGTATCTGTCTGTCTGTATGTCTGTCTGTCTGTCCATCTGTCTATTGGTTCCACTCTACAGGTCGTGTTTCTGAACCGATTCTCGTGAAATTTTTTGAGCAGGTTAGATAAATTAATCTTTTTTTTTTGTCGAGACAGTTTTTGGAAATTTTAAAAAATGACGGAGTTATGGGGGTTGCCAGCTTACAAGGTCAACCGCTGAAGCTGTTTTCCTCTACAGGTCACATTGCTCAATCAATTAAAATAAAATAAACTTAAATTAAATTAAATGTTAAATAAATTTAATGTTAAATAAATTAAAAAGAGACATACAGACTCGCGAGGTCTACAGCTCACAGAGCTACTAGTTTTATTTTAGTCAATTTGGTCTCTTTCAAACAGAACGCTTGTTTTTGTACTTACTACGCAGCTTGAAAGCAACCTTTGCGCGCAACAGATGCCTCACTAGATCACCTATATTTTTGCAATATTTATTTTATTGATACAGTTTCCAACTTTAACCTGCTGCTTAATGTTTCTTTTACTCTCTGTAACCATTCAAAAAAAATAAACGATAGTGAAACGCCAGATTCGGCAAAGTTTATGTTTAATTGTGGGCAAGCCTGTTCGCCATCGCCAGTCGCTCCCGTCTTCGACTGGACCGAAATAACATTTATTTATATTCAAGTGCGATCATTGGTAACCAATACTGCGTCTTGCGTCGTTGCGTCCTTGTATTCCGGTATAACGGCTAAGATTCAAGGAAAACCCCAGATTCAAATAGCTTACCGAGTAACCGATGATTGCGTGATAGATGCGTTGTGGTTCTGAAAGTACGCGCTACATGATAATCAAATAAATATCCTTTCGTGGTTTACCCCGATGGTCCCAGGAGGTGAGCCGTGGGGGAGAAGGGAAATGATGTACCACTCACAATCATCATCATCATCTTCATCAACAGCTCTTATTATACAACACATCCCCACCGGTGGTGGCCGGGGCCTACCCTGAATAAAAGTGATCAATCCTTACTACTCGACCACGTTGGCCCAGTGAAGTGCAGGGGCCTATTCAACGATTCGAAGTTCATTGCGCAGCCAATCAGACTAAATTTTAATCCATTATCTTCTTGGTAAATCGCCTACGCAATGTACCAAAGTACATTGCGTAGGCGATTGCAATTGCAATTCAAAGAATTGTAATTGTAAATTTTATTGAATAGGCACCTGGTTGGTTAATTTCACACACAACCTTTCTTCGCAGGCGTGTGTATTGTGTGAATAAACGTACATATATGAACCGAAATTCGAAAACACATTAGTATGTGGTGAAAATCAAACCCGCGTCTCCAGGACGGGTGGCAGCGGTCCTAGCCATTACACCACCGCCCACCGATAATGGGGTAGGAAGTATTTGAATGAATCTTAGATTTTCTATAACTTCTTCTTCTTCTCTTTGAGTATACCTACATGAAGCCTATCGTCAAATTATAAGAACTTTAATAAATCATAAATTAAGTACTGATCCCCAAAGGTCTAGTTAAGGTAAAAGCAATGGACCTTAATTAAAAAATAAATAAATTAGAAGTCAGTGATAGAATAAACAAAGAGTAAGAAAGCAAAGTTGCAAGAAGTCCGCTACATCCTGGCAGATCCTGGCAGATCCTGCCCCCCTGTCTTTTTAAAAAGTTTATTTATCAACAATACAAGTATCAAGTAATGCTACGTAACAAATAAGTAGTACAAATTGCTGATAAAAGGGCAAGAGTCTCAGCATGATTGCTGCTTTTCAGAATCTCCCCATCTTCGCTACACTGGAAAATGCTCCACGCAGTTAATACCTTCAGCTCCAGACATACGTCTTGAAGTCTATATTAAATTAAATAGAATAAAAAATAAAAAACAAAAAATAAGAGTACTATCTATATATGTCACCGTACATTACACACATACAGACATAGGGTATCACGACCACGACAATTGCAATATTACCCCACCCAATTGCTCTCTGTTTTTTGTTTATCAAGCAACCACAGCCTACACTTTTGCCTAAATGCCATACAATACCATACAATATATATAAAAAATATATACTAAACGCAGTTACAGAATAAGTAAAAAGAAAAAAGAAAAATGTTTACATTAACGTTATTCTTCCTTTTTAATTTAATTTATTTAATGTTAGTTATTTGCTTATTTATTTTAAACATTGTTTTTATTTATATTTATTATGTAATAGATTAGATTTCATGAAATGTTAAAAGCCTTGGTTTTTCTGTAATTTTTAACATTTTTTTATTAATAAAGAATTGAATTGAAGAATTGATCGGTCAAAGTTGAAAAAAAATTGAAAGGACATACTTAGTCCGTTTAGTTACAAGGGCTGCTATTTATGTATCCGGAACTGGCCACTTACATAAACAATATTTAAAAAGAAATTATAACATTTAAAAATAGAACTCTTTGGCTGTAAAATAAAGTTTGTTTCATTCATTCAAAAATGTTCTCGTTGGATCCCGCACAACTTAACAGTTAAACAAAAACAGGCTCGTGTTGATTGGTGCAAAAAAATGATAGAAAATACAAATGTGGTACATCAAAAGCTGTTCATAATATCTACACAGGAGACGAATCTTGGATATATGCGTATGATCCCGAAACTAAACAGCAGTCAACGGTTTGGGTATTCCAAAATGAGCCAAACCCAACTAAAGTTGTTCGTGCAAAAAGCACTTTGAAGCAAATGGTTGCCTGCTTTTTTGGTATTAGTGGACATGTGGCTACAGTACCACTAGAGAATCGTAAAACGGTTAATTCTGAATGGTACACCACCATTTGCTTGCCAGAAGTCTTTGGAGAAATACGCAAGAACAATCGACATCGAAGAATAATCCTTCACCACGATAACGCCAGCTGTCACAAATGATCGAATTGACGGGTCATCCGCCGTACAGTCCCGACTTGGCACCCAACGACTTTTATTTATTCTCAAGCGTGAAGAACAAATTACGTGGACACCGATATTCGACCCGGGAAGAAGCCGTTGATGCTTTCAAAATGCACGTTTTGGAGATACCCGATACAGAATGGAAAAAATGCTACGAAAGTTGGTTTCGACGTATGAAAAAATGCTTCGATCATCACGGGTAATATTTTGAAAAGCAATAAAAGTATATTTGGTTATAGATGTTTGTTATTTTTTGTTATTCCGGATACATAGTTTTGCCTCGGCCGTAATAGAGTGCATCTAGTGCATTCGATCGAAATTGTAAACATAAGTATGTAGGAGACATCTTCACACACGGCCATCTGATCCCAAACTAAGCAGAGCTTGTACTATGGATACTAGACAGCTGATATACATTACATAAATAGATAAATACATACTTATATAGATAAACAACAACCAGACACAAGGCAAACACAAGTGCTCATCACACAAATGTTTGCTCTGGGCGGGATTCGAACACGCGACCCTGTGCGTCGGAGGCAGATACACTACCGCCTGGGCTACGGAGCCGTCAATTCTAAAATAAGACGGACGGACACATCTCGATTCAATTCTAAAATAAGACGGTTTTCCTATAAGGCATTCATTAGGGTCGATTTTACAGATCTTTCGCGCTTACAGTAAGCAAAGCGCGCATAGATTTTGTTAACAGAACTCGTTGCGCGATTCGTTGTAACTGTGTGTGCTTGCGCAGAGTGCATAGCTTTTTAATAATAAGTATGTGTATTCGTAATTAAAGGAGATTTTGGAATAGTCGAAATCGGTTTAATTTTAGATGTTTGATATAATATCTGTTTATTTTTAATGACCTGCAGCTAGTTTTGTCAAAGTGTAGCAATGCACACGCGATGCGATGATGCTAGGCTCAGAAAATCAGACTCCTTTACTTATGTCGAGTTACGTAAAAAAATACTAAATATAGGTAGTAATATTGAGCATTACTAAATAGATGCGCGGCCAGGAAGTATCACACATGTCGATGAGCCTATTAGGGGCCCCGCGCCGATTTACTTACTTTGTGCCTAGGGCGCCGCCGCCGCCGTCAGAAATGCCACCCTTGGTACCCACTTTAGTGGTATTTTTTTTTTCAAGTTTTACAGGGGTACTGTATTACTGTATACTGCTGCAAGGTTAAGCTTGTGCAAGCAAAAACATCTACCCAATCCACCCTTGTTCTGTAGTTAGACACCGCTTTTAACCGAACAAGAATTGTAAAAGTGCTACTTCAATCTGTCTGTCCTTGGTTTATCCTTATTGCACATCAATACGTTGGCTATGGGAAGCAGTTCTCGCTCATGTTCAAGAATGAATTAATAATTATCTACAACTACAAGAAACTCTCCGAATGTATCGTAAACTTTGTTCTCTAACATTTCACGCAACTTTAGAGCTCGCCTAGCGTGCTACGAGAGGCGGCAATGTAAAGGGAGTCACTCACTACAATAGGGAATATGCACATTTTTTTAAATTCATTAATCGAAATATTTTAAGTTTCAGAGAAGCAAATTAAAATAATTTTTCAAATATCTTGCTCAGAAACAAAGTTATAAGGCTTCAAAGTTGAAGAGAGGTCCGACGTGACACGTGACGTCGTGACGTCACGTGTCACGCGGGCCATACGTCTGCCATAGAAAATTTTGTTTTCGTAAGAGGGACGGATATATTTGTTTAATAATGTTGTATCTAGTTTGATTTTTGATTCTGTTTTGACTGTTAGTATTCTATTTGTGTGTACTTTCAGATGAACTATGAAAAAAACTAATATTTTTTATGCATATTCCCTATTATCGCCGCAGAATTGGATATGACAAAAACAAATCGGTATTTTTATATTTTTAAATGATAATTTAGACTATTCTAAGAAACTAATTTTATTTCTCTGTTTTATCCATCCAAAGAATGGTTTTATCGTTTAGATCGTTAAATAATTATCATTTTTATATTATAGTTTTTATTTTTTTGACCGTGGGATCAAAATGGCTAAGAAACGAACAACCATTCTCGTAGATTTGATTGACGACAAATCACCCTTCCAATGTCAAATCGTCAAACATAAACAATTTGTACAAGGTTTTTGTAATAACTTAGATTTGTTAATATAATATGACTTCACATAGGTTAAATGGGTCCTTAGATAAATGAAAGGCTCGCGCGGCATAATTTTTGTACTTTCCCTAAAATTAAGAACAAATTTGCGTGGTCAACGATTTTCGTCACCTGAAGAAGCTGTAGACGCCTACAAAACGGCTATTCTGTGTACCCCAACTTCAGAATGGAATGAATGTTTCAATAGTTGGTTAAATTTTCGAGGAGAATACTTCGAAAAACAATAAAAATATTTTCCACTAATAATGTACAGTATGACTTCCTTGATTCCCGATACCTTCAGTGCCGCCCAGTTCTTTTCTTTTTCATCCCTTTTTTAAACGGACCTTGTATTTTAATTATTCAAGGAAATAAACAACAAACATTATTGTCAATCTTTGATTCGTAGAAACCTTTTTGAGGATTTTTTTCTTTCGAAGATATTTTTAACTATATTCTAATTTACTCCTCCAGGAAAAATGGTTTGGAAAATAAGCTTTGAAAAAAATATACTTTTAAATCAGACCCATAATCTTAACTTTATCTTTTTTATATATCCATAATTATTAAGTAGGTGCCATACGTCCCCACCGAGGGGCTCCAGCCTACCCTGAATTAGGGCGATTAGGCCTTAATCGACCACGCTGGCCCAGTGCGGGTTGGTCTACTTCACACACAACCTTTGAATTTCTTCGCAGGAGTGTGCACTGTGCAGGTTTCATCACGATGTTTTCCTTCACCGCAAGAGTGTCGAATAAACGTACATAATGAATTTGAAATTCGTTGGTACGTGGTGGGGATCGAACCCGCGTCTCCCAGACGGTAGGTGCCTTCGTTTTCTATTACCTTCGTTTTCTATTACCTTTTTTTCAAAGCGTCGTCGTCGCGTCGTCGCCTACTCGTGTACGCGTTTCTGAAATAGACTTGTTAACTAATACTTTCCGATTGATGGAACATGCTAGAATATTAAAAAGAAAATGCGATTAGACTTGCTGTCACTGGAACTTATCAGTCTTCTTTACAACTTTGAAATACTTTGAATAGAGTTCGAGATAAGTTCTTTTGCAAAACAAGATTTTAAACTTTTCCTCGTTAGGTTGAAAGTATGTTCCACGATAATATTTTTTATGTTTGTTTGTCTGTTCGCGTCTTAACGACCGAGTCAATGACGTGTAAGTTATCATTAGGTTTTTAATGCTACCTGTTATGACGTAAATGTCGTAATCGTGTGTAGAATTGGAACTCAAAGCTGCGAACTCGCGCGATTATTCGCAAAATCTAGCATTCCTGTGATATGACGTTACACACACTTTTAGTTTAATTCGTGCAAATTCATGGTTCATAGTGGATATGTAGTTGGAGTTCCCGACTTGGTATCCTTTGGTAATACTTTAGTTTTAAACTACTTACTTAATCTTTGGACGAAGTATGCAGTTTTTTTTAAATATACGTCGCTAAATAACAAAATAGTAGGAATGTGAAAATATGGGAAACAAGTAGTATTCGAAAATAAGTTTCTTATGGATTTTTCCGTTGATAAGCCGTGTGGTGACGGCAGAGTAGAATACATTTGTCACCAACCCCTACTCTTCTCGTGGGTGTCGTAAAAGGCGACTTAGGGACTACACATTGAACAGGGAACGGGCAGCAGCGCTCTCTGATACAGTAACCTTTTAATCTGCGATCTCCAACCTGCCTGCCAAGCGTGGAGATTATGGCAAAACCCTCCACTTAAGTGGAGGAGGCTCATCGTCCAGCAGTGGACTGTAACGGGCCGTTGATGGATTTTTCCATTGAGGTTTAAAAATATCGAAAAAACATACAAATAGAGAAAAAAATATATAACGTGTAAAATATGATAAAGAAATCATTGGAAAAAATGGCACTGGGAAAATATGAGAATGGAACAAAATACACCAAGAAAAACGGATTTGATGGAAATATTCTCTCTCACTCACTCATTCGGTTAAGGACAGATTCGGGATATGGCAGATTCTTTTTACAGCAGATTCGTGTTAGCGCAGAAGTTGGTCAGTCGTGAACAATAAAATTCTTAGGCATTCGGCAAAATTAATGAAAATCAATTTAGACTCTGCCAAAAACATTATACGCACTGGGAAAAAATGGCACTGGGAAAATATGGGAATGGAACAAAATACATCAAGAAAAACTAATTTTCTGAAATTAAGGGCCACACTCCTTTAGATGGCCTATATTATACGCCCAAAGATTAATGATGAAGATGATTTTTCCGACCGGTTTCGGCCTTAGGCGACCAATTCGATTCCTACACGTGCACAGGTAAAGTCTATGCCAGTGTCATACAGAGCGTACAGCCAACTTCAATCCCTACGATTCGTGTACGATTCATATAAAATTTGAATTTAGAACATAAGAGTATGCTGTAAGAAGACTCAAATACATTGAAATTTCTAGACGAAAGTTACTTTGCTGGCCTAGGCCATTTGAGGGCACATTGCTGGCCGCTGTTTTGTATGAGGAAATGGTTCGTCCAAAAATGAGTTACTTTGCGTACCCGCATTCTCCATTTTTTCAAAGTTTTTGAAAAACTATTTCATAGTAGACTATCCTGTTTTATTGACAAATATAAAATCATTGCTACAACACACATGCTACTTACTCTTTGATACAGTCTGTCACAGAAAGCATTGATAAATATCCCAGTATTGGGTACGCTTGCGCACCTTAAAATATCCTGCGCATCTTAGGTTACTCAAAGAATATGAAAGCATTGATGTAAGAGGTAAACCGTTGGAGTGGATTGAAAGCTACCTACGCTGTCGTAAACAATGCGTTGAAGTCAGTAGAGTAAATGATCGTAATGAAAATAAAATTTACCAATCATCTTATCGATATAATAATTCTGGGGTTCCACAAGGAAGCATCCTTGGAGCCCTGTTGTTTATCATATACATAAACCAATTGCCAAGGGTTACAGACTATTAAGATGGTGCTTTTTGGCAATGACATCTTCGTTGTAATGCCTGATAATGACAGAACTATATCCTACGAGACTAAAGTCAATCACACTATTGATGCGATCGATAACTGGCTTACGATTAACAACTTAAAAATAAATGTCTCAAAAACGTATTATATGCAATTTTGAAACCACAAAACAAAAAAATTTAATATGTCTTTACGGTGTAGAGGTCAGCCAATGGAACGCTTGCATGAGTCTACATTCTTGGGCATAATGCTTGACGAACACTGCTCTTGGAAACAGCAAATTCAATTAGTTTACAATAAATTAAATAGGTTCGTCTATATGCATTGGGCAGATTAAAAAGAGAGGCTGGAAAAAAGGCCGCATTATGCGCCTATCACGGTTATGTCGAGTCAGTACTGAGATATGGGTTGCTTTTATGGGGAAATTCTACCGATATAAAGCGAGCTTTCATTGTCCAAAAGAAATGTGTTAGGGCCATGTACGGAGCTGGCCCGAGAGACACTTGTCTACCGTTCTTCCGAGAACTAAAACTATTAACGCTCACGGGACTTTATATTCTCGAGATTGGTACATTTGTGAGAAAATATCCTGAATACTATAAACATCCTATACAAAATCCAAGACTTGGAACAAGAGATAAAACCAAACTTTTTCTACCCCGCTGTAGGACTGCACTTTATAAGAGAAATGGCTATATCATGGCGATCACGGTGTATAACTGTATTCCTGCTGCACTTAGAGAATTACCCACTACCATATTTGTAACAAAATTAAGGAAATGGCTGATAGAAAAATCTTTTTATAGTCTTAGAGAGTTTTTTGCTGATAGTGGTAATTTAAGATATTGTAAGTAATGTGTAAGCAATTTAATGGGTATCCAATTCTTAAATTTTGCATGCCATGCAAATGGTAGAATGTACTGAAACTATATTGTTAATTGTAAAAATCTGTTATACGTATACTCTGTGCAAATAAATAATATTCTATTCTATTCTATTCTATTCTACTGTTTTTTAGAGTAATCATCACGTTTACGAGCGTGTCGGAGAAAAATAATATCATATATCATATCCATAACATATATTTTAACTAAAAAGAGAGTTCCTGTGCTTGGTAATATAAAACCATATAAAGTATATAATAATATCATAACTAGAAGTATGTAGTTGTGAATGTTGTATTACGTCAAAGAAAGGTTTCCGCTCCGGCTCAGCATACGAACGTATGCTGCGGACAGGCCACTCGTACAGAGCGTCAAGCAATACAAATAAAAAATATTAATTAAAACTCAATATGATGTGTTTATATTTACTCGTATATATTTCTAAATCAATTTTTATGTTTTGTTTTTGGCTTTTGTACTTGACACGTGAAGAAGAAACCTAAAAATGTTTTATTACTTACTTACTTACTTTAGAATTGGTCAACTGATTATAATTATGTTGTCTTTACAATATTAGAGAACATATCAATATCTACAAAAAACTTCGCGATACTATAGGTATATGTCCAACTATTGTAGTTATGAACCAATTACAGTTATGGTAATAATATAAATCTGATATCGATGTAAAAGCATTCAAGAGCAAACTATTGGACAGTTGTTCTATCAGCGCAGAGTCGAGCGAGCCGTAGCAAAAAAGCGGAAATAAGCAAAAACAAAGAGGAGTTTGCTGGTTGTTTGAAGTATTTTCTATCAGCGACGAGTCTGAAGGTCTAGTTCAGTCGAGTTCGCAGTTCAAGTTCAAACGATGCAGTCTGCGCGGGCGGCAGGCGGTGGGCGGCCATCACAATTCACAAGGTACTATCAGTTCCAACTTTCGCGGGGGTTTTGTATCCGGTCCGGACTTTTCAATTTAAAGGGAAAAAAGCCTTTTATTTCTCGAATAGCTTCATGTTTTACAATGCTTTTCAAATATGGCTTTACTTTTCGCAGTGAGATGAAATGTGTGTAAAACTCTGTCTGTTTGTTCCGTTTGCACCCGTTCGAACCGAATTTAATTAAACCTAGAACAAAAATTGACATATGCAATTTTCTACCGTGGGAAAGTTTTATTCCCACAGGAAAACTGGAGCGCTTTTGATATGGTACTTTTACGATATAGAATAAAACTGTAGACGGAAAAAGCAGCGGTAAAATGTCTTCTTCCCACGAAAAAAAACACATCCTTGGGTAAAAACTAAAAAGCTAGATTCAAATTGGACACGTTTGGATTTTTATTTTATTATGTTTTGTAACAAAAATATCCGCAATTCGACTTTTTGTCGGACAGGACAGGACTTTTCACGAATTGGTAACCGTCAACGGCACAGAATTAATATAGTAATACGCAACGTTGTTTTATTTATAACTAGCGGCCCGCCCCGGCTTCGTACGGACGCACGGATAGATAGATTCATACTTTAACACATTTTTAACCAACTTCATAATGGAGGAGGATCTCTGTTCGTGTTTCAGCATTTTTTTAAATACCTACTCTAAGTGACCTTTTGAGTCAGGATTTCAAAAACATTTTGGAACTCGAATCGAATAATTCAGTCTGAACTTTAAAAATGGCTGATATTCTATACAAAAATTTAATTAACTTTTAACCTTTTTTCCATACAAACATGTAATCCCTACTTTTCCCCTGAAAGTAGGGATTTTGATAAAATGCTAAAACATGTGTCAAATGATTTGCTGATCGCAGTCTAAATCAAAATTTTCATGATCCCAACTTTTAAAAGGACGGACTTTCTTACAAACTTGAATCCCCCTTTTCCCCTCTTAAGAGGGGCAATTTTTCAAAATCCCTTCTTATTACTTGCCTACGTCATACATGCGTAAATACTATAATATTATACTGTGTAAATTTGATGTTTCTAGCTTCAGTAGTTTCGGTTGTGCGTTGATGAGTCAGTCAGTCAACAGTACGGATTTCTCTCTTACAATAAAACTATAGATAAAATCTACACTGAACTGTGAACACGAGCATGGTTCTACCCAGTTCTACCTATTTTTACATTTTATAAAATAAAGAGCCTTGGTTATTAATTACCACTATACACTTAGATCAATCCTTATCCTTACTAATGGTATATCATATCAATCCTTATCAAGTTGTTATAATGCCGGATAATGCCGGCAATAATGTTGTTTTTGTCTTTTCATTTCATTTCTATTTTATTATGTATTATTCTTTATGTATGTGTTTTGTGTTGTGATGTCCTACAAATAAATGTTTCTGATTTCTGACATTCTGAAGGCTGTACCTCCAGCCGTTGTACGGCCGACAGTCCATTTTCTAAAAGCACTCAATTATAAAAATAAGATTAGAGATTCTTTCCGATGCAAGGAACGGAAATTATACGGAGAGGAAATGAAGCCGACTTCAACAACGTAAATAGCTTGAGGTCCGACTTTACACGTGTAACGTAACTAACTCTCTACCTATATTAATTTTATTTATTGTTGCCGTGGGGAATGCAGCGTTCAAGTTTCATAAGGAAATACATTTACTTTTACCTTTTACCTTGTACCACATTTATTAGTTTTTAATTCAGATTTAAATTGTGATTACTACTGATATGCTACTTGTAATCTGATCATATACGTCCCCACCGTGGGGCTCAAGCCTACTCTAAATAAGAAAATCGTTATTAATTTTATACTTATCCATCATCATTGTCATCATCATCAGATCAGTTACCGACTTCAGAAATCGGTGCAGAGTTTTCATTAGCCAATAAGAGGTTGGTCGTTGACCCTACAACCCACTCGGTATGATGCATGCATGGTTTTTACTTGTTCTGCAGTGACACGCTTAATAGATATCATGATTTTTAATTTTATTGTTTTAATACGAGTAATCTATTTAACACACTTTTATTAAATTCACTTGTATGTAACAAATCAAAATCAAATCTGGTAAGTAATAACCTACTTTCAATTGTCTTATCATTTTAAAATTTTGTAGGTTTCCCTATTAGGGAATATGCATAAAAAAATATAAGTTTTTTTCATAGTTCATCTGAGAGTATACAAAAGTAGGATACAGACAGTCAAAACAGAATCTAAATTGATCGAAAACCAAACTAGATACAACATTATTAAACAAATATCTGTCCCTCTTTTCATCATCAACGAAAACAAAATTTACTATGGCGTATGTATGGCCCGCGTGAGTGACCAATGACGTCAATGGTCATGTCGGACCTCCCTGTCTAACCGTCATCTTTGAAGCCTTGAGCAAGATATTGGAAAAAATATTTTTTATGTGTTTATCTGGAACTTGAACTATTTCGATTAATGAATTTAAAAAAAATGTGCATATTGCATCGAGCGGATCTGATCATGGAGTCGGAAGCTGGAAGGCTCTTTAATAGTTACTAGTAAACCTCGAGTTTGGGCTTTTTTAATGTGTTATGATGAGCACAGTGCAGATGTTTACGAGAATCTGATGATGGAGCCAGGAATAGGGTACTAGTAAACCCCTCGAGTTTGGGTTCTTTTGATTATTGTGATAAGTTCGCAGAACGTCTACAAGGCAACCTAGACCTAGCAGGGGGCTGTTTCACGTAGCTACGAGTTACAAATTACAAGTACAATTTGATGTAAGGTCGACCAAGAAAGTGGTTTACCATTTTTCATTCAATTTCTTAGTTATCGAAAATTTCAATAAGGTTTATGCTCGGTATCTGACAGATCGTTCTACAAACGAAAATAATCTTTGTTGTTGCAACTGACATTCAACCTTAGGGTGATAAACCAATTTATTGGTCGACTTTACATTGCGTAGACAACGAGGTAAATAAAACGATAAGGGCTTTCAGTTTCGTCGAATTGGCTACGCAACGAATATCAAATTGTAAATTGTTACTAGTAAATTGTTGCTTCGTGAACCGGGGCCCTGATCCAGGTTGTTGTCTTAGAAACCATGCAAATTCTACGCGTCTCGGTCGGCACGTTTACTGCTTTACTGCTGCATAGTATTCCAACCTTGACGTAGTGGGTACACGGGTAAACTGGAATTACCCCTACACCCATCGGTGGGTGAAGCCAGTGGGTGCACGGGTCGCGAGCGATTGAGAAATATGAGATTTGAAAACTGATTTATTCAACATGCCCTTTGGTTCTGCCGTGGTTCGTGGAGATTCCGGCTAATATTGCATTGTATACCCGAATCTACCGTGAGCCTGCTTGACCGTGGGTGTCGTATCTATAACGGTCATCAACATCAACGGCCCGTTACAGTCCACTGCTGGCCTATGAGCCTCCTCCACTTAAGTGGAGGGTTTTGCCATAATCTCCACGCTTGGCAGTCGGGTTGGAGATCGCAGATTAAATGGTTACTGTATCAGAGAGCGCTGCTTCCCGTATAGTCCCTAAGTCGCCTCTTACGACACCCACGGGAAGAGTAGGGATTGGTAACAAATGTATTCTACTCTGCCGGCACCACACGGTAAACCTGGCTTATATTGAGCCAGTCAGTCACTTCACTGACGTCCGTCGGCTGTCAAGACAGTGCTGACCTGATTCGGCCGTCTTGTAAATAAATTGATATCAAGACAGTACAACGCTGTCCCGTCAATATGCTCCCTTTGAATTTACTCCTAGTGATAAGAGCGTTAGTGGGGAAGTGACAAGTGCCGCCGCCTCTTGTTCGAATGACACGGGTCCGATCCCCAATAAGTACCAATGAGTTCCGAATTACGACGCTCTTACGGTGAAGGCAAATATCGTGACGATACTGCACAATAAAGAAATTCAATGGTCGTGTGTGAAGTGGACCGATCCGCATTGAGCCAGCGTGGTCGACTAAGGCCCGATCGCCCTAATTTAGGGGACCCCCTCGGTATAAGCTATAAGCCTAGATGACACCATGGCGATACCAGGTCAGTACTGCCTGACGGGCCGTCAATGATGGCAGACTGACATCAGTGACTAACTGAAATTTACTCAATGTAAATAGTTATGTATGAGTCACAGAGTAACGGAGACTTGACGCGGCAATATAAAATCGTAGTATCGCAGCGATTGAAAGGTCGTGGTGATATCGCAAGGTGCTCGCCTCGCTGAGAAACACCGAAGAAATCGCCGAACAATCACTGGTGTAAAAACCTTTGAGGACGAGGGTTACATAATAGGCTGGCAACTATCGCATGTATACTATTATCTCTGTGGCTGGCTGCAACTATGGGCTGCAAATAAGAAACACCAAGGCGGGCATATTTTTACAGTGAAATTTGCCAAACGGCGCTTTAGTAGTTAACAAGAACTCTGCTTACCTCTTAAGGGATAAGAGCGTGAATGTACGTACTATGACGGAAACGTGTCATAACCACCAACATGAGAGGACCTTCAATTAAATCCTTGTTATGAACGGCCCACACAAAGTTTATGTAAGGCAATACAATACATTGTAGTGTGTTGTAAAATATCGAGCTCATCGCTCCTAGCAGATGTAATACACCAGGCAGGTCGTAACAAAAGGTTCATTGTAACTCGCTAGGCAATACCGCGCAATAACTTCGCACAGCTCATCAATTCGCGCACACATGCATTTATTGGAAACGCTCTCCCGAAGGAAATTCAATCATGTCGTGAAAATATTTCTAAGGAATGCATTTTGTTCATAAATTTTTTATCGTTTACAGGCTAGAGAGTAAATATAACCGAGGTATGAAATCTTGAACTATAAATATGTTAAAAATAGTCTACTAGAAACTGTTTGATAAAATTGAAAAGCCTCCGGGGATTTGTTCGGATTCATGGGTTGTTCTTTTTCTTGAAGCTTATAAAATGACTAACCGTCCGCCCGCGGCTGCACCCACGTTTTTTATTTATTACAAGCTTTTATTTAACTTGCACTGTATGTGGGTATGTTCGGGTGAAATCTTGCAACTCAATTTTGAAGCACTTGCTGCCATTGGATTTTGCTGAAATTTGGTACACTTATATACCCGCGATGACTGATGACGGAGACGGAAGGTGGCCATAGGAACTCCTCTAATACACAACACAACCAAGTCGTGTTTGGGCTCGTTGGATTTGTCTTAACAAGATCTTTAGTCATACGTGATGTCCAGGGTCTCATGATGGAGCCGGAAGGTGGCCATAGGAACTCCTTAAGTACACACCACAACCTAGTCGTGTTTGGGCTCGTTGGATTTGTCTTAACAAGATCATTAGTCATACATGATGTTCAGGTTCTCATGATGGAGCCGGAAGGTGGCCATATGAACTCCTTAAATGCACAGCACAACCTAGTCGTGTTTGGGCTCATTGGATTCGTCTTAACAAGCATACTCCACTCCACGGCTTTAAAAGCTTGTTTAAAAAGGATTTTTAATTAATCTTATTTTAAAATTACCTTAAGATAATTACCTGTAGTAGTGCAAAAAACCTCGTCAATGCAGTGTTGTTGCTGGCTTAGTGAAACACGGACCAACTAACAAACGCACTACCTACCTATGGCATTTATTATTATTATGATTTCAATCTAGTTTTCAGAGTTGCACAAATTTCTACGCGTGTATTTGCAACACGTGCTCTGTGATGAGTTGTTATAAGGTTTTATATTCTATTCGAGAGAAATAAAATCGAGCGTCGTCATTCGTCCCCACGTTACTTCATCATTTAAGTTTTTATTTGTTTTTTAACTTCATTATCAAAATAGTAGCGCATTCTTCATCTTTGAATGAAGAATGCAAGAATGCGATCTCAGTCGTTTATTAGCAGCAGTCTGAACGCAGTTATGTACTCTCTTTGCCAGTAAGTGTACAAGTTAGTATTTCGTTGACTGACTGCAAACTGAATTGAAATTAACTTCAGTTACGAACTCGCCTTATAGGGACTCTCATAAATCTTTTCAAGTGTACAATATACCTACAATGCAGGTAAATAATGAATGAAATAGGTAAAATTGAACGGTTTTAGACTCGTTGCTTACTTTTGTTGTCAGCTCATATACATCCTCACCGAAGGGTTCGAGCCTACCCTGAATAAGGACGATGAGATCATAGTCTACGCTGGCCCAGCATAATTGACCAAGCGAGCGAAGCGTCCCTGTTTCAGCTTGGCCAAATTTGCTTTTGTATGTCCATCTGTTTGTTTGTTTGTTTCACTCTACAGGTCACGTTTCTCAACCGATTCTCGTGAAATTTTGTGAGCAGGTTCGATAAATTAATCCATTTTTTTTGTCGAGTCAGTTTTTGGAAATTTTAAAAAATTACGGAGTTATGCGGGCTGCCAGCTTACAAGGTCTACTACTGAGGCTGTTTTCCTCTACATGTCACATTTTCAACCAATAAAATAAAAAAAAGAAATTAAAATAATCAAGGGGTCGGGGATGTTTGTGGAGAAAAAATTAAAATAAATATGAAAAAATAATCAGACTCGCGAGGTCTACAGCTCAGAGAGCCACTAGTTAACTTTTATTTAAGAGCGAAGCGAGGAAATTAAATTACTTTCCTATATCGCCGACGGCTTTATTTGAGATAAGTTTAACCAAACAGTTCCCACAGCGGGCATGAGCAAGCATTTATCTGTCTAGTTTTTTCTACCAATCCTCACTAAGGTCGGGCCACACTTATCGACGGCGATCGACGACGGTTTGCCTGTACAAAACGCGCGCGAAGTATGGAAATCCGTTCGCCGCGTCGATGCATCAATTCACCGTAAGAGCGTCGGATAAACGTACATATGAATTCGAAATTCGAAAACACATCTTTTGCATTGAGGTTCTGTTATTGTGTGTTGACTGCGTAGTAAAATTTTTGCAGCTCTACTTGACTGACTCTAATCCATTATTATTATGTTGAAATGGCGTATAAATAAGCACATTTTGAGATCCGTGTTGCTTGGTTAGCGTGAAATAAGATAGAATAGGATGTGACAATGATGAAATAATCAAAGAATATTTTTTTCAATCTAATTCCATAACAAAATAGGTTACTCGTATAATCACGGTCAGCTTTTTCAGCATCTCTAGTGGAAGTCCTTGCTCGCGTAAGAAGGCTTTAGTGTCATTTTTTGTATGTACCTATCTGCTATTACTTTTGAATCTCCAAACATTACATATTATTGTTTTTTTTTATACATTTCATTCGCGATCGAGAGGGTCGCTAGTTCTAGTAATTTCTCTCAGTCGGCTTTTACAACTTATACGAAAACATATGAAAGTACAAGAAGTAGTATCCGGAGTATAACTAATTCTGTTATTTTGCAAGATTTTTTAAATAATTTCACCGTCGTCACGTCAAGTTTTACGCGTATTCGAAACTTTTATGTTTAAATATCGATTATTGAATTTTATGATTTCAAAATATCTAGAACCTTGAGTTGGCTAGGCCATGTATATTACAATAGCTTATTTTTTTTTACATTACTCAGACTGAAAGATAGATCATCGTGTCGTACAGCTATTTAACTGCACCGCCGCCGGCCGTGTAAAGTATACCGCTACCAACCACCAAATTAAAATAATAATGTTAACTATATAGACACGATCTAAAATAGCTACCACTTAAAAGATTTCCCCAAACTTGTGTTGTACCGAAAAGTTTTGCCTAAAATTTCTGTCCAGAATCAAAAGAAGAAGAAGAAAGGGGCTCGCGACAATCGTGGAGGGTATTTACATACCACTCTTTCCGACGGACGGGGCGCCGATGACAGCCACCTTCACTTCGGCGAGTGAGGACTTCTTCCTCCGGATGCCTCTGCTGGTCATTGTGGCGCGTTCAGCGGCCGAGCGCTGCGAGGACTGCGGCGCCGCGACGCTCACTGGCGACTGCGAGTGCGAGCGCCGGGTGCTCGCTGCTCGGTGACCGCCTCCGCTAACGCTCCTCGCTGCCGGCTGCCCGCGCCCGCGCCCGCTCGCTAAAAATACTCCAAACGACAGCTCTGACAGCGGTCCCCGTGTTAATGGGTCAAGATCTGGCCAAGATCAGTGCATGTTTACGTCGCGGCTTCCTGACGACGCGACGCCCGCGCCGCCACGTGGTGTGCGACAGGCCAACAACATACTAATTAACGCAATTTTTTTTGTTCTCACAGAATCACTTGCGGATTTAAGGGGGCTAGGGTCTTAAAGCCCCCCAAAACATCAAAAATGTTTTGACTAGTCTTACTTTAGTAGATATGTTATATCTAATTTCTTAGTGAAATTGCGTGGGTCCGAGGAAATTGCATTACCAGTTTACAACCTTATTATGTTTAGACTTTAAACATAATAAGGTTGCAAATTAGGAAATTATTCTGATGGACTAAAATATATTACATAATCGATCCAAGCCCTAAATTAACCCTGGATTCGCCACTGAACAGAATGTTACACACTGGCAGACATTTTTTGCAGAAGACCCCCAACAGTTTCACTTGTCATGCATATCCACTATTCAAATATTTATAATTCAATTAGTAACCTATTTGTATGTTAAACTTTTTCACTTGAATGTAGTTAGTGTTCAGATTATGCCACTTCGCATGCCACTTGCACTAAAATGTAAGACAGCAATCTTAGGGCAAGGTATATAATATATATATATATATATATAGATAGGTATATATATATGCCGCCGTGTGGTGATGGCAGAGTAGAATACATTTGTCACCAACCCCTACTCTTCCCGTGGATATCGTAAGAGGCGACTTAGGGACTACACATTGAACAGGGAATGGGCAGCAGCGCTCTCTGATACAGTAACCTGCCTGCCGCCTGCCAAGCGTGGAGATTATGGTAAAACCCGGCTCATAGTCCAACAGTGGACTGTAACAGGCCGTTGATTGATATATATATTTGAAATGTGCAGATTAAGCCCTTTCATTTGATACCCAACACGGAATAAATTTTTTTTAGTACTGTACAATATTCTCTAGAGGGCGCCATATTGAATTTAGTATGACGCTACTAAACTTATCTAAGTTTAAGAGATATGCTTAAACAGATGAACATACCATACATACTACTTACAAACATACATACATACATAGCGACTAAAATCATAACCCTCCTTATTGCTTCGCCGTAGTCGGGAGAAAAACGAATAATGGACATTTTCAGGAAACAGGTTACAATTGAGTTGTATCCATAATTTGAAGATAATTTGTTTCGGAAGGGCTTGCACTGCCCTTGCACCCATAGGGGCTTTTTCTTGGCCCCATAGACCATTAGGTATAATTTGTGTGTAAAGTTCTACACGGTATTATTAGAGCTCAATGTATAATAAATGCGATAAATATCTGACCCCGTGCTGACCTGACCTACCCCATCTGTAAGTCAATAGGTCCGCTATTGCTTTTAAATGATCATGCTTGCTGCTGGTGGGGCTACGTTCACATTCTTGGCGGTACATTTCGTATAATAGGTAGATAGGTAACTTAATTTATTACATAATCTTAATAGATGTTTGGACCTTTTTTGCAACTCTTGAAACAAGAAAAACCACGCATTTTTTGTAGTTCAGTGATTTGGGAGGGGCAAACGAACTTAACATATAATTTGATCGTGGGTATCAATAATTTAAAAGAAAAAAATAAAATAAAAACATTTGTAACTTAAAATTAGGGGCAGGTCAGCAGGTGTCTCCTTGTAAGCTAGGCCTGTGCTAGGAGGCACCACTTTTCATAAATCACACTGATGTAGGTACATGTAAACATACATAGTAAAATAATTAGGTAATTGTGGTGAAATAGCAAATCAATTGAGTATTGGATGTGGCAGTTTGACGATTTTATCTGATTAAAGAAGATTCAATTCCGTTAATTTTAATAATAATAAATATTGAAGATTAAAATCGATCAAAAGGCAAGATAAAATTTGGTGAAGCCGTACAAGATTCTACGTATAAGGTACAGTAAATTAATAGCGATGTCAAATAAAAAATAATCTGATTGAATACTTAAGTATTTTATTGAAATGTAACTTATTTTTGTCCCTGATTTTGCGTCGTCGGGCCAAAGGGCGTCTGGAACAAGGTCTGCGCCACGTTTATGAGCGCTTCGTCGAAGTGATGGGGAGTACACGCGTCGCTTATTTACTAAGTGAGTGAAAGAGTGGAAGATACGTCACATTCAAGGTCAGCACTCATATGACCGGTGAGAAAGGTCTGGAAGATTGGAGGATGGAGAGTGGAGTGGAGACGTAGGGAGGACTGTGAAGCAGAGAGCAATCGCAGCAAGTGAGCGGCGATCCGCGACGTCACTTCCCTCTGGAATGCTGATTGGCACTCCTCCAACACAATCAGCTGGTTACGGTTAACTGTGCCGAACGAAAAAACTACACGCTGTCGTATTACAAGCGGCGCACCACTCTGTAAATAAATAATGCAATTATAGCGCGGAAAATTTTACAAGAGTATAGCTTTGGTTATGAAAGTTGCATAGTTGACCATCGACTTGCAAAATGCACGCTGGAATTACATTAGGAATTTCAGCCCTAAGATCCGTTTATAACAGCGTCTTTAGACTTGAGCTTTAGATATGGAAAAAATTAAGAGCCTAGCTCGGTATACATTACTAAGTTTGCATCGCAATTAGGATGGTAAACTATTACTGCAACAGCAATGACCTGCAGTTAACACTCTTTTTACGCGACTGCCGAAAGTGTAAAGCGTAAAGTGTAATATCCCGTTTGTAATCATAATAAAGTGTTAGGCGTTTCGCACTTACAAGACGTCAGCGTTTGTACCCAAATAACTTTCCAAGCAATATCAATCATCACCATGATAAACCTAATATATTCCAGAATTTCAGTGAATATGGACATATCAATATTATATTGTAAAATATGTAAAATGTTATAATATAAAAATACAATGTAACTTATTATGTCAAACATTAGTGGTGTAAAATGTTAGGGCGATCAGGGTGGCCGAGGATAACTGTCAAACTTTGAGTATACCAAATAAATACTGAAAGATTTCAAAGTAACCTATAAGTTTTAAATCAATTTAAAATGTCGGATGAGATAAGTGTGCATAGAATTAAGTCGTTGCAATTAAACCCAGCTGCTCGTGATAGTATTCCCCCGAAAAAAGTAAGTTAGGTATATAAGATTGTGAACATCGCTAGTTTAACCTGACTCGCGATATTATAAACTGACGAAAAATTGTGAACTGAAACAAACCATTTACAATTTAACGTATTATTTCTCGATAGTTTATAAACTATCGAAGTCAAATTGTCAAATTGTGAAAGAATCGGCAGGGTTCATAATCTGTCCGGGTTTATAATACGTAAAATTTTGAACCGTCCCCGATTGGTCGGTCTAGAATAGCCTACTGCCAAAACCGACCAATCAGGAACACGGTTCATAATTTTATAAAACCCGATAGATTATGAACTCTGCAGCTTTGTTCACAATTTGACAATTTGATATCGATAGAAACTAACAAGAAATAATATGTTAAATTGTAAATGGTTGGTTGCAGTTCACAATTTTACGTCAGTTTATAATCTCGCGAGTCAGATTATAAACTAGTTAGTATGTTCACAATATTACAACTATATCTATAAATCTTCTTTTTACAGCTTAGACTATCTAAGTTTTTCTGTACCTCTCCTACTGGAGGCAAAGTGCAATCAATCAATCAGCCTATTGCAGTCCACTGCTTGTAGGCTTCCCCTCATCTAGCCACCACCAGCGTCCTTCCTCAGGCTCGGCGTCAGGTCACCAGTCCACCTGGCAGGGGGGCGTCCCACACTACGTTTCCCGAGACGTGGTCTCCATTCGAGAACCCGTCTGCTCCAACGCTCATCGGTTCTACGACAGACGTGGCCAGCCCACTGCCACTTCAGCTTGCTACAATTCTGGACGATATCAACTACTTTGGTCCTCTGCCGGCTTCTCTGCCGGACGATTTCGTTTCGGAGGCAAAGTACAGAATATGTAAAAAGGTTAGGTTTTATGACAACGTCAAGGCATAGTTCTCAAGTTTCTCAAAAGAGTTTTGTGGAGCTATGATGGAGTTTAGGGTGGAGTTAAAGATTTCTGACGCGCATCGAAGCGATCGACTTTTGTTCCTCTTGAGCTCCACCCTCAAGCTTTTGAAGCTGCAACTAGGGTACTTCCAAAGATTACTGACGCGCGTCGCCTCAGAAGCGATCGTCTTTTGTTCCTCTTGAGGGTGGAGTTTTGAAGCTGCAACTAGGGTACTTCCAAAGATTACTGACGCGCGTCGCCTCAGAAGCGATCGTCTTTTGTTCCTCTTGAGGGTGGAGTTTTGAAGCTGCAACTAGGGTACTTCCAAAGATTACTGACGCGCGTCGCCTCAGAAGCGATCGTCTTTTGTTCCTCTTGAGGGTGGAGTTTTCAAGCTGCAACTAGGGTACTTCCAAAGATTACTGACGCGCGTCGCCTCAGAAGCGATCGTCTTTTGTTCCTCTTGAGGGTGGAGTTTTGAAGCTGCAACTAGGGTACTTCCAAAGATTACTGACGCGCGTCGCCTCAGAAGCGATCGTCTTTTGTTCCTCTTGAGGGTGGAGTTTTGAAGCTGCAACTAGGGTACTTCCAAAGATTACTGACGCGCGTCGCCTCAGAAGCGATCATCTTTTATTCCTCTTGAGGGTGGAGTTTTGAAGCTGCAACTAGGGTACTTCCAAAGATTACTGACGCGCGTCGCCTCAGAAGCGATCGTATTTTGTTCCTCTTGAGGGTGGAGTTTTGAAGCTGCAACTAGGGTAGTTCCAAAGATTACTGACGCGCGTCGCCTCAGAAGCGATCATCTTTTATTCCTCTTGAGGGTGGAGTTTTGAAGCTGCAACTAGGGTACTTCCAAAGATTACTGACGCGCGTCGCCTCAGAAGCGATCGTCTTTTATTTCCTCTGAGGGTACTTCTAAAGATATTCTCTTTGGTAGTTCTGAAGCACGTCGACCGTTCGTAGCGAGCTGTCAAAAGTCATAATTCTGAAAAAAGAGGGCACAGAAGTTTATTTTTGCCTTTTTAGATTTATCCTGTATGTCCTATATTATTTACCAGCCTCCAATTAATTCTACAAGAGCTGGTAAATGAACAAAACATGACTGATAGAAAAATTAAGGTATAGTTCTGTATAATATAGCATTTAGTTTTGGAAAAAATTATGATATAGCAGCATAAAAGTCCGCTTTTACCTGTAGGTAAGTTTGTCAGATACTTGGATAGAATTTCAAAATTTCCATGGGGCTTATTTTTCATCATCAACATCGACGGCCCGTTACAGTCCACTGCTGGACTATGAGCCGAGGGTTTTGCCATAATCTCCACGCTTGGCAGGCGGGTTGGAGATCGCAGATTAAAAGGTTACTGTATCAGAGAGCGCTGCTGCCCGTTCTCAGTTCAATGTGTAGTCCTTGGTGTAATCAATCTATTTTTCACAGTAAAAAATAATTTATATTATAATATTAACCTTCTTATATTGCTAATACGGCTTTATGTTTTTTAAACCGGTAAAGTGTAGTGCTTTCTGGATTTGACTTTTATGATCCGTCACTCTTCGTGTTTTGTTTAGTCAACCTCGGATTTTCTTCGAGAACTTAAACTGGCAGGGAGCAGCCCAAGACTGGGACGTGAAAGAAAGGCCCTTTGCCCTGCAGTAGGACGGCTTATAGGCCCTCATAAGTGACCGAGCGAGCGCGAAGCGTCTCCGTTTCAGCTTGGGCAGAATGCTTTCGTATGTCCGGCGGATATCCGGCTGTTCACCTCTACAGGTCGCATTTCTCAACCGATTCTCATGAAATTTATTGAGCAGGTTCGATAATATTTATAAATTTTATTGTCGACTCCGTTTTTCGTCTCTTCAAAATGGCAAAGATATGGGGGTTGAAAACGTGAAAAAAGAAACATATTTCAGCTATTTCAAACTCGCAAAATCTAAAGCTCACAAACTCACAACCGTCAGTAATAAGATGTTGTTATATTTCACAGCCGAAATCGGAGGTATCTCTTCGGCCAAAAGGCAAGTTGCAAGATATTATTCTTCCACCGCTTGACCGGCTTGAAATGAAGATTTTAGGCTTGTGGTTATCGGAAATAGATCCCCCCTATCACGCTATCAAGGTATTTTTTTGTTTGTACTAGGATGTATTGATTTTCTTTTTTATTCTTCATCCTTACAAGATAATATGGACGGTCACGTTGCTCTCTTAGGGCCAATTTCTTATGCATGTGATTCTCTTGTGTTTTTGAATTTTGAATTAATATGTACTCGTTTATTCGACGCTCTTACTGTGAATGAAAACATTGTGATGAAACCTGCACACTCCTGCGAAGAAATTCAAAGTTTGTGTGTAAAGTCGAACCCGCATTGGGCCATCGGCCAGCGTGGTAAACTAAGGCCTAGTCGCCCTAATTCAGAGTAGGCTCGAGCTCTTCGGTGGGGACATATGAGTATATGAGCAGTTGATGATGATGAGTCTTCAAACTTTCTTGATAACAAAACACTTTATGCTAATATGCAGGTATCATTCTTCGATCAGCTTCTAATTACGGCAATCGTGAAGCCTTTTGGACTTGAAGACAAGTTAATATCTAGTAAAGACAGGGTTTTTGCTGAGGGGACGTTGAACTACGACCCTTCGGACTACGAGAAGATGTGCATTTACGCTGATACTCCTTTGATTGGTGAATGAATAGACCTTAAATTTTAATTTAGTATGTATTTGTCTTCATTGTCTCAGACTAAAGAAGTCCACTGGCTCTTCTTCTTCTTCTTCTTCCTCGAACAGGATGAAAAGCTGACAACCAACCTCACCAACCGGTTCATCAAAACCCTGGTGTCAGTTTTATAGAACCCTCTAAGGTGTAACGATCACTTCCGTAGATAGTAGCCGGTGCCCACGATTGAATCATCTTTTTTTCGGACATCAGATCAAACTTCAGCAGAAATTTTGTTCGACAGTGTTTCCACCGGGATTCGAACGCGGAACCTCCGTAAAAACAGAATGCTTGACCACTCGGCCACCCACCCACCGTTAAACTCCATTGCTGGAAAAGGCTTCCTCTGAGGATCTGAATATCGGCTGGTCCTACGCTGCCCGCATTGAACAGCTTCCCAGGACCATCTTCACCTTCAGGAGCTTTCAGTTTCAACCTCTACCGGTCATGCGCCAACAGACCCGTACTTACACCGTGTATATCTTGATGTCAAAGATATTTTTGTTCCGTATGTGGCCGTACCGGGAGATTACAAATAGAATATTCATTGTTTCAGTTCATATTCAACCCCTACATTTATTAAATGCCATACCGAGTAGGCCACTCAACTCGCCTATTGATACACCATCAAAATCGAAGGATGAACTTGCGACCCAAAAAAATAGTGCCAGTCCCCACAAAGGTGCCAATAAAGAGTCTGCGAAAGGGGCCCAAAAAGTTGGCAAAGAGAAGGAGCGTTTGCCACAGCCTCCGACGCAGCAGCGACCAGCACGCAGCCCGCAAGGTGCCAATAATATCAGCTGTTGTAACATCGATATTCTGCCGCTATTTATTGGTAATTGATAATCTAAAGTACTACAATAATAGTTAAATTTTAAACGCTTGCCTCTCGTTACCAAGCGCACTGTATTTCTTGAACATTTAGCCTCTATGAAATTCAATTAGCATCACAATTCCCTTCCGGCCACATTTTCTTCGTTAAAATCGAGATAATTTAATCTTTATTATTAAAATGTTACTGGTTCTTTGTAAGAAGTAATATAACTTGTAGGCATTCGTAGGTAAGAATAGATTCAATATTATTTTTATTATTTGAAAGATGTTGTCTGACTTCTGAGTTCTCAAGAACACAAATTATAGTGCGGTAAATGGCACAGTTTACTACCATCTTAAGTAAAATTTTCGAGCGAGGTGTATTGATAAAGGCTTCAATGATATTGTCATGTCATCATAAAATACCACATTAAATTTTTCTCTGTACAAGACCAGGACAATGCTTGCGTGAGGAAGCGATTGCAGCCGATGCGCACGCCCAACGTTCTGCACAAGAAGAGCTGGGACAACCTGCCGATGCTGACCATGAGCATTACTGCTGTGCGCAACCAGGAAAATACTCACCACCATGAGCTGCTGCAAAACGCTAACTGGATGAAGGTAAGCTATGGAATTAAATATTTTATCACCTACCTGAATTTCATTTTTGCGGTTCGTGGTATTTAGAGTTAGAGTACCTAAGTATTTGACCAATGGTGAACCTGTCCAAATTCATAATTTGCCTTAAGGCCTATTCAAATCTAAGCAGTACTTGCTATTCAAATTACCGCTACTCACGGTGGCGGTAAATGGGATTGGACGTTCTTCTGATGACCAATGCAATATCGGGTAACCCTCTCAGTTTGGGTCCTGCCAAATCATACAGCATTCGAATGTCGTGTCCTGCAGTGGGTTGATTTTGACTGATAGATTATAATAATCAGGACTGCAACTTAATTAGTAGCACCCATACCTTCGAAACTTCGGGTTGAAATTCCACTCAGGGTCAACTGTTTGTGTGATGTGCACTTGTTGCCTTGTGCTTGGAATCCAGAACAAAAGCGAATATCTCAGCGATCTGATACTTTGCAGTTTATTTAAGATGGCCGAGTGTAAGATGACCCATTTATTTAATTAATTTGAATAAGTTTATGCACCGATGACTTTTCAAAAGTTATTAAACTGTTTCTTTTTCTTACTCAGTTGACTGTCATAGGAGCTTACAATTTAATAACGCCATACAACTGTGACTGTTATTACACTGCGGCCACGAAAATGCCCATGTACAATGAAGCGGTAAGTTACATAAACATTATATATTCTTTATTGCAATAGTACACTATACAGAAATGATATTATTAATAGCTGTAGCAAAGGCGAGCTTATCTCTAAAGAGAGATCTCTTCCAGCCAACCAATGTGTTGTGTGAGACACTTAATTAAAGTGGGATGACAAGAACGTGTACTAGAATTTAACATACTTAATTAATACATATATACATACATATATACATACATACATACATACCAATAGACTACACAAATACATTTATATATGCCTACCCAAATATAATAAACATATACCTACTCAATATGTATAAATACTACAATATACTTACATAAACATAAATAACTTATGATAACTGAGAGATGAAGTGCTCTTTTAATCTTATTTTATAAGGGTGGATAGTTGGGCTGCTTTGAATACTCTTAGGCAGCCTGTTCCACAGCTTGGCTGCTCGCACCGAAAAGGAATTGAGAAGGAATTTGGTGTTCGCTCTAGGAAGCACCAGCATCCTTGTGTTACACTCGCGCTTTGACATTGACCTACTAAAAGGGTAAAATTTAAAAAACTTAATTCTAAAGGGTACCGTACCTAAAAAGGAAATCCAAGTACCTCTAGGGTTAAATTCGGGTTTTTAACATGATATTTATGACACGATATTAAAGAAAAAGAAAATTATTTAATGCTTCCGAAGACACGTTGAGTTATTGGTCCCGGCTATTATCAAGTTAGTAAGCATAGACACTTGGTAGACACCATAAGCCATTTCAGAGGCTTTTGCAGATTCAGTAACTCTACACCAGGCTTAGGGAGATCGGTGAAATCGACATTTTATGTTACAACGGATAAGATGATGAGAATGTTAATAATAAAAAAATGATTGGGTCCCGAGAAGCTTGAGCTGTCCCTGACATAACGGAGAGGCCGATCAACTACGCCCGCCCACTTCACCCACAACTTTGAATTTATTCGCAAGTGTGGGCAAGTAGAGCACGGCTCGACATGGATACCCTTGGCACAGAAGTGGTGGTCTTTTTTCCAATAAGGCGAAAGAGCGTCAAATTAACGTATAATATAATTTTGAAATTCGAAAACACATTGCAACGTAGTGCAGCAGTTCAAATCGGCGCAAACGCTGCAGCGCGTCTTTAAGGCGAGGCCCTATTTGAAAAATCGTTCTTGGGCCTCTTTTTGTTAAACTCGCGGATCTCACATCTCGGAATATGTACCAAATCTAGAAAATTACAACCAACATAAGAGTTTATCATTTAGCGGCGTAACCAAGTAGATTTTACATGTAATCAAGGAATTAAGCAAAAATAAATAATTAAAATCACTGAAAAGCACCCCACATTAAAAATTTGGAAATTTTCAGCGACAACAACATATTTTATTTTTTATTTTTTAGGTGGCTATATTAATACCTAAACGGCGAAACCAGCTAGTTTTTTAATTCGTTCTATATTTTTCACAAAAAAGAGAAAAGAGTTTAAGAAAAACGAGTTTTTCGCACGATTCCTGCGCAGTGTCGGACGTAACCTCCGTGAAGCATCGCACGCTAATATGAACGTTATTTCAGTAGTGCGTCGGTTGAACTTTCAACTAAAGCGCATTGAGTTGCTAATTTAGGATAGGGCCTCGCCTTAAGACTATAGGCAGCAGCTCTATCTACTACCCTACGCGTTTCTTATGATGATGATGATGAGAATACTTGTTGTTAAACCAGGAAACAGAGATGGTAATGTATTGTGAAGGCACCAGCGTGCCGAGGAAATTCAAGAGCACCAGCTTATATCCTCGGTGGGAGTCCTTGCGGCTCGGAGGAGAGACGTTCTGCAAGGGTGATGAAAAATTCACAGTTAACATCGAAGATATCCAAAATCCCGACGATATAAACCTAGAGTATTATTTCAATGAGGCACCGCACTGTTGTGAGTACTGCGTTTTTTGTGATATATTTTATCATCATCATCTGGTCTCATTCATATTACGTTTGAGGGGCTTGAGTCTACTCTGAATACTGATAATGGTTTGTTGACATAGGTCAACAAACCATTGTCACACTTAACCAAACCAAATTGGACCCACCACGTAACCTGTCTGTAGTACTACCCTATAGGTAGTACAGACAGGTTACGTGGTGGGTCCAATTTGGTCTCCCGGAGCAGTGGCCCTAGCGACTACAGATATTATACGGGATATTATATTTAGAAATGCTTAGCTTTTAAGCTGAATTATCTGATAAATTGTCCAAAAGATGATTCCGTGCTTCAGAAGGCACGTTAATCCATTAATCCGTGGCTTTTGGCGGCTCCATAACATGTCTATGTTTTAATAACTGGTGTTTACCAGTCGAAACCCGATCTTACACCCACACGACGAAGAGGAAGAAGTAAAAGTTAAATATGTTCTCTAGTTTAAAACTGGGTAGGTATACATGTAAAATATGCCATCATACTCGTTATTTAAATACAGAATGACACGTGCAAGCGTCGCTCGAGGACAGTGAGGACGCGATGCAAATTGTAATTCACTTTTTATACAACTAGTTATTTACCCTACAACACACTACCTACTCCGTTTTATAGTGAATGATATCGACGAACACTAACATCACAGTATTTAATTTAAGATATGGCTGCAATGATTTCAATTTTTTTTTTATTACATACCTCAAATCAAATCAAATCAACGGCCCGTTACAGTCCACTGCTGAACTATGAGCCTCCTCCACTTAAGTGGAGAGTTTTGCCATAATCTCCACGCTTGGCAGGCGGGTTGGAGATCGCAGATTAAAAGGTTACTGTATCAGAGAGCGCTGCTGCCCGTTCCCTGTTCAATGTGTAGTCCCTAAGTCACCTCTTACGACACCCACGGGAAAAATAGGGGTTGGTGACACATGTATTCTACTCTGCCGTCACCGCACGGCGTTACATACCTACTAATTAAGAATAAGAATATTTTATTTGCTTAAAATGTGATGGTGCACGCAGGCAAGATGTTAGATAAAGACAAGTACAAACACAATCAAAGTTTTGGCATGCAAATATGCATAGTATGATAAACAACTTAATACTTGTACAAACAAGTAAATTCAAATCTTGCGTTTTAGAGTTAAGTATTTCTGCTATCGAATAAAATATTGTGATAATAACCATTTTTTTTTTTCAATTTGGTCGGAATGAGTTGGCTTATTCCAGTAATCCCCTGCCTAAAATCCCCTTATCTAATTATATAAATTGTTTTTATTAAAATAAAATACTGCCAATTATAATAACGTATAATCAGTTTTTATTTTTCATAGGTTATTGATTTAATAGCGGTTCGCTCGCGTTGTTTAAGATTTTCCCGTGGAATAAGATTTTTTCCCTAAAAAGTATTTATTTATTTATTATTATATTAGTATCCTATGTGTTAATAAGAATAAGAATATAATCCAAGTTACAAATTATCTCCATTCTTATTTTCATCCAAATCCGTAGAAATCCAAGTACAGAAGTGAAGGAGTAACAAATGTCCAAACATCTAAACATCCGAATATTTTTTCACATATTTTATGATATTAGTACGAAGTGCTATAAATAACGAAAAACATAAAAAAAAATATTTTTTAACAATATGTATGGAAAATCCCTCTCATAATATGAATCATTCCTTAGGCGCTTAGGGCAGACGACCAACTAAGCACCCCACTAGTAGTGGGGCAAAACGGAATGTCTGAAATATATTTTTCCACTTTGCCCCACTGGCTAAATGATACCCGTGAACCCGTGCGGCCCTAGCCACCGACACTCTAGCAATGAAGATGCGGTGTTAATAATGAATAAACAAAATATACTTTATTGTATACACAGGACTCTATAACAACTGATTGCAAGTTAAAAACAGGAAAACATGCACAGCATGAAATTTATATCGTTTTTTTTTCCGCCGTATCACTACACTCCTGTGATAGTGACCCATCAAACTGAACAACTAACGCGGCGTTAGGCGGCCTTACCGCTTCATAGCAATTGCTTGCAGGCAACCTATAGGTACTTAAGTGGAGGAGGCTTATAAACCAGCAGTGGACTGTAACGGGCCGTTGATGTTGATGATGAGCCTATAGGTACAGGAAATTTATTTATGTTATATTATTTATAATTTTAACTGGCCTTTACAGACAATACGATTTGGGGCTCGTTCCACCGAACGCTGCTGCTGGGCAAGGCTGAGCAGAATCTTTGGGACCATCTAGTTAATTGGAAGTGGCCGATAGAGGTGCACTACTATGGAGACGTAGTCGGCGGCTTCAGTTTCATGGGGTTTCTGGACTTGTTCCCTATGCTCTATCCTGGAGGTACATTATCATTTACACCCATTGGCACTGCTGTGTGGGAGCTGTTACTTATTAAAACTTCGTATTAAAATTAAGATAGCAAAACCATATTTCAGAAGGCAATAAGTGAAACAGATGTACAATATGTTTACTGAACTTACACGTACATAATAGGTACTATTATACTTTTTCATATGATTGTCTTACAAAATGCTGTACAAAAACTTCTTTCAAAGATCTCCAGAACAACCAGACGTATGCTGCCCGCCTTCAGCACTTTTCCGTAGCATTTGCCAGATCGTGGCCCGTCGTCGGTTTACCTTGTCGGGGCTCACTGCCCACCCTGCGTCCTTCGTTACGTCCTTCGGTTGGCACGTTCACTACAAGTGCACGCTTACTGTGGAGAAGAACGGCCGGAAGTAACTCCACAGGGCTCGTATATCTTTAAAAAAAAATGTTGTTTGAAGTCAAAGTCAAAGTCAAAGTCAAAATAATTTATTTCCATAGGATGTTATTACATCACTTAGATCCGTCATTATATTTTTTTGGGTGAGTTCACTAACACAATGGCGGAAAATGGCGGAATCTGTGGAGAAGAGCTCACCGAAGAAACTCCACAGTCGTCGCATTATATCCTTAATGTTTCCTGAGCCGTGGTGGAGCATCCGAACACCAAGCCACCTTGTCAATTAAACAGTAGTAGTATCTTTCTGCCCTTAGCGACCATAATCATTCCCAGTTCATACTCGTGGTCAAGTGGTCAGCCCTGTATCTGGAGTTTCTGGGTTCGACTTACAACGATGACACAAAAAGTTAAAATGTGAAAGTCAAAGTCAAAGTCAAAATCATTTATTTCCATAGGATGTTATTACATCACTTAGATCCGTCATTACATTTTTTTCTGAGAGAGAGACTTTCTTTTCTTGGATGACTAACATGCTAAATCAAAGATATCCTTTTCGCCGTCTGTGTAACTGTGTTTTGTTTTATTTGAATGTTACAGAATAAGTTTATGCAGGGCCGTCTCTAATATACCTTACAACCAGTACACAGCTCTGTAAAATCTGGTTATTATCAACCTTATTCAATATTATGAAATAGAGGTATGCAGAGCAAGATGGCTAGAGTGCCTTTCAAAGCAAGGAAAATGTCCTAACCTAATTGAAAACCACTAACGGTTCCCAGCCTTGATCTTGAAAAAAGAAGCTACCTACCGCTATATCACCAGAACTTTATAAGAAGCTTTTAATATAAAGTCCCTCGAAGCCCCTCGGTAATTTTATAAGGTGCATGACAGATGACATTCATTCTTCTGCCACCAGAGTAAGTAGATGCTGGGGCCATTCACCATCACGTGATTGACTTTGTTTCGGTACGCACCGTCAAGGAGTTGAAAACCCTCCCTGCGCACGTTGGTATTCCTGGAATCATTCAATCAACCTTGGTATCTTTAGACAAGAGCGAATATGTATTTTCTGCGTAAGCTTATTTCACCTTCGGCCTAGTCAGTTTCCATTAGGTGAGTCTGAGGTTAAACCTAAATAGGTACATTGCATATTTTTGTGGTACAGCGGTCGGGTACATTTCTGGGTACATTGCACGGAGAACTGACAGCTGCTTTGGCAGGAAAGTAGAGTGACAATGTAGCACCGTAATGCATACTGCAGTTTTATAACGTTATAAAACATTGCGTAACTCAATAACATTCTTTAGCATTATGTAACTTTTTGCTACAACATATTAAGAATTGTTATTATACGTTATAAACGCTCCCACATTAACTCAACTTATTGTATGACATCGTATAACATTTTGTAAGCGTCAGTTTAGCTCTGACTTTCGTTCGAGAAGCAAAAGTTAAAAGTTATAAATTGTTATAATTTGTTGTGTAAAATTCTGTTAAAAGAAGTTCCATAACACGGTGACAATTTATAACATTTGTTAACATTCAGTTAAAAAAGTTAAACGACAAATCTTATGCAACATTGTACGAGTATAGTTGCTGTGTGAGCCTGAAGACGCTGCAGAGGTGTGCTAGGTGTAACCACTACAGGAGCAAGGATCACGCAAAATTTACCCATCCTATCACTAGGTGTACAGTCCGGGTGTTTACTGGAGCACTAATCTTCCAGCTCAAAAGTGCCCTTCGAATGAATATTGTTATTGTAGTTCCGTCAAAACTAGTTACGTGCAAGGATCAATAATTTCTTCGTCGAAACCATTTACGAAACTACTGTTCCGTTGACCCGCGGTTTCGTAAAAAAGAAGAAAAATTCCTCGATCGAAACCGGTTACGAAACTGCGGTTACGTAAGCGGCCGCGGCAGTGTGAGTAGACCCCCCCAATGTAGACCGACGACCTCATCGTGTGATTGTGAAGATCATAGGAAGAAGCCTTTGTGTGGACGTTTTTCGACTGAAATTATAATGATTTAATTACGTGTTTCTTCCAACAGTTAACAAGTTGGTCTTAGCAGTTCCCTTGCACTGGTTCAGCTGGGAACTGATGAGTGAGAAATCTAACTGCGGAGTTTTATTGACACCCAACGACAAACTCATTGGAACCCCAGTTTCAAATAAACGGTATGTTTTGGTAACAACTAATTCTATAAAAGGCGTCCTACAGTTCATGACTGGAAAATAGTATAATGTATAGTGCTTTGATTTTTTTACGTGACACTATAGCGCCATTTCAACGAGCAAACCAAATCATGCCATCCATCAATTTCTATAACAACAGACAACAACAACACGGCCCGTTACAGTCCAATTTCTATAATAAAATTAAAATATAGGTGTAACTCAATCGAATTTGATGGCTCAACGATAGGTATTATTTTTACTTTTTAAATGTTTCCTTTTTTTCTTCGGGGGTTTTAAATTTTAAATTATTTAAACTTAATTGCAAAAGAAATTATGATAAGTACATCTAAAAGGATCATTATCAGATTGGTCCATAAATCATTAATCAAAATATATTTGGTAGTTTGCCTAACTAAACTTCAGAAACTGTTGATTGGCCCCTTTTTGAATGGTGCCTTGTTATTACTGCAGAATGTTAAGTTTCTCTCTCTACACATAACATTAATTTATCGTGATGCCACCGTCGGTCGTACTGTAAATGAGTAGAATTAAATACTGATCAAAATGAAGCCAAACACGACATATCTGTTATCTGGGGGCACGGCAGTGCCTCCGCCAAGTCGAGTAAAAAAGTGGCACGGTCGTTACCATACTTTTCTCGAAGCAGTTCAGGCCATTTTCGACCCCCCTATAACTTCGTTGTGGATAAAACTAAAAGCCTGAGTTTTCAGTAACCAAGCAGGCATTGTATAAATACGGTATATTTCAAATTTCAATCAATTTGAACCAGTAGTTTATGAATTATAACTAGTCAAAGTTTCTTAATTTTGTCACTCACTCACTGACTGACTGACTGACCGATCATCAAAACTCTAAGGCAGTTTTAGCAGACATAGAAGCTTCAAATTTAGAATGGAATTAGTGTTTAGTGTATAAACCAAGGAAAAACTAAAACATTTTGCAATTTCAGCCCAGTTTTCTAGATACATCATCTGCTAGATAACTTTGTAATCCCATATAAATCTTGGGGCATTATATAGGATTACAAAGTTACATTTGCAGTAAATGAATCAGTGTACCTGTATAATGGAATATAATTGAATAAGAGGTGCAGGGTAGGTGCAGGGTAGGTGTAGGGTAGGTGTAGGGTAGGTGTAGGGTAGGTGTAGGGTAGGTGTAAGGTAGGTGTAGGGTAGGTGTAGGGTAGATGTAGGGTAGGTGTAGGGTACGTGTTGGATAGGTGTTGGATAGGTGTTGGATAGGTGTTGGATAGGTGTAGGGTAGGTGTAGGGTAGGTGTAGGGTAGGTGTAGGTTAGGTGTACGGTGCCAGGTCAATCTATGTATTTATTTAAAACATAAGAGATTTTTAATATTGATCTGGTCACTATAAGATGTTGTTAGGTGAGCTAATTACGTAGTAACTTAAGACAGAAGGACTCTTAAGTAGGGACTGAATAAATTAACCGACTTGGTATTACATGGATCTCACAACTTTTTACGGTAGACTAAGTTGCGTGCGAGACTTGGTTTTTTTACAAGTTATGTTTTTGATGGCTTATTTTTTCAAGAGAGTACTAGTGTGCTGGATATTTTGCCTAGGTTTCTTGGAAATAATTGCTACCTTAGCAATAAAGCCGCCTATCTGTACACCCCTTCATCTATCTTTTGTACTTTCAAGCTATATCCTTGTGTGCAATAAAGTATATTCTATTCTGTTCCATTTCTATCCTGGCTGCAGCATCAGCTTGTCCTGTTGCCACCATTGCATTGCCTGTAGAATCAAAACGAATTAAAACACGACATATCTGCTATTATTTTTTCAAGAGTGTGCTAGAGTGCTGGATATCCTGGCTGCAGCATAAGCTTATCCTATTGCCACCGTTGTATTGTATGTAGAATCAAATACTGATCAAAACGAATACAAACACGACATATCTGCTATTATTTTTTCAAGAGTGTGCTAGAGTGCTGGATATCCTGGCTGCAGCATAAGCTTATCGTATTGCCACCGTTGTATTGTATGTAGAATCAAATACTGATCAAAACGAATACAAACACGACATATCTGCTATTATTTTTTCAAGAGTGTGCTAGAGTGCTGGATATCCTGGCTGCAGCATAAGCTTATCCTATTGCCACCGTTGTATTGTATGTAGAATCAAATACTGATCAAAACGAATACAAACACGACATATCTGCTATTATTTTTTCAAGAGTGTGCTAGAGTGCTGGATATCCTGGCTGCAGCATAAGCTTATCCTATTGCCACCGTTGTATTGTATGTAGAATCAAATACTGATCAAAACGAATACAAACACGACATATCTGCTATTATTTTTTCAAGAGTGTGCTAGAGTGCTGGATATCCTGGCTGCAGCATAAGCTTATCCTATTGCCACCGTTGTATTGTATGTAGAATCAAATACTGATCAAAACGAATACAAACACGACATATCTGCTATTATTTTTTCAAGATTGTGCTAGAGTGCTGGATATCCTGGCTGCAGCATAAGCTTATCCTATTGCCACCATTGTATTGTATGTAGAATCAAATACTGATCAAAATGAATACAAACACGACATATCTGCTGTTATTTTTTCAAGTGTGTGCTAGTGTGCTGAACATTCTGGCTACAGCATCAGACCAATAATTCATAATCTTGCAAAGTTATATAGCATACATGAGTGTTTCAAATTTTTGGTCACATGTATGTTTGAAAATAATAATAATAATAATAATATGTGGGGACATCTTCACACACGGCCACCTGATCCCAAACTAAGCAGAGCTTGTACTATGGGTACCAGACAGCTGATATACATTACATAAATAGATATATACATACATATATAGATAAACAACAACCAGACACAAGGCAAACACAAGTGCTCATCACACGAATGTTTGCCCTGAGCGGGATTCGAACCCGCGACCCTGTGCGTCGGAGGCAGATACACTACCACCTGGGCTACGGAGCCGTCAATAAAAATAAAAAGTTAATACACATTATTTGTCTAAGAACCCTACCGCAACTAACAAAAGAGATGATGACCTTGAAACGGCCTATTTTTAAGAAACATGTCTAAGGACCACCGCTAGAAAACCTGCTTTCATATAAAAATTTCAAATCGGTGGACCCGTTTAAGAGCTATGGTGCCACAGACAGACACACATAGCGGTTACTTATAACACCCCTCTTTTTAGCGTGGGGGGTAAAAAAGAAATCTGACAATGGTGTCGATTCGGCATACGCCCAACTAAACTAAACTTAAAATTAATCCTGTCACTTTCTATCATTTTTAATTGAAAAGGGACTGAAGATCATCGGTTTTGTTTTTGTATTTAACTTCACGACTAACTGTCAATTTTAGTGGCTTTTATTCGTCCTTTGACCGTTAGTCGTGAAGACATAGACAAAAACAAAACCGATGATCTTCGGTCCCTTTTCAATTAAACATGATAGAAAGTGACAGGACTAATTAAGTTTAGTTTAGTTGGGCGTATGCCGAATTGGCACCAATGCCATCATTGTTATTTCCAAAGGCAATATAGCGGGCGCGGACTTGGGAATCCTGCTAGCATTTTTATTGGTACCTTTTGTAGGTACGCTGACTCCTTACCCACGTCGACAACAGATGACGATGCATTCCCCAAAGGAACTGGCGGAGACGAGAAAAAGGCTTTCGTGCTGGTCGAGGTGGAGTTGGGTCATCCTCTGGTACCCGAAGTATTTCCCCCTTACATTACCAGGTTAGTCACTACGCTGGTCATTAAAACCACCTCAAGAGACTCGTGACTACCTTAAATAAGGGATGATGCCTGTGTAAATAAAACGAAATTAAATAAAACTAAATAAAACGATTTTTTTTCCGTCAGTCAGGTAATTACACTAATATTATAAATGTGAAAACATATTTGGATGTTTGGATGTTTGTTCCTGATGGAGATTAAATAAGACACTCCAATTTTCTTTAACAATATGTTAAATTTCCACAAACTCCTATTTAAAATGAAATTAATGAAAATAAAACAAAGGACGTGCGCTCCGCGCAAGAGTAGATTGACAGAGTGAAGTGTGCAAGAGCCGCTCGCAGTTCGCTCGCATCCCGCTGCTATCTTCATCATGTCAGTGGAAAGGTAAAAGTACTAAAGCGCCAAAGTACAACTTTACAGGAGAGACGATTAACACCAAACACCATTTTCGCCAATTTGACGCTTTAGTACTTTTACCATTCCACTGACGATATATAATAATAGGTAGGTCGCGCGTCGTAGCGCGATGTTCAAGCTTGAACAGTTCCGCTTTCACGCCTAAACAACCGGACGGACGGATTTGGATGAAATTTGGAGTAGAGATAGTTTGTGCCCTAGATTAACATAGGAAACTTTTCACCGGGAAAAGTCGTATTCCCACGGGAAAATCTTACAGAACGCGAGCGTAGCCGCGGTGGACCGCTGCTAGTACAAAAATATTTTATATTTTGTTTTTTAACAAAAATTGACTTAGACCGCATTAAAGTTCTAGCTCGCCTAGGCATGTATAAATGTACTTTATTTATAGTTTATCATTAATACTCTGCCTAGGAAATAACCTATACAATGGTGTCGATTCGGCATACACCCACCTAAACTAAAAATTATTCCTGTCACTTTCTATCATTTTTAATTGAAAAGGGACCGAAGATCATCGGTTATAATGAAGAACAAGTAAAACATCCTGATATGGGGCTGAGCAGCTGATATTGATACAATCTACACTGCAGAAGGGCTCTCACTTAGAGAATTAAGGGGGTCGGACTACTTTTATTTTATTTTATAAATCCAAACTTATTAGTTTCTGCTATCGAACACTAAACGAATTTTTGCTTTATCTTTAAAATTAACCGAGTTATAAAGGTTTGAATTAGTTTTTCAACCGATTCTGTTTTTTTCTTCGCGAATCGTCTGCTACTAATCTATATTTTGAAAATAATTAATAAAATATGGTGAACAGTCCGATCCCCTATTGTTTCTTTTGGCAGCCTCCGTGGCCGAGGGTTCGACTCTCATTACGGAGGTACCGGGTTCGAATCCTGGTGGGGACAGACACTTACCCAGTTTGGTTAGGACATTACAGTCTGAATTACCTGATTGTCCGAATAAAAAAAAGATTCCGTGCTTCGGAAGGCACGTTAAGCCGTGATGGCTACTATCTACAGAAGTAGTCATTACATGAGCCATGTCAGTGGCTTTTTGCGTTTCTGTAAACTGAAACCAAGGTTTGTGCGGTCGGTTGTCGATCTTACAGCTCACACGATGAAGTTTCTGTTTGTATTGCAGATCCGAGCTGATGAAGATGTTGGAAAACTTGGAGCCGCTAAAGGGGTCACGCATTTGCAAGAAGCGAGACCCTCAATCGGAGCACAACTGGCAGGCCACGGTCCGTGCTGCCGCCATTTCCCTGCGACGCGTGCCTCATCACGGTGACCAACCTTATCATCGTCATAAACAGCCTCCGTGGCCGAGGGGTCTACGCAGGTTCCGGGTTCGATTCCCGCTGGGGATACTATCAAGAAAAATTCTCTTTGTGAGACTTTTCCCAGTTTGGTTAGGACATTGCAGGCTGAATTACCTGATTGTCCGAAAAGAAAGATGATTCCATGCTATTCGGAAGTCACGGCCGTTGGTCCCGGCTACTCTAGTCGTTACACGAGCCATGTCGGTGGCCTTTGGCGGCTCTATAACACTGACAACAGGGTTTGTGAGGTCGGTTGTCGACTTCGCAGCCCACACGATGAAGAAGAAGAAGAAAATCTCATCATTACATCGTTTGGGCTGTAATGTCGACGACCGTCCTTACAAATCCAAGGGCTTCAGAGTCTTGAGCCGCCAAAGGACGCAGACATGGCTTGTACGCGAACCGAACAGGCGTGACAAGCTTACCCGCACGCATATTACGTACTATACTATTACTTAAAAACATGGCTCCTAAAACGACCTTTTGACCTTATTTATATTTTCTCCGCCGTGTGGTGACGGCAGAGTAGAATACATTTGCCACCAACCCCTACTCTTCCCGTGGGTGTCGTAAGAGGCGACTTAGGGACTACACATTGAACAGGGAACGGGCAGCAGCGCTCTCTGATACAGTAACCTTTTAATCTGCGATCTCCAACCCGCCTGCCAAGTGTGGAGATTATGGCAAAACCCTCCACTAGTGGAGGAGGCTCATAGTCCAGCAGTGGACTGTAACGGGCCGTTGATGTTGATGATATTTTCTCAGGACTGACGGATATCTGCATATTCAACCGTCAGCTGAGCGAGTCGCGAACCCGCGTGGAGTTGATGACCTCTTTCTGTCAGGAGGCAGTCCTGTTCGTGAACAATAACTTCGTGCCCGATCGTTTCTTGGATTCTGAAGACATGTACGAGGTAAATCAGCTATAGCTCGCGACACTGGGAAATAACGCTGGATGAAGGCAATGTGTTTGCTTGTATACAACGTGTTACACAAAATACCAAAAAAAGGAATATTTTTTACCAACGGCATTTATTATATTCCCATCTCAGCTGTGTTAAAGAATATTCGGACCAGATATGTTTAGGTCAGTGCGACTATTTTTACCGCTACGGTTAAAAATGTTTTCAATACACCTTGCTCGAAAATTGAACTTATAAAGGCAGTAAACTGTGCGGTAAATGCGTTTTACCGCACTAATACGATTTTATTACAATTTCTTTTTTATTCCTACGGTCTTCAAAATTATTATACAGCCAGGATCATTTTGACAATAAAAAATATTTAAATCGATCCATACAATGAGAAAAGTATTTTATATTATTTTATTTCAACAAATTGTATCAAAAATATTATCAGCCAGTAATGTTTTAATTATAAAAATAAAATATCTCGATTTAACAAAGAATCAATTCGTAGAAGCTGAATGTCCACCAGAGCCATTTCTCCGTAATTTATTTGCTTATAAAAAAGAAACGTACTATCGTTTTGTAGTTGGTGCCAATATTGTAAAATTTTCTTTTATTGTATATTGACATCGTAAAATTTCACATCAGAAATGAATTCCACAAGTTTATTTTACACGGAATTGATACCAAACTTGCTATAGCAGCTATACAGTAACGGACATAAATTTTAAAATGTGGATGGGTGGCGGCCATCTTTAATCCCCCTCCTCCCCCACGCATAAAAATGTTTGGATTGACGTAATGAACAAATCTGAAGCTTATTCCATACAAAAGAAAAATATGGGCTGACCCTCAGAGGAACAAAAGACGATCGGTTCGCTCCCTTGTAGAGATAATATAGCGCGGGGCGACGCGCGTCGGAAATGTTTGCGCTGACCAACTGGAGGTTTTGATTTTGATAACACGTTGTATACGTACGTAGCGGATAATGAGCCAAACCAAAAAGTTGCACTAGTTCCTTCATGGAACTTTAGAATGGAACTGATGAGAACAAAGGAAAAGCTCTCGGGTAGTTCGGCCTGAACAACATTTGAAATTTTTGAGGTTTAGGAAAATAGTTGTTTCGTTTTGCGACTTAACCCGAGAAGAAATCGTTATTTAATTATCACGTTCTATAAAACAAATCGATTTAGAAATATGACTCAAAATTGAAAACGTTTAAAAATAGAAGATTTTTCTAGGAGCTGCTAATATTGTCTCACGTGAGCATGATGAAACAAGTGATCGAGTGTCTGGCCGGTAAAGAAGACCCGCTGAGGGTCCATCCAGCGATACGAGCCGCAAGGCATGCTCGGCAAGTTAATAACCTGGAGCACGCCACGGAGCTCTACATGCAGGTGAACCAAAGACAACATCACCCTCCATATTATACCCATACATATCATGAACAGCTCATATACTTTCCTACCGAGGAGCTTAAGCCTACCCTGAACTAGGTGAAGCTTTGGCGGTTTAGTCGACTTCACACACAACCTTTGAATTTATTCGCAGGAATGTGCAGGTTTTATCACGATGTTTTCCTTTACCGTGAGAGCGTCGAATAAACGTACATATGAATTCGAAATTCGAAAACACATTGGATAAGCGTGGGGATCGAACCTGCGTCTCCCAAACGGAATACGGTGGCCCTAGCCAGTACACCACCGACGCTATTAATTATAATAAGCATGATTTGGTAATCCCTGGCAAAATTTAAATGAAAAAGTTGTTGCTTATGAAGGTCTGAACATCAACAACTTTCCCAAGGAACATGGGTTGAAAACCCCCAAAAAATCGACTTTTCATACAAAATACACAATCAACTTTACTAATTTGTATGGGAGGAGGTCGAAATTTTTTTGGGGGACTTCAACCCATGTTCCTTGGGAAAAGTTGTTGCTTATGATTGTCTGAACATCATATTTAAATTTTGCTAGGGAAATCATGCTGTGTAGGTAAAATACATCACCATCATTTAGCTTTAAACGGATTTAATTTAAAACGTCCCAAAGAAGCGTCCTCACTAAGAGCAGGGGCCCGTTTCACGAAGCAACAAGTTACTAGTAACAAGTTACAATTTGATATTCGTAGCCAATTCGCCTAAACTGTAAGCCGTTATCGTTTTATCTAATCATCTACGCAATGTACGTTGAATTGTACTTGTAATTTGTAACTTGCAGCTTCGTGAAACGGCCCCCAGGGCGTACACTGGTAATGAACGTGCCATCCATGATAGCTTTGACGTCGAAAAATTATTTGTAAAAATCTTAATTCGAAAAAAAAGAATTGACTTTTTTTTTACATTCTATCGCGAGCATTTGCACACGAGCAATCGCCGGCGAGCAACACTGAATGTGTCCAGCGAACTAAACATTTACTTTCGAGCAAAACTATGAACGTTCGAGTCGAATATTCCTTTGCAGCATCATTCGAATTCATTCATTTCTAAATGTCGGACTGAGCGGTTTTAACTGCAGCATTTGACAAAACGATTAACCAAGAAGGCCACAAACACTTACGTAGTTTACAAGTGGCCAGTAATATTCCAGTATTTGTGTAACGAGCGCTTTGTTTGCCTGAACATTCGAAAGCGAGCCATTTCCGCGAACAGCGTTGCGACGCGTCGCAACGTCCACACTGACCGAAGGATATACGCGTGTAAGCTGTAAAGATCGCCTCAATGTGCACAGTTGCGTCCACACCACTCAAATATTCAACGGCAAATGCTCATTACATGCGGAAGCGCTCAGTGAGGACGCTCCTTTGTACAGTTTTGAGGACAATACTTCAAAATGAAAGACTTAATCAGATGTTAAAACCAGAATTACCTCCTCACATGGGAACTCGTTAAAGACCTTTACGAGTATTAGTAGCACTGTCAAATATATGCGATTTTTTAATGAACGTATTTGCTTTTTATCTGTTAGGCCACCGTGCTGTACCCATTCGAAGGTGACACGTGGCGCGAGCTATCTACCTGTCTGAAAGAAATTGACATGTCGTGGGCCGACGTTTGTCTGAACAAAGCCCTTACTTTGAAGATCAGGCACCCTCTCACGCAAGTTATTTTTATTTAATAAATCATGCTCAGTCACCACTCTAGCCCATGCCTAAGTAGGTTCCCCTCAACAGGCTACGTGGAAAAGGGAGGCATAAAAAGCGATGGCGCGACCATCTGAAGGAAAATGACAAGAGGTGTCACTAGATCGTGACCAGAAGGAGAAAGGGAAAGTCTTTGACCAGCAGTGGAACTTTTAGAAGCTATTTAAAAAAACACATGCTTTAGAAACTTAATATCAGAAAATAGTTAACCGACCGAATGTTTGACCGACCATCGTCAGCCATTGTTATATTTTGTTAATCACATGCGAGATGCGCCTAGGTCCTAAAACAAATTGTAAAACCTAAAACAAAAAAAACACTAACGTTTATGTTGAAAAACTAATGTTTTGTAGATGTGAATGGACAGCCTCCGTCACAGCATTGTCTATCTTATGATTCACGCACGAGTTTAATTAGAGAGTGTTGCAGCTGCTCTGCAACCTTATCAGCGGCCTTCATTTTGCAAATTTAACGTTTTGCAAGGTCAACATTATGGTCCGGTAACGACAGATGGCGCTGAAATTTTAGAAACTCTGTTCGAGTGGTCTTCGGCGTACCCTTATCTAATACCCTTCACTTTACGTATTTCTTACTTCACGTACTTTATTAATACTGCTTTCAAATAATAGAAAGCGGTACGTAAATATAAAATAATGAACAGCCTGATGTACTGTAGTTCGCCAGTGGCTACTCCAGGGTCTTTCACGAGTGTTCTCAAGGCACTATGATATTCCCGTGGTAAAAATAGTACATCAATGGGTGTGTGAAATTATCTTTTTACCGAATATCAATAAATTGTGTAGATTAGCCGTCTTAGCTGAACAGATAGACAAGAGCCCACTGCAAGAAACCTTACGTTACATACTACTCGTATAAGATAAAAGAACTACACTGCTCACTGGCTTTTATTTATTTGTATTCAGGCAACAAGGCACATATGTATAATAAACTATACAGTAGGTATACTTAAAATACAATAATACAGAATAAAAATTTAAAACTAAAACACAGCACTTAATTTTCATACGCCTGTGGTGTAGTGTCCTTCCGCGATCGGGTTCCCCTGACCTGACACGTCGAAACACTACCCCCTTCGGCCAAAATTCTGGTGAGGTGAAGACATCCAGGTGTACAGGGTTCTAGAGTTCTTTTCTAGAGTTTCAGCTCTTTTTAGTTAATGTTTATTTTAAGCATTTAGCCAAGTTACCGCAACACCTGAAGAGTAGGGTGTATAACCAGTGCGTCCTACCCGCTTTGACATACGGAGCCGAGACGTGAAACATGACGGTGATGCTGGCCCACCGGCTACATGTCACTCAGCGTGCTATGGAAGGATCTATGCTTGGTATTTCGCTACGGGATAAAATCCGAAACGAAATCATCCGGCAGAGGACCAAGGTAGTTGATATCGTCCAGAAGTGTAGCAAGCTGAAGTGGCAGTGGGCTGGCCACGTCTGTCGCAGAACCGATGAGCGTTGGAGCAGACGGGTTCTCGAATGGAGACCACGTCTCGGGAAACGTAGTGTGGGACGTCCCCCTGCCAGGTAGACTGATGACCTGAGGAAGGTCGCTGGTGGTGGCTGGATGAGGAAACGGGTGATCGTGTACTTTGGCGTGCCCTTGGGGAGGCCTACGGCCAGCAGTGGACTGCAATGGGATGATTGATTGATTTAGCCAAGTGCCAGTCCTATTCTTATTTTAATCGCATTGTAACAATATGAATAATGATCATTTAAGTTTTGAGTTTTCGTATTATACCTACGCTATATTGGCGTGGCAGTCCTAACAATCTCCTGAAATCATTGTTTGCTGATTGTCTGATTGTAGTTAAATTTGATGATGATTACCAGGATCCTCTCGAAAGGCTGCCGGGTGTTTGAGGAAGACGCAGATGCTGCGGAGCCATTTTTCACGTCTCTTATGAACTTGTATCCTTTCTGGCCGACTGTGTATTACATCTCCTATGCCTACTTCACCTACAGGGAACTCTTCTTAATAGCAGACATGATTAAAGAGTCCTTGGCGTTGTAAGAACATTTTATTATTATTATTATTATAAATCACCGTCTGCAAATATTCAGTAAAGAAACAGCGAGGGGCACAGGACGGGTCTTTGTCGAGGTCCAGGCCTTTGTTCAGAAGTAGACGTCTATCAGTTGATGATTCAAAGCAAATAACTTTGTGCTATCAAGGAAAAGACAACCCAAAAATATTCGGGAAAATCGAGTCTGTAGAGAATTAAATTTATAACCTCGCGATCGCAAGCTCAAATTAAAAACTTCCTCGCAAGTTTTTTTTTTTTTTTCATCTGCGAGTGCTTGCGCGGGCGTTTGTCACGTGTAGTAAATTGTCAAAACAGTACCTACACATACACACAGTTTACATGGTATTTTACAACTGGGTTTTATTCTTATATGTCCACCGGTTATAAATGTACACAACATTTTCTATAATTAAGATGAGACAGAAAAACACCAAAAAAATTTTATTAATAATAATTGAAAAGCGAAAAATTAAAAATTTCCTCGATCTTGGACAGGGCTCGAATCTGCATCTCCTTGGCTATCCGGGTCAGAAACAGGCGCACCACCAATCGTGCAACCAAGCTCTGTGAAAGGTCGACGAAATTTGACACTGCTTTTTACTTTAATGCTCATTGTTCTAGTTTAGATGGGAAAGTTCAGTGGTTATTGTGATGCTTGCGAGATGTGCCCAAATATTTTGTCTTTAAGTTGGTTGCGAGTGAAGAAAAATATGCCCAACTCAAGCCTGCCAACAAGCTCCTTATATTTGGAACACATTCTAGGAAGTGGACTATGAAGAGCAATATTATTTTGGTCCAATATTTATAAAATTTAATTGAAATAATTTAATCAGAGCATTATTGCATCTATCTATCTATCTATTATATTCTATCTATTGTCAAAAAAGCTGGTAACAATACCACAGTAACTGTTGCAGTATAAGTATAAGTACTATAGTTGGGTTACTGTAGGATGGGCTCTGACAGATTAAAAATTTAAAAACTTTTTAATATCATTTCGTTTATTTAATTATTAAGTAAAATTACACACTGTTTAATGATAAAATAAGATGTGAAGTTACTTTATTTTTAATTATTAGCTATTATGGTTTTTAAACTGAATATTATTTAAAAAAGTTGTTAACGTCGTATGAAGAATTTTGAAGCTGTCAGAGCTCATCCTATAATAACCCAACTATAGATGTTTGAATACAATTAAAAACTGTGTCTTCACACCAAAAACGAGTACAAAGAGAAGGCTAGTAAAATTCCTGAATAACATTTTACAAGCAGCCAAGTTTCTTTTTCTTGATGTAGTGTGACCTTCCATCGTGCGGAGGTGGAGTGGGCGTCTATCAGTTAAACCACGGGATCACAGTAAATTCGTTATATTTATTATTTAGTCGACGTTACACAATGAAAGTCTGAACAGAATCTGCCCTTTTACTACTGTCAAAATTTACATTCTATTTGAAAATAATTTAAATGTAAACGGCCAGTAACAGCCAAGGAGGCAAAGAGGCGTAGGTATGCACTCATACCTAACATCCCTCCCCCTCCGGAAAAGAGCGCATTCTATTTTACCAGTAAAATACTCGATCTATCCTACCCGGCGCCTCCACCATGCGGAGGTGGAGTGGGCGTCTATCAGTTAAACCACGGGATCACAGTAAATTCGAACAGCCAAGGAGGCAAAGAGGCGTAGGTATGCACTCATACCTAACACATCGTGTGTGACGTCGGGATCTTTTATAAATATTTGATGCTCTGTAACTATCCTAGGCATGTAAGCATGATAAGATGAATGTATATATAAATGAAATGAATCGATGTAGTATGTATATTTGTAATGTACGTTACTATTTTTTGTCAAAACTGAGAATCAATACAGTAAGAAGCAACCAACCTTAGCGAGTCTGGCAAGTTGACGTAATTATTTTCGAACAAGGCGGGAGTGCTCCTTCTGTGATGATGTGAAATATCCTTCTAAAAATGAATATACTTAGAACACACATCACACTTATATCAATAAATGTGAAAGTATGTTTAGATGTTTGTTTTTGTCCGCTTTCATGCCTACGGATTTGGATGAAATTTGGAATGGAGATAGTTTATACCCTAGATTAACACAAAGGATACTTACGGAGAAAAATCTTATTCCCACGGGAAAATCTTACACAACGCGAACAGACAGCTAGTACCAAAATATATAACAAGCTGTGACAGTGACGTCATAATGTTACTTTATGACGTCACTGTCACATTAATGTTTACGTTTTGGCATTGAGAATACCGGCAGCTACTCTATTATTGCATAAAGTTCTGGAATAGGAAACGGGCACAATAACTGAAGATTCCGTAGCTAAGTTGGTAGTGCGCCTGCCTTCGAAGCACAGGATCGCGGGCAGGTAAACATTCGTGTGATGACCACATAGTACAAACTTTGCTTAGTTTGGAAATAGATGGCCGTGTGTGAAATGTCCCCACATATTTATTTATGTATTTATTGTTATTTTATTCTAGAATAAATCATCTACACGTTTTTCAACAAAGAGGTCGTTGCCTGCTTTTGTATTTTGTGTTCCTTGTTATGACTTATCATCCTCACAGAGTAACACAACGTGAACGCGTGGACGCTAAACGCCCCGATCGCCTACTGCCTATTAGCTTAGTCCTTGCCCCTAGAAGGAATTGAGGCTGGGGCACAAGCACACACCTACGAAGAAATTCAAAGGTTGCGTTGAGCTACTCAGTACTCACTCATTTTATGAAAATGTAACTCGACTTGGTTAATCAAGTGATTCCGTGTCGTAGCTATATTCGTAGCTTGTAGCACACGCTACGCCGCCGGGGCACCGCGTGGCTACTACGCCGTAGCCGGATCAACCCGCACTTATATATAACATTTGCCTGCTGTTACTCGCAACGATGTTTGTACTGTTACTAGTTTGGTTCCGGCTATTATTAAATGAGCCATGTCAGAGGTCTTTCACAGCACAATGGTTGTCGACCTTTTTGTGCAATCAGTTGAATTAAGTAATAAGAATAGAAGATGGTGCTGATCTCAGGATCCTAGAAGAGCGCCTGGCGCACGAGTTGCCGCTGCCACGGGCGTGGGAGCGGGAGCTGGGAGACTTCTGGGAGCCGTCGGTGTTGCTGCCCGGCATGAGCCCCTTTTTAGATGCCGCTGACCTGCTGCTGAGGATCCGCGCTATCAGAGTTAGTGCTCAACTCTCACGAGATAAGGAAAAGAAATCATAGTTAATAGGGATGATGACAATTTTTTTTCTTTTTCTATCAGGTAGATTATTAAAAGGTATTCTGGAGAATCCGGTCACCTAAGGCCACTTCCCAATTCCCATGAATGGGACATGTATAATTTATTTTTTCCCCTGATAAAAAAATACGGAGATATGAGTTGAAATAGCGTATGACGTCACGCTTGAGTCAATTTTATACCTAGTTGTGACTTAAAAGGTAGTGAGTTCCCACTTTGCAACTTTAATGCGGTTTAACTAAGTATTTTTTTGTTAATTGTATTTACAGTTAGCATCAAAGCTAAGCAACTGCACATTCAAACTCATCTATACAACAAAAGTTTTCTGATTGCATTGGCAAATTACTGTGCTACGATGTAAATGTGCTCAGATATATTTGAAACTCTGGGTGCTCACAAGAATCAGAAAACTTTTGTTGTATAGATGATTATGGTCACTTTGAATGTGTACACATGCGTGTACAGATGAGTTGCTTAGCTACTTTTGATGCTGACTGTACCTGACTGACGGACAAAAAGAATTTCGTTTTCTTTACCCAGACATCATCCCTATTGCATTTTTTCAATTTAATTTTAATTAATGGTAAAAAAATACATAATTATCATCACGCTCATATCCCTTAAGGGGTGAGCAGAGCCTTAGTGGGCTTCTAAGGAACACACACTAAAATCACTTTTGGCAATATTTTTGGTTAAGAATCGGCTTTATGCACCTAAACAAAGGTAGATATATCGATCTTCACGTTTCTTAGCGCATGTAGTGACAGGTTGCCAGCTTGTCGCCTATGTGGTACTAAACCCTTAGTCGCCTATGTGGTACTAAACCCTTAGTCGCCTTGTACGACACCCACAGAAAGACATGGGTTGGTCCAATTTTAACACCGGGAACCAAACGGCGGCTCTTCCTTTAGTCGCCTCTTACGACACACGCCACGGGAAGACAGGTTGATTCTATTCGAATGCCGGGAGCCACACTGCGGCTCTTCCTTTAGTCGCCTCTTTCTTACGACACCCACGGGAAGACAGACAGGTTAGTCCTATTCGAATGCCGGGATCCACACTGAGGCTCTTCTTTTAGTCGCCTCTTTCTTACGACACCCACGGGAAGACAGGTTAGTCCTATTCGAATGCCGGGATCCACACTGCGGGTCTTCCTTTAGTCGCCTCTTACGACACCCACGGGACGACAGGTTAGTCCTATTCGAATGCCGGGAGCCACACTGCGGCTCTTCCTTTAGTCGCCTCTTACGACACCCATGGGAAGACAGGTTAGTCCTATTCGAATGTCGGGAGCCACACTGCGGCTCTTCCTTTAGTCGCCTCTTACGACACCCATGGGAAGACAGGTTAGTCCTATTCGAATGCCGGGAACCAAACGGCGGCCCTTCCTTTAATCGCCTCTTACGATACCCACGGGAAGACAGGTTGGTCCTATTCGAGTACCGGGAGTCACACTGCGGCTTTCCTTTAGTCGCCTCTTACGACACCCATGGGAAGACAGGTTGGTCCTATTCGAACGCCGGGAGTCACACTGCGGCTCTTCCTTTAGTCGCCTCTTACGACACCCATGGGAAGACAGGTTGGTCCTATTCGAACGCCGGGAGTCACACTGCGGCTCTTCCTTTAGTCGCCTCTTACGACACCCACGGGAAGACAGGTTAGTCCTATTCGAATGCCGGGAGCCACACTGCGGCTCTTCCTTTAGTCGCCCCTTACGACACCCACGGGAAGACAGGTTGGTCCTATTCGAATGCCGGGAGCCACACTGCGGCTCTTCCTTTAGTCGCCTCTTACGACACCCACGGGAAGACAGGTTGGTCCTATTCGAATGCCAGGAGCCACACTGCGGCTCTTCCTTTAGTCGCCTCTTACGACACCCACGGGAAGACAGGTTGGTCCTATTCGAATGCCGGGAGCCACACTGCGGCTTTCCTTTAGTGCTTTAGCGTATAATGATGCTTCTTTCATGTGCAGATGGCAGAAATATGTCTAGGCTTGGCTGTGGCTGAGGCCGGGGAGTCAGCGGTGTACTATCACTTTCTGGCACTGTGCTTCCGGCTCAAAGGGAACATTCCTCACGCACTGTGCCTCGTGCAGAAGGCGATTGAAATGTTCGGGCAAGTAAGATATATTTAATTTAGCATGACATTTTTGATCCTTGGCGTGGCAAGCGTATTTTCGAAAATCTTTGAATGCAGTTTTGTTTCTTTATCTTGTGTTTTTTAGAATGTTGCTCTTCGGAGCTTAGAAGGGGAATGCTACCATGAGATGGGTGACACAACCAATGCGATGGCTACCTTATCCAAAGTAAAAGGCTCTACTTCTGCTTACAGGTACAGTGATAAAATATAACCCAAATCCTAGGTAGTCGGTCAGTGTCTTTGACTTTGTTCAGTTTATTTCCAGCCATAACTTTTTAAATTTTAATATTCATGCAAATTGACTCGGTCAAAAACTTTTTCAGTTTGAAATACCACTCGAGGGGTAGTACTGCGTCATTACGTTAACGCCACTCTGGCTGCTGAAATGAAAAACGCAATAATACAGCCATGCGCCCCCCACCCCCCTCGGTAGGTGGCCGCATACGCGTTTAATAACAGCGCACCTACGAGCTGGTTTACGCGCACGGGTCTAAACACGCTCCACCTATGTCGTAGGTGCATAGCAGGAGTATGGACCATTGTCTGGTAGTGGTGGGGTGTGTACAAAAGAAAAGGTATAATTTATGGGGAAAACAATGATTTATTTTAAAGAGAATATTAATGTATTAGACTAACATGTCGAAGGGCTGCTCAAATTAGACTTAGTCAAAAACATTTTAAAACTGATATGTTTCGAAAACGTTTGAAAATACAATTCTAGAACAAGATAAAGCTTCCAGTGTGCATTTATCACATGCCAGTGTTTTCAAATAACAGAGAATATTGCTATACCTAACACATTGTCAGCGCGGTTCATTTGCCCTATTATAATCTAACCAAGCCACCCACACAAGATACTCGTATATGAGCTCGGCCAAATTTTCAATTCGTCACTAAACATGTCCGATTATTTTCCTGATCATTTTCTCAAATGATAAACATTATAAAGCAAGGTTTCAAAAAATGTTATGTTACTTGAATGTTTTGATTACCTATGTTCATATTTAGTTTTTTTCTATAATTCGGTTTTCTACCAAAGACTTGTCGTAAAGCCAACTATAGAAACGCAAATTCTAGAGACTCGAAATAAAAAAAAATGAAATGAAATAACGCAACAGCAACTAACGGCAGCGGCGGCGGCTAAACGATTCCGATTGTTAAGTATAAGAATAGTCAACAATCATAGTCATACTGAACAATCATCATCATCTCAGCCGGAAGACGTCCACTGCTGAACATAGGCCTCCTCTGCGCTACTTGCATCCACCGGCGGCGCGGGCGCCCGGCAACTTTCACCAAGTCCATGGGAAGCCGTCCAACACTACGCCTTCCTTGGTCTTTTTACGTACTCGTATCTCCTCATTTCTGATTCGATCACGCAGTGAGACTCCGAGCACAGCTCTCTCCATCACGCGCTAAGCGACCCTTGGCTTGTTCATGAGATCAATAGTTAGCGACTGCGTATTTCAGACGATAGGCTATTACTCAAAAATTTCAATTACAGAGAAACCAAGCAGAGAAAGTATGTGGTTTAAAAAACTTCGGTTCCACAAAGCCCACAATCTATAGGTATATTCTATGGTCATTTCTGGTCGCGAATTGGCGCGGCGCGGCGTTGCCCTGATTGTGTCAACGGAACTCTTTAAGTCGTCGGTCTGTATTATTTATGACACAGCTCCCGACAATTGGATCGGTTTGATTGGTCGAGCTCTATTTGAGCGCGCCGGAGCGCATGGGAGTATGGATCGTACCTTACACCGTTGACCACCAATAGGTACTAGTAAAATTGATATTGTTTTGTCAGTATCCTGTTGTCGTTGCCGTGCTATGAGCAGCCGAGCGTGCGCGCTATCCTCGTCGACTTGATCCGCCGCCATCCCAGTGCCTACGCGTGGATGGCACTCGCCAATGACTGGGCAATAGTAAGCTCCAGAACTTTTTAATTTAAAGCATGCATATGAAGGAAAAATATTTAATAAGGTCTCACCGTCGTCCTATATAGCTACATCCATGTCTGTTGAAGTCAGCAGAGGTTTTGACATCTAGCCCTACTCCAATAGAGAAGGAGGGACTGGTACTTTGGTTGAACATATCGACAAACGATTTCTTATCATAAATCTGGCCAAGGCACATTATGATGTGGCCAATGGACAGTAAAAATTTCATGAAATGAGAGCAATTCGTGATATGGGTAATTCTACGATAAGGCCACGACACATTATACTAATGGAACTTATAACTACCGGTAACATATAGGCAGATTTCGTAAAGCTAATCTTTTAATAATTAAGGTATTCCGATAGACGTATGAGTATATTTTTCAAAGCATTAGATCTTTAATTTTCTTGGATTTAGTGGATGGAATATGAGGCTAAACATGGTTGTATTTAGCGCGCGCAATTGGAAGAAGAAAGCTCTGCAGAGCAGCAGAAGTCTGACGCGTTGCCACCGTTGACTTGCGCAGCCGCCTGCGCGATACAAGCGCTGAAATGCGACAGACGCGCCGGCCGCGCCTGGGCTATGCTTGCCAAACTTGTCACGCCGCTGAAGCGACGAATCTACTGCTCCAACATGGCTATCGAAGTGAGTACAGCAGCTTTGTTAAATTCAGTAACACATGCGTGCGCTGAAGACTGCGTCTGGGTCAAGCTTGCCAAGCTCGTCAAGACGCAGAAGCGACACATCTTCTGCACCAATAAACGTATCGATGTTACATATATAATACCTTAAGGTCGCGCCACGGTCATTATTTGCCGGCTAAATTTTTTGAAATTTTAATAATAATGATGAGTCAACGTGCCTGCCTGACTGCACTACGTTTGCTTTTGAGTTTGCGAATAACTGACAAAAACACCAATTGCTGTTTTCAGTGTGGATACATCTGGATTGAGGAAACAGACATCCGGAAACTAAGGCGTCATTCTCAGGAGTCTGTATGCCATATACTTGGTCTTTCACTTAAAGAATGCCACTGTGTTATGTGCGAGGCTATACACTTATAAAAGTTGTACCTATTAATCCGAAGTATAACAACGAAGCATGCGGACGGTACGATTCACACTGGCAGAAGCGCAGCGAAGCATGCGGAGCGCATCGAAGCGGATGATCTGACATTTGAACTAGTGTTGCCGAATAATCGATAGTTTTACAATCGATAGTAAAAGCCCAAAACATGTACCCAATCGATAGACCTATCGATAGTATCGATAATATCGATATTTCTTTCAGTGCAATATTATTCCTAGGCCGCAATACTATCGATAGTATAGTATCGATACTATCGGTAGGCTAACGATACTATCGTTTTTACTTAAAATATCGATAGTATATCGATAGGCTATCGATAATGGACTATCGAGCGGCAACACTAATTTGAACACGCTCTATCTTCAACTGTGATACTTTTTTGTAAGTTTAAGTTTATTTTCCTTATTATATGTAATTATTTTATTACTACAATTATGTTCAAATATCTACTAATAAATTATTACTTTATATATGAAAGTCTTGTACCTATTTATTTATTTAGATGAGATATTTTTTTAGGTAATTCGTGTGGATTGTTTCTGCTTAATGGTTCTTTTAAGCGCCCACTACACTCTCGTCCGAAGTTCTTCGACGAAGTGTCAAATTGGTGTCAAAGTGAAGCCCGAAACGAAGCGAAGTTGCACGAAGTGCCTCTCTATACTCTCGTCCTCGGCTTACTTTGATCAACTTCGCAAGTAGTGTAGTGGACGCTTTACACGAAGCCCATAACCGAGGCGATCAACAAACTAGAATAGTCAAGAAGAGTAACCGCCTAGTAAAGCCCTCTAAAACCTCGGAGGAAAAATTCCTCCGAGGCTAAAACATAGCACACTCGTACAATTAATTTTGACAGATGACGACGACGACAGTCAGCAGATGATGTCGCTGCTGTACATTGAAGCTTACTTTCGACGTTCTTACAAACCGAGTCATATAAAACATCATTTATTTTATATTCCGTGTTGTACCGCGTGTTCGAATGTGGTATGGTATAGTTTTTTTTTTCGGCTTCTTTGGTATTCATTTGGTGGGGTTTGTTGATCGCCTCGTTTGTTTGAAGTTTGAAGCGTAGTTACGTTTCTTGACTATATGAGTAGATAATTCGTTGGAGGCAATCCATTAAGCCAATCCAATATTTGATATCGTCTAAATAGTGGATGGACTGTCTGACAATCTGGCAAATTAGAGCACATAGACTGGCCTAGGATCAAATTATCTTCTTCGTCCTAGCGTTTTCCCGGCCTAGCGCTTAGGATCAAATGATAATGTTTTAAAATTTACGGTCTAATTTTCCAGGAACCTTGCCGTTTGATGGGGCATGGGGATAAGTACGTGTGCGTCAAATCCGTGGACTCCGCGTTTTTATAATGTTGGCCAAATGAATCGATGAAATTTGAGGCCTAATTTACTACAATATGAGACTAAACTTGTCTCTGTAGACCTAATAGTTTCCGAGATAAAGCCTTTAGAATAGAATAGAATATACTTTATTGTACACAAGGATATAGCTTGAAAGTACAGAAGATAGATAAAAGGATGTATACAGATAGGGGCCTTAGCCTTAAAATTAGCCCATACTTTTCAGTCCTTATGTCTCCTTACAAATGAAACACAAATCCGCGCTAGGACTTATATCCAACATTCTGTATATTTTTATCTCTTTTTATACAATGCACCATTGATTGATCCGCCATAGAATTGAAGAGAAATTCGAGAATTTTTCATTTATTTTCTTTTTTTATTTGGCTGAATGCCACCCATCTTACTCGTACCAGTCATTAACATTTTTCATACTAATTGCGAAGTACGAAAACAAAAAGTATTATTATTACCTTTAAAAATAGTTGGCTTTATCTCGGAAACTATTGGGTTTACAGAGATTCCCATATTGTAGTAAATTTAGTTAACTTAAAAACTTTCTTTCCTTCAGTAGGTATTATTGAACGTTTAGGGTTAAAATCCCCAAAAACTAAAGTAAAAAATAGGTTTTTTCGGTTTACAAGGTTGCGTTCACCTTTCGAGATCTCAAGTTTTGTCGATTCATTGGGCCAACATCATAAACAAAAGGATGTGACTCAGGCTGGCTGGACAATTCTTCCAAATGAGCCACGTTTAAGTAGGTCAATACACAATTTTAGGTGACGGCTAATCACGCTTATTTCAGTTTATGTGACGCTAGAGAACCCGAGATAATCGAACGCAAACGTGTCCAGCCAGCTTGAAAACCGCTTTTCGCTCTCAATCTTCGAACAGAAGGGATTCTAGCAGTATAAATAAGCAAGAAATAGTTAGAATCCCTTCTGTTCGAAGATTGTCCACCTAAAATTGTGACAGGCATCCAGTTTGAATTTTTGAGATACGTATAGCCATTTAGCTAAAAAACAACGAAAAGCGTGGCCAGCCAGCCTGAACTTACGTATTAAACTTCTGGCTGGCACCTCTGAATCTCAACAACGAAAGCGTTTTCGAACAAGGTTCTTTTACTAGCATTTAATGACGGAATTTGTGACAGTCACAGCGTTTGTTTCATGGCGTCACATAAAGGCGTTTACGAGAAATCGATGAAAACTTGGTGCCAGCCAGCCTGTTCCAAATTTTCTTCAACATTTAATTACGGGGACGATTAAGATAACCTGTAAATGTGACGACGATCCCTCCCATAGTTTCAGAGATATTGATCATTGTTATTTTCCCATACAAATTTCTATAAATATTGCGTGGTGACCATGATTTTACGTAAGTATAGGAATTATTTTTTATAACTGACTAGTTGTCGCTCGCGGTTATGGCCCAGTTCTTTTTCGATTATTCCTTTGGGAATATTATAATATTAAAATGAAATTTGTTCATCTCCTGAAAATGAAAAGGTTAGACAGGCAGAATTAGAGCATTACTTTCTGAATCGCACATGGAAGTTTTGTTCGCTTTCATTTTGTATGCCTCAGTTGTAATGGTGCGGGTGCCCCTTTGGCCGCCATCGAAACTGAGCATCGTAACTGACTTATTCGAAACCAGTTGCGATTGATTATGTTTTCTTCCTCTCGGTCGAAACCAGTACGACCGAAGCGCAGCAAATGAGGTCACTTATCTTGCCCGCAAACAGCGTGCGAACGGCGCATCCGTGGCGCATTCTCGCCAGATCTAGACGCACCCTCATGAGAAAGGCCTTCGGTCGTTTTTTTTTCCTATTTTGAAACACTACAATAATAATTCTGACACCAAAGAAACTGGTCTTGCTAACACAGCACAATTTGTACAATTTCAGTTTCTTAGTAGATACTGCTGTTATCACTTTTGCACTTTTTCTTTTATTCCACTTGTTTTCACTTTGGCGTCGGAGCACATCAAAACATCCGTAGATGCACGTATCCTCGCGCATGTGCCGACCTGCTCCACATCTATTCTTTTGTGCGTAAGTACATGTATATACTCGTAGTACCTGACAAAATTCTAGCAATGCATGCGGAGCGAATATTTTTTGTGTGGGACCGTCATTCATGTAGGTAGAGTATTCTAGCCTCTTTAAATATGAAGTGCTTCCAAAAGAATCCTCTATAAGTACAAACATACATAAGTACAATCGTCACAATATTTGTAATTATTCTAATGCAAGTTGTGAATAAAACCCTCGCCAAAAGCCACATTGATAACTGAGGTTGGCAACCAGTTGCCAAAGAAGAAAAAAAAAACTAACTTTTAAATAGTAACTCGATTTATTTTGTACAATTTCATTCATGCATAAATACCAAAAATTTAATAAGCGCGGAACTAATACAATAATTCAAAAAGTATGGTGACATGGTGACAAACAAACAATATTCCATCTATTTGTCTCTTACATACTTACGGTTGCATTTTCATTTTATAAATCTAAAGTTACATTACAATACCACCAGTCCAAAAGCCACATCACACTAAGCACACACGCACTATCATAACATTTAAGAAAATGCAAGGTGAAAATTTTAATTAATGATTGCGATACGTCAATATTAGCATGCATAGTATGGTGTTTCATTTTTATATTATAAATTACAATATAACCAAAGGAAAAATATATTGTCCAGTTAGTATTATAATATTGGAGCAAAGGGTGAAATGGCCGGTCACTGATTGATTCGGCCATTCTGCTTGACCCCCGCTTTGCATACAAAGTGAATGGCGACGAGAGAGCTGGCTGCCTCGTAAGATATGATATCGTACCGTCAGTGACGCCCTTTACAGGTCAGTCGATAATTTCATTTTAGGGTAAATTATATTTTTAGTTCCACTTGCATGATCATTATTATATTGGTATGTATGTGGTGTGATGTGGCTCTAGAACACGTACCGGATGCATAATGCCAAAATAGGCGACAGAAGCTTCGAGCTCCATTTTAATAAAAAATACAAAAAATATCGCTCGTTATACAACATATCCAGTACCTTGATTGAATACAAACTTGTTTTTAGCTATAATAAAATGAGCTACAAGTAAGTTTTCGGACCTCTTCACTTAAAACCCCAGTAGGCTAATCTGTGGGTACTGGATCCGCATGGTTGATGTAGAATTATCACAGGACTGGACACACTGTATAATTAATAACAATACTTCAGTCTAAAGGCGCTTTCCCTATTTACTCGCCAAGTGAACTGAACACCTTTATTCATTACCAGATGCTCACCAGGGGGCCGTTTCACGAAGCTACAAGTTACAAATTACAAGTACAATTCGACGTACATTGCGTAGACAATGAGATAAAATGGTAAGAGCTAACAGTTTAAGCGAATTGGCTACGATATGAATATCAAATTGTAACTTGCTACTTGTAAATTGTTGCTTCGTGAAACGGGGCCCAGGTGGGTGGTGTTTCAAATTGTAGAAAAAAAAAATTTTGTTTGTCCTTGTGATTGTCCTTTTTCAGGTTAGGCTCGAGCCTCTCGGTGATGAGATGTACGAGCTGGCCATGTTTGTCGGAAACGATATGAATATCAAATTGTAACTTGCTACTTGTAAATTGTTGCTTCGTGAAACGGGGCCCAGGTGGATGGTGTTTCAAATTGTAGAAAAAAAAAATTTGTTTGTCCTTGTGATTGTCCTTTTTCAGGTTAGGCTCGAGCCTCTCGGTGATGAGATGTACGAGCTGGCCATGTTTGTCGGAAACCCTAGTGATGTTCACTTGTCAGTACCATTTGACACGATTTTATAGGGAATAGCGCCTAAAACTCCACTCAGACTGACGCGCATTCATTCGCGTTTAAACCATCCATTGCGCTGACTAACCACGTCAATTTGAGCAGGGCTTTACAATCTCCTTGATCCCGCCATCTTGTGATGAATTAATTATGCAGTGACTTATTCTATCACATTATGTATTGTCTCAAATAATTTAATATCCCTCTTAATTTAATATCCCTCTTTATACTGACTTCTCGCGATATGCCAGCAAGGCGAAAGCGTAACGTTACTTTAAATGTCAAAGAAACAGCTATAGATTACAAATCCGTTATACCAATACTTACTTTCATTTTATAATAATCATACTAATATTATATGAAGAATAGAACAAAGATGTGTCGGTTGATAGCCTCGTTGCTAGAAAGCGATTTCTTCCTGGAAATCATGTGATTCGTTGCGCTTACACCCTGACTGACGACATTCCGTCCAGAGACCAGATATTGTGATTGGGCCCTTACTTATCAAAAATGTTAAAATTATATCCTCTAAAATTAATTACAAGTAAGAATATAATACATAAGAAAAAAATAACAACATAAAAAATTGGTACAGTCAAAGACAAAAATATATATCGTGTTTTGGTGCAAATACCAATATTTATGCCATTTCAGTGCATTAAATAAGTGTATCACGCTTAAAGTTCAGGAATAATATGGAAACTAATATTTACAATATACATAGCACTATTTTCAGTAATGTGTAAGTACATAGTTGTTAATGCTTTTTCTCGTATGCTTTTTGAAGATTATTCATGCATGTAAATGCTTATGTTACGTTTTTGTGTAAAAACATTTTTGCTTTTGACTATACAAGTGCCTATTTACTAATAAAATTACAACCACATAGAAGGAAATCCACTAACAAAAAAATTTGCGAATATATTACTTACTCCACAAAACAAGGTGTTTTTTTTCCTTCATATACTTTATATTAAATAGTGTGAGATGAGGTCGGTGACAGCAGAAGTTCTTCGACTGAGGTTTTAAAGTGGCACCACCATCGTGGGACTTTACGGTTGAACCAGTGAGAGTACAAAATGCTCTTGCGCACCCATCTTTCTTGTCTCGCACAAAACAGTAAAGGATATATATATACAGGCCGCCGCTCGAAACCAATAAAGTTTTCTTAGGTGATTATTTATATTTTAACATATTGAGGCTAATTCTCACTGTCACGCTCTAATCCTTAATTTAAGTTCGTCCGTCCTTTTCACTTTTTAAAGGACAGGAGATTGCCATCCTACTATTAGAGCTGTCAAACAAATTTGAACCTTATGGCCGTGTCGATAGCACAATTTTTAAAACATGCTACTTAATAATTTCTTGATCTGACAGCTATCATTCGTTCATCTGAATTCATCACCTCTCTTTCAACGGTCATAAAAACGAATTAAAATTAGAATTAGAGCGTGATTTCCCGAATCGGGGTCATTATATACTTGCACAGTTTAATAACCTGCACAACTATACAACATGGTAAAGCAAAAACAGAGAGAACACTTTATCGGTTGCAATACAAGCGGCCTCTATACTGTACTACATTAACGAATTGTAAAAACATTTGTTCGGAGGTTACATTGTTTTGTAGTTGTAGCTGTAGCTGTAAGTAATAATATTCTGCTGATAACATAAAAATAATAAAATTGCAGTCACGGAGCTCATATTCTATACTCACCGGCACATCTAACCGCCCACCCTTGTATTTCGGGTTAATTTTAAACTACGCTTATTGTTATACATTACAATTGATTTGTTGATAATTTTACGATAAATTAAACACACTTAAATAAACGTTAAATTAACTACTTTTTAACTAACATCAACTGTAACTAATAGAATTATAAAGAATCACAAGTATTCCCTGAAAAGAAGAGTGGGCGGTTAGTTGTGCCGGTGAGTGTAGTTCACGAATTTATAGTAAAGAGAGACTACGATAACATGTCCCGCCCTCTGTTTTTTACGCAATGAATAGCACAACGTTTATTGCTCGGACCAACCACCCACTGGACACCACATGTCAACGCGCAACTTTCCGAATAAATATCTCTGGGCGGCCAATACCTCGCGGCTCACTTCAGTTTCGACCAATTATGAGACCTGTCAATTACGTTGCGTATGCGAGATGAACCAATCACGACGTGTTCCCCGCGCCCCCGCACCGCAACTTTCTTCGTAATTAGTTTGTTAGTAAATTATACAGAATGTGGTGTCCAGAGGGTGGTTGGTCCGAGGTTTATTGGAAGGTAGTGAGCGGCCCATGTTATCGAAGTTTATACCAATACAGACGAAAACGAAACAACCTAGGTAGGTACTTACTTACTACGAGATATTAGCTACATAACGCGAAACCTCTCGGATAGTGCAGCCGATTGAACTGAACGACATCGAAAATCTCTCAAAAAAATTACAAATTGACTCACTCAGGTGATCAGTTCGTATGAAAAATATAATTTTTTAGATTTTGGATAAGTTCTAGGACTAAAATTGTTCACTTACTGAATAACCGACAGATGTTTTGCTTTATTTAGCTAACACGTTGCTAAGTCAACGAGGACTTTAAAAATTGAATCACTTTGGATTACAAAATGGAAACCTTTTACGGGCAGTCTTAAGTATAAAAAGCGCCTAATAGTGACGGCTCGCATCGCTTACAGAAAGTAGAGTCGCGTCGGTGTCGTGCGCGCGCGCCTGTTATTCTCTAGAATCATAAATTAAGAGAGTGCGCTCAATGCTTGGAGACAGGCTCTCTTAATGAAAATCAAGACTTTGCCACTCACCAGGTTATTTTCGCTTATAATGTAGAAAAGAATGAGAGAAACTATAGTAGCCGCCTCGTCCATGTCTCGACTACAAATCTACCAGAGAATATCTGTAAAATGTGGCCATTTTGGAACAACAGCCATTACTACCTTAAGCACTGTCGTGATTGGTTTTTATATTCACGAATAAGTTGATGGGTCTGTACGCTGCGACTGCGCATCACGTAAATCGCTTTACGCTACAAAAAGTAGCGCGGACAAGTTGTGACGCCACACATGTATGAAGCAGCACCACCGGAACAGTTCGAGATGGTGAAGCTAGGTTGTCAACCATAAGATTCCTTTTTATCGTAAAAATGTAATAAATAAAAGTATAAAACGTGGAGATACGAGTTTCAGTAAAAATATTTCAGATTATCGTGTTTGAAAACAGAGACACATTGTTCCGAGAGTTACACAGTAATAAAAAGTTACTTCAAAGCGAAAAATAAAAAAAATCTGTTGATCTTAGACAAGGCTCTATCTGCAACTCAAACAAGTACGATTTTTAGGCATATTAAATTTATTTTAAAAATTATAAAGTAATGGACGTTTGTTCAACGTCCTATGGCTTATTTTTAGTTTTATCACATGCATGCAAGCCATAAAAGAAGTTACGTTTTTTTTTCTGTACGAGTATTATTTTTGTGGTTGACAACCCTTAGCTGAAGAAAAAAAAACAGAGTAATTTTTTCGTCTCCAGCTTGAATGTTAATGCTAGACAGTAATTTTGATGCGATACACTTGCATCGTGTACTAGTGAGTACGCTAATATTTAGGTGATCGGTTCATTACATATGTGTGGCAACATTACAACCAGCCTAAAGCGCAATACATACCAAAGCCGCCGACCCGCCGGCCTATGTCGGCGGCATAGGCCGGCGGCTTCACTCATTGCGGAAAACTTGTCGGCGGCTCGACATGAGGCCAATCCAAGTCGCAAATACAAACTAGCACGTCACTACTAGTGTTGCCGCTCGATAGTCCAATATCGATAGCCTATCGATAGTTTAAGTAAAAACGATAGTATTCTAGTAGTTCTTTAAGTGCAATACTATTGATAAGCAGCAATACTATCGATAGTATCAATTGTTGAAAACGAAAAAACTATCGATAGTATTGCTGCTAAAAGAACTATCGATACTATCGATACATGTTTTTGGCGTTCTACTATCGATTGTAAAACTATCGATAGTTCGGCAACAGTCTACGCTCGAGTGTCGCCGGGCAACTGAGCGCTTGCGTACGCAAGCCGTCGACATGCCGCCAACATATCGGCAGGCAACACGCGCGGGCTCATTTGGCGACATGATTCTTTTCATTTCGCCGGGTTGTGTCGGCGGACTATGCCGGCGGGTCGGCGGCTTTAGTATGTATTGCGCTTAAGCCAGACAAACTTCAAATACGTAAAATACCTACCACAAACATTTGAACACATTTATCACTGTGGCATCTCAGTTTTAATGGAAAGCAATACTTGATTATCACAGCTGTCATCTGCCTCTAGTTAGGATTGTATGACCGAGTTTGTGGTTGCTTTTGTTGAGGCACTCATGACGACTTTTGCCACAAATAATTATTTTCGTCTCTCACGTTCTGAAATAAGTCTAATAATCATTCACAAGCATCAATACAATGCAATTCGAACTATCCGAAACCATAATTACATCCCTATTGGTAGACTAATTTGAGACCATGAGACATGGACGGACAAGTACTAAGTTCTTTGAAGTTCATGTCTGGCGTCGGCATAACAGCAATATTTTTAATATCATGTTACTTGACACGGCTTAGCCGATGTGATGTGTTGTTGTGATGTGTTGTTCTAATTTATTTGGACCAGTGCCGATACCAGCAGCAACACTTTAGGCTTCATTTGTCGTAACTACGGTACCAGTGACGCATTAACACTAATTCAACCCTACAAATAAAATTTTAAATGTTTATACTACGTAATTGGAACCTATTTTGGGTATTGTGGGATAATGGGGCTAATTCTCGATGTCACGCTCTAATCCTTAATTTAAGTTCGTCCGTCCTTTTCGCCTTCTAAAGATTAATTAGTGACAGGAGAAGGACATCCTAAAACGAGGTCAGGTTAGGTATATTTAGGCTATTCATTCAAAATAATACCATTTGGATTCCTCTGATTTGTTGTAAAAATTAAAAAGAAACTTGGATTTTAATATTAGGATTAGAGCGTTATGTCTGTTGAAAATATCGAAACACGACTAGTAACTTGCTTAGCAAGAGGAGAAAAACAGTGGACTTGTACAAACCCAGCTCTAAAACAAATATATCATTTTGTATAAACGTTTCCGCAGCACATTTAAAAAATTATACAGTGTTATTTCGAAGTTATTTACAAATAATAAAGTTCACAGAATTCTACTAAGTCTAAGAAGTACACATAAACTTTATAAATAGTGCCCGGCCAGACTGACTGTTTAGTTTCATTTACATTGTTATCTTCAATGAAAACGAAAACATTAAATGTGGACAAAAATTATTCGATTTATTTACGTATCAATCAAATAGTATCTTCATTGTTCGTTGTTTTGCGTTGTTCTACTTCATGGAAGTTGCGACTTAAGAAGAGTAGCAACTTTTTAGTGCTGCTACAGAGAATTTTGAAATGAATTTATTTAAATTCGGGCACTATGTATTAGACGAATCATATCCACAACACTTAGTCTTGGAATACGGGAATGTGTGTATAAATTGCAATCTAGATAAACTGCTTTAGGTATAAAACGATTATGTCGGCGGATAACCTGTCGTTGTAATCGGTGATATGTTATGTACTTCTATGAACACTACTATCACGAAGTAGTGAGCAAATTTAAATTCCATTAATGGTAGTGGTGAGTTTGGTATTAAAGTTTTACTTAGTTATTAATTTCATGTTGCTGTAAATATCTAAACGGCAGGGGAAGACTATATACTAGCATTAAATAAATACGCTTACTTTATAGGTATATTATTTTGGTTACAAGTTAATCACAATGTAGGCAATGAGTTTGAGATGTGATTTTCGTTGAAAACGCCAAAATGATCTGAGAAAAATCAGAATAAATACAGTGCACTTATTGTTTTTTTTAATTTATTACTGGTTGTGATTTAATAAGATGCTAACAAGATCGTGTTTAAAATGATCCAATGTAGCGACGATATTTTTCTTTTTTTTAAATTATTTTGGCATTTTTACTCGCAGGCGAGACTTAAATCCCCCGCCATTACACTGGTATATCGAGTATGTGTGCTCGTACTAACTAGCTTAGAAAAATTTTCATTACGCCTCGGTCATACAGAGAGGGAGCGGCGCGGTCCGGGGCCGGGAAAGCGGGACATACAAAGTCCCGCGTTTCCTCCCAGCCCCGGACCGCGCCGCTCCCGCTCTGTGTGACGGAAGCTTTAGCGTGGAATTCGGCGCAGTACCTCGCAGGACGAGACCTCTTAATGAACCTAATTGAGGAAAGAATGTGTGAAATGGGAGCGCTTGCTGTAATGATTCCCCCATCTTTATTTATTTAAACGTAATTGAAAAGTCTTGCTTGTGTGTTCCAGTTCTATTTCTTTTTGTAAAGATTATTTAAGAACGTTTTAGAAAAAATCTAGAAATACTTAATACTTGAATAATTCAGAGTTTGTAGATATTTTTGAATTCATTGCCACTAAGTTCATTAAGATTTGCCCAGGGTTAAGTGCTCGTAGGATTTGCCCTTCACGTGGTCTTCGCCGATTCTTTCTCAGTCAGGATTCGTTTAATACCTAATTATGGATAGCAGAGATTACTCATGCTTTGGTGATGATTAAAATACGTTATAAAACCTACCCTACGAGTGTCTAGTCGGAATTATAGTTAGTTTCCTGCATGAGAGGCTGCAAGTCCTCCCTCTTTCTGTCTCCCTCCCACACGCTGATGCTGTCCCGCTTCCTCTCGGCGCCGCGTTGGATCTTCGTCACGCCTTCTAGCACGCCGATGTCTGACAAACTGTAATAGATGGACTATTGTGATTATGTATTCAATAAATCAATACTGTCATGCCCGCGACTTCGTGATTGTCATCGACACATGACTACAAAACCTCTCGGGTAGTAGTTCTGCCTATGATACACAACAGCTTTTGTTCCACAACAATGGAACAACATTTTTTTGTTAAACATTATCTAATAAAAAATATATGTCGTAGATTGAAGGGGGAAACCTTCATGACCGCCCCTGGTTTGCTACGCTTCGATTTTTGTGTACAGTCTACGACGAAAACGCGTTCATTAAATACGAGGATGCCTTAAAAGTTTGTCTGTACAAAAGATGCTCACATAGTTTTGAACGCCACTATTTTGGTACGCTCCGTTTTTCGAAGACACTGTATTTCATGAGTAATTAATGGTTGGTAACGACCAGGTTAAAAAGTTTGCCATGATACTAGGCTTCTAATTGGTCAACCATAAGGCGCGGAAAGAGGGCTTCCCAGTTCATCTTCCATTCATCTTCATCATCATTAGTTTTTTGGTGCTGTGGTAAATTCTTCCCTACGTTTTGGTTTGTTTCCCCTGTTTATGTTACGTAAACGTGGACAGCGGGTAGTCACAAATTCTCTACCAAATTTTGGTGTTAAGAATTTCACAAATACCAAGACAAGCAATTTTAGGCCTTTTTATGGCTTCATAATTTTACCCTGATTGAGAATAATTTCTTCAATCAACACATAATTTGGTGTAATTCTCTAGGGTTTCCTACCTTCAACAGAAACTAAGCTAATAAAATATTTTACGGGAACTTGATCGTTGTTCGTGATTGGAAAATTAATCTTAAATTAGGCAAGATCCAATTACCTATTTGATTAGAACTGCTGTGAAATTATTCGCTGCGATACCGCCGATACTTACAGTAACGCTATTAGTAATACCTACATAATGTGTAATTATCTCCTGATGTATTAGGTCTTCACTTACTATGAAATAAATATATTATTATTATGACGTTATAAAAAAAAAGAAATAGTGTTTCAGAGAAGCCGAACGTTGAGTTTAGTCCTCACAGATGTGTTAATTGTTCAATTTCAGGACGGATGTAAATACACCAGATTAAAAAATGCAATTATAGGAAAGTACTTTCCACCCAGTAACAGATCAGGTAGATTTTGTTAGGTTACCCTGTGACCGTCCCACTCCGAGAACACTTAAAATTGAGCTCAGAACAGTATTTCGAAAAACAATTCATCGACGTGATTATTTGCCGAAAGTTCTATTCATCGATATCATGGTTCGCCGGTAGCTTCGTTAGCCGATAGCACTGTTTCTTGATTACATTATTTTTGTACGGTTCCTAGAAACTTCCTCTACCAATAGCAACTTTCGTCGATTATGGGTTCCTTTTTGACTACGGAACCCTAAAAAAGGATGTTTATTCCTGTTTTTTAAATACAAATACTTGTCTAAATTAAAGTTTCAATCAGATAACGTTTACGTTTATAAAAAAAAGAACGTGTAGTTGCAAAATGTGTGTTGATCCTTTATTGGTTGTAACCGTGGGTCGGTGATATTATGTTGGTAGCAAAGTTAGCTAGTTTATCTGATACTACAGTAGATATTTGTGAGTAGTGTTGTTACCATGACCTCGGGTAGAGTAACTGTAATGTGCCCGAGTTACATAGGGTCCGAGCGGGGAAGCCCGTTGTATGTTGGCCAGTGTTCAGTGTCTGTTTTCATGTCCGTGTTTCCCAGTGTCATAACTATTGGTGCTCGGACCTACCTAAACCCCTTGTAAGGGGTGATCGATCTCGATCGCCCAGGATAACGACTATGGTTAGATAGTGTTGGTGTATAGAAATGTTCTGTCCTTAAATCTTAGTATGAGACGCCCACGTGTAATATGTTAAACTTTTCTGACAAAAGTTTTGAGTAACCTGGTGTCGCGTCGTTAGCTTATCTATTGTGATAGGTTCTTGTCTTTCTTTTTCTTCTCTTTTCCATAGTGGAAAGAGTGCAAAGTAGGTTATCGTTCGCGGCTTGAGATACTATGGGCGCACACATGCCCATAGTATCTATGCGTCGCCGCACGCACACTCAAACAAAATCTCAGTGCGTCGCACTGAAAAACGGGTCGAGATTTTGTTTGAGTGTGCTGTCTTGTTCTTTTGTATTTTATAAAGTTGTGCACGTTTTATCTGCGTCTTACTATCTCTTTTCTCTTCCGTAGGTCTGCTGGAAGATATTTCTTTAGCAATAAGCAGGCCTGTTGTGTCGTTTTTTCAAATGTATTTGTATTTTTGTCATCTATTGTGTACAATAAATGGTTAAATAAATACAAGCCGCGCGCGGTGCGTTGTATGAAGATAACGTACAAACAGCAACATCCTTAAGTGACCATTAAAGTGAAATTTTCACTGCTCGAAAGAGATGTATATATGTTTCTATGTTTGTCTATCAATTTCATTATAGTCGCTCGTAATGACTTTTAACTCCGTCGTGTAGCTTTATGCCAATGACAAAATTCGTGTTCCGAAGAATTACGAATTCAGAGATAACTGACAAAATATAAACCTTATTGTCTTTGAATGAAACTTTCTGGGAGGAGTTTATTGAGTTTGATAAATTTTTTAACACATTTAAATTTTTTTTTGTTTGATTCATGGAGACATGATGGAGACATAATATTTTGATAGATAGTTCTTATTGTCAAAAACGGAATAAAATTAATTAGTTTTATTAAATTACTATATTCATTAAAAAATATTTTACAATTATGACTGGATAAATAATATTGTGATATTCGTTGATGAAAAGACTTTTAGGTCTGATAAACATGGCCGAAAAATATTATACAAGCGAAAAAACGAATGGTTCTTTGAAGCAAACACTCTACCAAATAGATCAAGCGGCAGAATAAGAATGGGTATTTGGGGATGGATGAGTGCAGCAGGTCCAGGAGAAGCCACTGAAGTGTGCGGTCGAATGAACGGATACCAGTATATGGAACTACTTAGGAATACTCTTATACCAACTGTTCGAACTGTGTATCCTCAAGGCAATATTTATCTTGCCCAGGACATTAGTTGAATTCATAGGTCACACATGGTGCAAGAATGGCTCGCAACTCAGTTTGACATTACACTCGTACGATGGCCAGCTAAAAGCCCAGATCTAAACCTGATTGAGAATATTTGGGGCCAAATGATTCTTAACTGGGATCCCACAGATGTGCGTACCAGAAATAATTTGAAAGAAGTGGTATTCTGCATATGGTAATCCTTACGGGGAAGCGAAATATGAAATGGAATATGGTGGATGACATGAGGGTCAGGATGAATTATGTTCTGGAAAATGGAGGAGGGCATATTCCATATTATTAGGGTTTTGTTAACATTTTAATAAATAGTTTTAGCTCTTATAACCTGGTTTTCTTTTGATATTTAAATCATCATCATCATCATCGTGTGGGTTGTAAGGTCGACAACCGACCTCACTAACCCTGGTGTCAGTGTTATAGAGCCACCAAACGCCACTAACTTGGCTCGTGTAACGACTAGATAGTAACCGGGGCCAACGACTTAACGTGCCTTCCGAAGCACGGAATCGTATTTCTTTTTCTGACAATCAGGTGATTCAGCCTGCAATGTCCTAACCAAATTGGGGAAAGTCTCACAAAGAGATTTTTGCTTGACAGTGTCCCTACCGGGAATCGAGCCTGGAACCTCAGTAATGGGCGTCGAAATCTCGACCACTTGGTCACGGAAGCTGTTGTTGTTGTGATATTTAAATGTGAAAGTTTATAAGATAGTTTGCATAGTGCAGCTGTATTTAATTAATAGACTTCATTGGTTAGGTTTGGTCTATATTAATTCTGTGGTTAGGTAGGTAGGAATTTAATGCCGGTTTTGAAGTCGAAGTGGATATAAATCGATGATCACCGAAAACAGTCGAAAATAGCCGATAGCTGAATATTACTCGGATAAATGAAAAAGTTCGCTAGTGGCTCATCCATTATTAGTTGTGACAGTCAACGTCAAATGCAAGTTTCTGTCTTGTTCTTTTTCCGGTTCGACACATGTATAGTTAAGGGTTTGTTTAGTTATAGTTAAGGGTTTGTTTGTACTTTGCTTGCACTCTTTCTACTATGTCTTTACCCGACAGATATTATATTGTCTCCAACGCGTCTCGTCCGCATTTCGACTGTACTTCTACCGTTCCTCTTCACTCTTCAACCTTCAACTTGCACTAAAAATACGCTTAAGTTAAGAATACACTCACACTTGCGGCTCGTCGTCCTCCTCTTGGTTGGGCGTGAAGTAAGGGTTGGCGGCGGCCGGCCGGAACTTGTACCCGGTCAGCACGAAGAACACGAACGTGGCCATCTCGCGGAACATCTCGTCTATCCACGAGTACTGGAACGGCACCGTGATCTACAAAACCACATGTAAATGGAAATGTTGGATGGTATTGTTTGGAGCGTATACGAGCATAAAAATGTAGCTTAAGGTTATTTTTTTTTTGCTTCTAGCTGTTAGACATTGTTTGTGGATTTTCCCTGTTTCTTCCTTGTTTTTGTTTTCTATTTCTATTTTTTTTGCGCCATATATGAAGGAGCTACATTTATAGTTCGCTGTACCTTATGTAATCTTAATGCGATGAGGTACTCAACATCAAATCAGTCAACATCAACGGCCCGTTACAGTCCACTGCTGGACTATGAGTCTCCTCCTCTTAAGTGGAGTGTTTTGCCATAATCTCCACGCTTGGCAGGCGGGTTGGAGATCGCAGGTTAATGTATCAGAGAGCGCTGCTGCCCGTTCCCTGTTCAATGTGTAGTCCCTAAGTCGCCCCTTACGACACCCACGGGAAGAGTAGGGGTGAGGTGCTATACCATGAGAATAAGAAATTTTGCCAATCATTGTACCAAACTATCTTGAATTAATCGGTTCCGCAGTTTAGCCGCGAAAGCGTAACAAATAGACATTAAAAAAAAAAATTGATTAAAATATTAGTAAATTTTTATTAAATTAATTTTTTTATTTACTTATTATTGTATGGTTTGCGTGCGCGTTATAGAGATCTATCTATCACTATGCCAAATTTATGTTTCTACGTTTCGTAGTTTTTGATAAAAACCTCTGTGACAGACGCGACGGACGGACAGACGGACACGGAGTGATCTTATAAATAAGGGTTTCGTTTTTCCTTATAAGTACGAAACCCTAATAAAAAAAAATACTTCAATTTATTGTTTTTCGATTTAGAATTTTATTATTGTTTTAAGAAAATATTAAGGCGAACGTTCCGCGGTCAAAGTGGTCTCTACTCTCTCTACCTATCTCTCCAAGTAAGAGGCGTGACTTTTGTATGTTTACTATAAGGTCCCTTTCAATAGAATCCAGCAATAATGTAAACAAGATAATTTTTTGACACTAACTTTCCAAAGACAAACAAAACTTTGATGAGTAAAAAATTAATATGGCAGTTTTACAAATTATTGAAAGTGTTGTCTTCCGAGTATTTTTTATTAAAATAACTATCATAAAGAAGTTAATAGGGGGCGAAATGATTGTAAGAAGAATACATGGTTCCTTGAAATGTGAATATGATCAGGATCAAATGTAAGTAATTACGGAATAATCGTGTGTATATTGGTTTGTTTACATTATTGCCGGATTCTATTGAAAGGGACTTTACATACATCCCTCTGAACTCTGTTAGATTAGTAACACAGCTAATACCACGGACCAAGTAGGAAGAGGACTAGGCTCTATGAACTAGGCCGCGTGATAATTTAGTAGGCCATGACGTCACGGAGGGGGCGGGGCTTAGCGGCCATTACGCTATTTACTTGCGACTAAAACACTTGTCGTCGTGCGATCAAAAATTATTGAAATTTGAGTAAATAATGCTAAAAATATGAAGTGTTGTGTACCTATGTGTCGAAATTGTTCTGAGAGGCAAGGAGAAACAGCTGAAAAGTTATAATTTCACGTGTAAGTAACTTATTTCAGTATTTTCATCCCAACTTTTCTGTAATAATTGATACGAGGAGTAAATTACGCTTTGTGCTACTAGATGGCTAATAAAGATTGGTTAATGTAAGTGTAATTGCGACTATGTGAGCTTTAATGTTTATATTTCATTAGATACTGTCATGAAATTTAGAAAACTTATTAATTTATAAACTAGATTTTCTGTTAAACTATTATATTCGTCGAAAAAATCCCCGCGGTCATCTCGCCATCTAGCGTGCAGAAAATGTACTAGTAAGGTTTTTATGTGGTAGTGTTATAAATTCTTCCGATTTGTCGGGAGGATTTTGCGCACGGACCAAGTAAATATCCTAAAATGTCGATATGCTAAGATAAAAGAGGTTCTCAAAATAATCGCAATTATTGGTGTTACGTATTACTGATTTTTATTCTACACTAGCTTTCCGCCCGCGGCTACGCTCGCGTTATGTAAGATTTTCCCATGGGAATAAGACCTTTTTCCGTATCCTATGTGTTAATCCAGGGTACCAACTATCTCCATTCCAAATTTCATTCAAATCCGTTCAGTGGTTAAGACATGAAAGCGGAACAAACATCTAAACATCCAAATATATTATAAATTTTATAATATTAGTGTGACGCACGCTTTTAATAAGTAAACATATTAATTATGTAATAACCCGTGCAGTCATACTTATTTGGAATTGTTTACTTTCATCTTCTTAGTTTTTCGTCTTAATTATTACATATCTTTTGTTTTTAAGTTTAAAAAAGACAATATTATTATTTCAAAGTGAAATATCCACTTTCATTGAGGTATTAATTTATAATTATAATCTGTGCAAAATCTCCCAACCTTCCCTAAACAGGCAACACTTGCGACAACGCATTTAGAGAATGAATTTGTGAGAATATTCGAGAAACGAAAAGACAGCAGTTAAATAAAATTGTTCTATTTATGGGTGATTAAATTAGTTAGGTACAGGTTTTTAAAAGTCGCTTATTAACGTCTATATACATCCATACATCCAACCAAACAACCATACATCCAAATATCCATACATCCAAACATCCACACATCCAAACATCTAAACATCCATACATCCAAACATACATGCATATTATTAGTAAATAGCAAATTAGTAATATGTACTTACATCGAAATGATCTTCACATAAATGTCTTGTATTGTAGCCTAACCAGGGGGTGGAGTTTTATCAACTCTGTTTACGACGGAATACCATTTTTTACGAAGTTTTGGAAGAAAGAAAGAAAGAATTGTCCTTATTTCTTTATTATTTCTTGTACCTATTAAAATTATTCCTTGTTTTAAAAATGTGTTTGTAATCTGACCCACGCGCTCATTTTTCCAAGTTCATCACTGTACACGATATAGGTACTTTGATCTAAGACTGAGCGAGAGGACGTACTTAATTTTAAAAATAAAATCTCAGTACGGCCCTGTATATGTATGTTTTAACACGTTGCGCCCTCTAGTGGTGAATAGTGTAACTATCCACAATATGAACGTGACCGTTAATTCTGGTTTTCGCCACTAGGTGGCAAGAGATAAAAAGGCGGAGTCACCCTCCCGCGTCTCAGACTTCGACCCCGCGCGATGTCACACTCAATCTGTATGAAAATGTTTATAGCGCCTAGTCCTCTTCCTACTTGGTCCGTGGCTAATACGCTGGATCATCGATGGCCGACCCAAGTAAAGCTTAGTCATCATTCGCTTGCCTTTATCCCATCATTTGGGGTCGGCGCAGTATGTTTTCTTCCTCCATTCTTCCCTATCAGCCGTCATTTCAACACTCACTCACATCCTTCCTGAACATATCATCTTTTACACAATCCATCCATCTTTTCTTTGGTCGTCCTCTCCCAACATATCCATCCACATTCAAATTCAATACCTTTTTCCCCACGTAACATTCATTTCTCCGCATTACGTGCCCATACCAGCAGGGCTAAGATGAGACCCGTGACATAATTTTATCGTCGCGTTATCTCGTGCCGAATCGTGATATGTCTATATGTCTACTAGTGCTAACATGAGCATCCCGGCGAACTCTACTTTCTGTCAAATGGTGATTCGTGGTCACATTTTATACTCTCTGGTACTTTTGCCGACAAACTCTATGAGCGCCATATTTTGACTAATTCTGACACTTGTATACGATATGTTTGTCGTCGTCAGTTTTCATCTAAGACTTCTTTCTACGTGTACGAACTTTTGTTGAATCTTTCGATTGTTTATTATTTTCTTGGAAACCTATCACAGCAGTGCCGTATTACAACAATTTATTGATAATTTACGAGCAAAGAGAGGCAAGGAAGATACAATATAACAACACCAAAGAATAAGAGACGTGTACGATCCAATCGATCTTAGTGACACTCGAGTTCCAAGCTTTACGGAGGATTTTAAAGCCTATCTATGACGGTGTTTTATAATGTCCAGCATCAAAATGAGGGTGCTGTTGGGTCATTTAGCGGCACAAATTATTTATTTGGGCTTTGTTGCTCCTCACCCTAAAACAATAGATACAAAAATCTTATGCATTTGCTAGCCCAACAAACGAAAAATTTATAATACACCTATTTATTGTTAATAAGAAGTAATTTAAGAATGTACTTATATTATTTTTTGTATAGCCATTTATTAAACTTGATTTAACTTTAAAAAAATTCATATCGAAACTTCGGCGTAAAAATTATGATGGAAAATACACCGCCAATACTGTTTTGAGTCTATCCTTGTCATTATTCATAGTTGTGAAAGAGAAGGACTAATATTTAGGGCGCATTCCGAATCAGACTTTCAACGCTGTTCAGCGTTCAGAAAAGTAAAAAAATGTATGGCTGACAGTGATTCGGAACGCGATTACGGGTACTTTAATCGATTTCAGCGCGTCTCGGAAAGCATTTCATTCGTTCATTGGTAGTATTTGACATTTCATCATGAGAGAGCCGAGTCACGACGAGATAATTCTCTTTCATGGTGCGCATGTTAGAGTTTACGACAAATTTTTTGAAATCGACATTTTTGTCATGTCGTTTGTGAGATATGTCACGGTGTCTCATCTTAGCCCTGCAGGTAAGGCGATTTCCTCTCATTTTATCTATCACTGGCGCAACTTTCAAACTTCCTCTTATATATTCATTCCTAATCTTGTCCATTCTTGTTACTCCACACATCCATCTCAGCATTCTCATTTCACTAGCATGAAGTCGTCTTTCATCCATCCCTTTGATGGCCCAACACTCCGATCCATACATGACCCAAGTAACCCAAGTACCCAAGTAAAGCTTAGTGTATGTATGAAATATCATTATGAGTTAAATAGTCATTTCTTGTATAGTTAAAAAGCACCTTGAGCAATGAAACGATGATCCTAGTGAAGTATATGTAGCACACAACCATGATGTAGAAATGGCGGAATAACTTCAGCTTCCTCAGATTGATGGCCGCTTTGCCGTCTGTCGTCGATGCATCTTGCAAGTGACGGATTGACCTAAAAACATAACAAAATTTTAAATGGACTTTTCACCTCTCCACCTCGGAAAGATGGTTTTAATGCCCGAAAACAGGGCCGAAAATCACTTATTCATTTCTAGACATGCAAACCATTTTCATGTCCATGAATTTCGAACATTATCTTACACAGTAAAATGTTTTCGTATAACCGCGTGAAAAATAATAGGGGATCGGACTGTTCAGCATATTTTATGAATTTACCATATTTTATGAATTATTTTTAAAATATGGATTAGAAGCAGACGATTCGCGAACAAAAAAACAGAATCGGTTGAAAAACTAATTTAGTGTTTTTTTTTTAAATTTCAATATGTCTGTCTCTTTCAAAAACGATTTTTTGTATGGATATTATATGGTGTTACTAACAAATGACGTCAAAGGTGGGTATGTGCCTCTCTGTCTAATCTTGAATTTCAAACCTGTATAACTCGGTCAATTTTAAAGATAGAGCAAAAATTATTTTAGTGTTCGATAGCAGAAACTAAGAAATTTGGATTTATAAAATAAAAATAAAAGTAGTCCGATCCTCTATTGACGTGTGCCATATTTTCTTTTATAGATTTTCATTTTAAATACAATTTTAGAAACGAACCAAAAAAAAACATAACCTAAAAGTTTGTAATATTATGTATTTACCCACGAACTAAAATAGTCAAGAAGAGTAACCCGCCTAGGAAAGCCCGCTAAAACATAGCACCTAACTCGTACAATTAATTTGGCTATATTAAATGTTCGCTAGCGTAGTGCGAGTGCATTGCGAACAGGTTCACGTTCAGGTTAACTTCAAAATTTTGGAGGATAATCCGAATGAAACAGACGACAGACAGGCAGATGATGTCGCTGCTGTACATTATAAATAAATAATAAATAAATATGTGGGGACATCTTCACACACGGCCATCTGATCCCAAACTAAGCAGAGCTTGTACTATGGGTACCAGACAGCTGATATACATTACATAAATAGATAAATACATACTTATATAGATAAACAACAACCAGACACAAGGCAAACACAAGTGCTCATAACACGAATGTTTGCCCTGGGCGAGATTCGAACCCGCGACCCTGTGCGTCGGAGGCAGATACACTACCACGTGGGCTACGTTCATTAAAGCTTACTTTCGACGTTCTTACAAACCGAGTCATATAAAACATCATTGTACTGCGTATTCGAATGTGGTATGGTATTTTTTTTCCCCGGCTTCTTTGGTATTCATATTTTGGCGGGGTCAAGTTTGAAGCGTAGTTACGTTTCTTGACTATAGATAATTCGTTGGTATTTACTGACCAGACGACCGGGAACAGTATGGCGCCGCAGCACAGCAGGTCCACGAATATGAACATGTCGCGCCACGCGTTATGTTCCGCCGCGCCCTCCTCGCTCTCGGCTATTATTATCTCCGCCACGTTCGCCACCACCTAAGGACAAAACATCACTAGCTTGAATCATTCCGCTCTGCCCTACTCATCATCATCATCGTGTGGGTTGTAAGGTCGTCAACCGACCTCGCGAACCCTGGTGTCAGTGTTATAGAGCCGCCAAAGGCCACTGACTTGGCTCATGTAACGACTAGATAGTAGCCGGGACCAACGGCTTAACATGCCTTCCGAAACACAGAATCATCTTTCTTTTCGGACAATCAGGTGATTCAATCTGCAATGTCCTAACCAAACTGGGTACAGTATCACAAAGAAATTTTTGCTTGACAGTGTCTCCACCGGGAATCGAACCCGGGACCTCCGTAATGGGCGTCGAAATCTCGACCACTCGGCCACGGAGGCTGTTGCCCCACTAATCAAAATTATACTCGTTTATGGTAGTAGTTAATGTTGCGTTGGTCTCAATAATTCTGAACGACATTTTATTTTTAACACAACTGATGTCAATTTATCCTAATTTTGATAACATTTAACATACTGCAGAAAGATCATCGCACAATCACCAGAGAAAAAAAATCATCGGTTCGGGGGGGGGGTCCGATCCTTCATTAGTTAACTGTATATACTGCAGCATAAGTAAAAATACTGAAGGACTACACAGCCCTTTTTTTGTATAAGTATAATAAATACAGTTTGGTCGAACCTGCAGTGGGATGACGAAGATGAACAGCTTTTTGTCGCGGTCCGCGAGGATGTGTTTGATGAAGTTCCACCCGGTCCCCACCAGCACGATCGTCACGAACAACACCGCGCCCTTCAACCTGACACACAAACACACTAAATAAATATACTTGTAAACTAAATGCAATACCTCTCGGGTTGACTTCTGTAACTGAATTTGTGTTCCAAAACTTTTTGAAAGTCGCAAAAGAAAATCAATTAATACAGGACATGTTATTTAAGTAAAATATTTTGGCATTTTTAAAAAAGTGTTGTTCAATTTCATGAACTGAGAAGGCCAGAAAGTCTAGTTAAAACGTTGTTGTACTAATAATCTTATATTGAGGTATTGACTCTACAGCGCACTATAGCGGAGCGGAGCGGAGCAGAATATTATTATTAATATTAATAGAATATTATTTTCATCCCATCTATTCAAAACGAGACGAGTAGGTCGCACATAAGTGCGCCCAAAGTAGGTCTTAGAAACCCACGGGCGGGAAAGTGTTTTGAATTTGGGACATGAATATTGCAACATTTTGTATGAAAAAAGTTACTGGCGGGTGCCATTCAAATAAAAAAAGATAACAAATTAAAAATTCTCGAACTACATCTCGTCTGAAATGGTGCATTGTAAATTATTAAAAAAAAAGGTTTGTTTTTCTTTTTTTACATTTCAACACTTGAACATGTTACAGCAGATGCAATTAATAAAGGTATTCATGAGTTAAAGCTAAAATAGTTCTATAATATATTTTCTAATAGAGGGGGATGAAAAGCAGAATGTATCGCAAATATTTTTTTCCTCGGACAATGTACTTTTAATTCCTCACTGCACTCAGGATTCTACTCTAGAATCCTTCACTCCGCTCTGGATTCAAAATAGCGCCCTCGCCATAAAAATATTCTTTGGCGCCCTTGTCATAAATCTACTACTGTATTTATTTATGTGACATAAAACGCCTTAAAGCGGCAGCGGAGCGGCGCGGCATACTTTCCTTAGGGATTATTTTGCCGCGCCGCCCCGCTCCGCTATAGTGCGCTTTAACTTTAAAACAAGTGGAAAGTGGAGACTATGACCGGAGATTACCAATTTGTAAATGTGCTCCGAGAACTGCTACATAATCGCCGCTTCCGGGTTCACCTGCTATCAGACAAAAGTCGTTGGAGGTCGCAGAAAAATGGTTTACCTCAAGGTAGTGTTCTAGCACCACTACTTTTTAATATTTATACCAACGACCAGCCGTCCAGCACAAATACTTTCCGCTTTGTGTATGCTGATGATCTTGCTCTCACTTCTCAAGCGACCAGTTTCGAAGATGTTGAGACCAATCTGAAGGTAGCTCTCAATAACCTGAGTTGCTACTACGCAGGGAACTCCCTCAAACCCAACCCGACTAAAACTGAGTCCTGCGTATTTCACCTTCGCAATGCACTTAAGTGGAGGAGGCTCATAGTCCAGCAGTGGACTGTAACGGGCCGTTGATTTGATTTGAATGCACAGGCAGGTCAAAAGCTCAATATCACGTGGCGTGGGGTGCCTATTTCCCATAGTAACTCCCCGAAATACCTCGGCATGCTGTTGAATAGGTCTCTTACCTTCCGGAAGAACTGCGAGTGTGAAAAGGAAGGTACATGCTCGAAATAATCTAGTGCGGTGCCTTACAACCACAAAATGGGGAGCCTGACCACAAGTTCTGCGGAAAACTGGTTTGGCGCTTGCCTTTTCAGCTGGCGAATTTGCATGCCCAGTATGGGACCGCTCCGCTCATGCCGAGCTAGTGGACACAGCCTTAAACGAAACTTACCGGATCATTACTGGTTGTCTGCAACCGACGCCGGTTAATTTGCTGTTTCCACTAGCTGGCATAGCGCCTCCGGATGTCTGCAGAGCAGTTGCCAGCTCCCTTGATAGGCGAAAAATGGACCATGACACTCGGCACCCACCGAATGGCTATAAACCAGTGCCTCAACGGCTGAAAAGCCGGAAAAGATTTATAAAGTGCGTCGTACCACTGACCAACGACCCGCCACAAGCAAAATGCAATCTCTGGCGCCGCAAAGTCTCCCTTCCTAATCCTGTGTCACACCATCTGAGAATCTTCCACCCGGAGATCAGTTGTCGTGGCCGATCTGGAAGTCAGGTCGGCCGGAGTAAAGATAGCATGTCAAGGGGGGATTCTCCAATAACAGGGGAGGTACAGATGATGGCCTACCTGACATCATGTCCTGCGTGCCCTGTCACCTGCACGCAGAAAGATTTAATGGACGCCACACAATCCGCCGTCCAAGTGGCCACATTCTGGGCTACAACAATGTAAAGTTTCGACTTGCCATCGACTCGCTAAGAAGAAGAAGACCTTAACACAAAACGCCTTAAACAACCTAACTTTCTAGAATATGATTTGTTTCGTATTGTTGTTCAAATATTTTAATAAAAACATAATACGCCCAATTTTTCCTATGTCAAACCAGACTTAACCTTTAGATCTGAAGTTGCTTTTACTGTAACATATGACAATGCAAATAAATATACGAATAAAACGTATAATTTTAAAATCAGAAATCCGGTAGTATATCCCGCAAAGTTATCGAATTTTTTTTTTATTGTTTTTATAAAATGTTTTTAACATCTTTGTAATTTGAAAGGCTAAATAAATAAAAACATCAAACGAATGTTACTCACAAATGCGTAATATAGTATAAAATCGCCCAGGCAGTGACATGTTCTCCTCGAGTTTGTATGAAGTGGTAATTGATTCCATGGAAGGCGAGCGACAGAGCCTTCAAGTAGACCAGCACACACATGAAGATGTGGATGCGGTAGACCGGGTGCTTGCTGGTCTTCAGGATGAAGGTCCAGAAACCGGCGCTCAGGAAGAATACCAGCGACATCATACTGTAGAGCGCAGGAAGAGGCATCTCGCCCGCGGATAGGAAATTGCCGTTGTTATCCTCGTATATTTCTATCTGCAAGACAAATTAAATCGAATGCTTTCATCACCATTCTCAGCCTAGACTGCAGCAAAAAAGATAAGTGGATATAGGACTCTTCCAGAGGGGTTGCTAAGATTCTTCGGCAGAGATCCGGAAGCCACACTATTTTTTACGGTCCTTATCGCTATTTCTAAATAGGTAATACAGCGGGCACGCACTTGGCTTGACTTTCATCATCATCATTTCAGCCTGTTAAAGTCCACTGCCGAACATAGGCCTCTCCAATCACACTCCAGCGCGACCGGTCCATAGCCACCTGCATCCAACGAGACCCAGCGATCCTCACCAGGTCGTCGGTCCATCTCGTAGCTTGACTTTAGTAAGAATAAATTGATACACATACGTATATAGGTAAGTAAGGGTGGAAGCTGTGGTTCTTAGCGCTAATAGTGTGATCTTACCATGACGTTGACGGGCGTTACAGCCTTGCCTGGTCGCGGGCAGTTGTGGAAGTACAAGTTGTATAGACCTTCTTCCCTCTCAGACGCCACGTACATCGCGAACTGGAGAACAACGGAGTCCATCAAACAACAGACTCGACAAAAAGCGAACTTGTAACTCACTCAACGCATGTTTTAGTGATCAAGAGCTAATAAAGGTTAGTTTTTACAACTTCTACATGATCAATTTTACCTGTAGTATCATAGGTTTTTTAGGATACTATTACCTTTCTTAACCATTTCAATTGAATAATTTACTATCAGTTTTCTCACAAGTGTATTGAAAAACGTCGTACAACACACGGATCTTAGGTTTTATAACAAACTCGTCACATTATAAACCCTCGCCTGCGGCTCGGGCTTACAAAAGTCACCTCGTTTGAATATGCCACCTACGATCCTTGTATCGTAATGTACTATTTTATGTCTACGATAACCTACGATCTTATGACACAACGACTAGTCTATGTTTTGAACACCTAGAAAGATACACTATGGTTATAAAGCAACACTACATTTGTGAAAATTCATGATGGCGACTAAATATGTAGTTTAACTTTGCTTCACATTGTTTGATTTTATAGGATAAATTATTAGACTTACGCTGGTATTGTAATAATCGTAGTTGTCTCGAGTTTCTTTAGTGATGTTCAACACTGCGTTCGAGCATTGTGGCATCTGGTCATTGTTAACTAAAAGCAATAAAAAATTAAGTTTAATTTCTCTTTATATCTTCTTCTCTAATGAGTTAAAATAAATATTATTTAAGAATTTGTTATTTTGTGATGTAGTTGTCTATGTAAGCGACTTCCGGAAACTATAATATTCATTTTTATGGAAGACTTGTACGAGTATGAAGTCATACAGAATACTATTCGTGTAGCTGAGCACTGGTGTTCGTTGACACGATAAGAAATTAAGTTGAAAATATACACTTACCACCAATGAAGCGTCTCCTTCTGTTGAGGAAGACATACTGCGACTGTCGCTTAATGCGCTCCATGGGAATGGCCGACCTGTTGTGGTACAAATGCAGCGCTGCTACGTCACCTTCACAGGTTATGTTCAATCTGCAACATTATAGATACACCGTGATGATTATCGCAAATACAAGTCGAGACCAAACACCTTGACCACTTCGTACAACATAGTAAAGTACAATAGGTGGGCCGGGCCATACATCCGCCATAGAAAATTTTGTTTTCGTAAGAGGGACAGATATATTTGTTTAATAATGGTGTATCTAGTTTGCTTTTCGATCAATTTCGATTCTGTTTTGACTGTCTATCAGTATTCTATTTTTGTATACTTTCAGATGAACTATGAAAAAAACTAAAATTTTTGTATGCATATTCCCCCCTATTGGTAGTGGTGCAACAAAGAACTTTCTGAAATATGTACATCGCAATTATGTACATTCACTGCTTTAACATTCGCAAGGGTAAACCTCCTATTATTCAAATTCTACGCGACCATCAGCTACTACGGCCGTCTTTTGTTTAATGGTGTTACGATATCGTACCTTAAATTAGTAAAGTCCATCTTCAAGAAAACGACGGCGGGGTGCTGGGGCGAGATGAACGTGTTCTCGCTGGCTTTTAGGAAGCAGATGTCAGTATGGGCCTCCAGATACGGGTTGATCGCATCGTTTACCGTGCGGTCGAGGGTGAAACCGAACTGAGGGGAAAATGTAGTAGGTTTAGGCATGTTTAGGGCATTAGTTTCCCTGCTGATCTAGGAGCAAAGTTCAAATGAACAATGTAGCTGATTTTTATGGGAAAGTGACAAGAAATGACAGCAGTTTTATTTAAGGAGAGAAAAGGAACCCTGATATAAATTTGTGAGGGCGGTCGTCGACTTTACTTGATAGTACCAACACGATAAAAACAGTTCACAAAACAATTATTTACAATCGCAACAACTTAGCCGTAAAAAAAAACTCTACTGTCGTCGATGAAACAAGATATTACCATAATTTTGCCATGGGCGGGACTCGAACCCTCAACCCTGTGTTTCGTCTCTTTTCGGCTCGTTCTCTGTAGCCTGTTAACGAAATTGAAATCCTATTTACATTAAATCGACTGTTTTAGATAAATTCGCTTCAGCAATAGAAGAAATCACTTGGCTTTTCAATAAAGTTCGATATTTATAACGCAATGCGGAACCAAGGTCAAAGGCGACAGATTGTAACAATATGAACAATTTATATTTATTGAAACAACTGAGTACACATAAGTGTACAAGCACATAGTACTGAATTGATACCAATAATCATACTGCACTGAACAATTATTGCAAAAGATTTTAAGGAAGCTATACCATATATAAATGAAAGGAATAATATTTCTAACACACCAGTTAAAAAGCTATTGTTGTAAACATTATTGCATCTTGAAATTATTAAGTTATTAACAAATAATAAAATACATGAATAAACCGATTGACACTGGTAGTTTAACAGTTTGACAATAGACAGTTTAGGTTATTATTCTAGATCTAGGATCTATTCACTCTGACGCTAATCCTGTACGAAAATCGCTATCTTTACATCGCATAACCATTCATTTACTTCGGCTTTCATGCCTTAACTACTGAAAAGATTTGGATAAATTTGGTATTGCGATAGTTTGTACCCTGTATTAACATATATGCTTTTTATGGGAAAAAAATCTTATTCCCACAGTAAAATCTTGCGAGCATAGCCATGGGCGGACAGCTAGCTATTACTAAAACAGAATACAATAATATAGTATTGAAAAGATTACCTCTCCATCAACAGTCCCTGAAGGCAGTTTGAAATTCACCATGTGGACATCAAGGATTCCTCCTTGGAAGAAGCCAAATGTAGTTAGGTCTACATAGTGACGTTCATCATCCTAAAGAAAGTCAAATAGATATAATTAACACAGTCTATATGAGAGATAAATTAAGGTATTTTGTTACACATCAATTTTAAGAATAAATTCGGCTCTGCTTTAGTAATTTGCAGCATAATTCTGATGTCAACATTGCTTTTAATCTAAAGCTACTGATCCCCTGATATCCCCATTGAAAGAATTTTATGCCGGAAACGCATAGTTTTTGAGAAATATGCAATTGAAATTTCTTAATTTTTTACGTCTTTTTGTTTACTGTCATAAAAAACAATAATCCATGAATGAGACAGATTCTAGGGCAAAATGTTAGTGATTTCTCTTTTTTATCTTAAAATGGGGGGGTTTCTGGCATTGCCCCTCAAATGGGGGGGTCTCCCCTCAAATCCGCCCCCCCTCCCCATCATGCTACTAATGCCGCAAATTACTAAAGCATTACCATAAATTCTAGTTCTTTTTTATATCTACTCAAACTGAGATGAAGCGTGGAATTTAAAGCAGCTTATGATTTCATGGGAATGGATTGGGTAAATACAGTCCTGGTGGCCACTGCAACCCAAGAGGATCTATCATCGGTTAATGCCTATATAAAGTTGTATTGTATACTTTGCCTAGGTTTGCGTGAATGTCTAATTTTTCTATAATATGCATAGACATGGACAATAAAATACTAATTATAAACCTAAACTTACAGTATCTCTCATGCCTTAACTACAGAGGTTAAGTTAAGGAAATTAAATTGGGGGTAATGTGCGTGCCGCACACGTTAGTTTCATTCAATTACCTTCGCCTTATCTCTCCAACAAATAAACTAACATATGCTTGCAAAGTACCTGTTGTAGATATTATGTACCTATGTGATCAAATAGTTAAGTTATGCAAGCTTGAAAAGGCAGGTTAAACGTAGGAAATCAAGAGCTACATTCCAGAAGAAATCGAACTTACATTACAAACGTTTCGTTTACATACAATAGAAAAATTTGTTTCTCACCGTCAGGGGTAACTTGTGAATCCTGCACGTTACAGCCACGGCCGATAATGCAATGCCTAATAAAACCCTTTTCACCGCAAAATACATATTTCATGACTAGATATATTGTGATTTTATATTACAATGCTACGTACATAACTACGAGGAAAATGTTTTATCTTAGAAATATTTTTCGACTTCAGGATATCGCAGCCCGCACGACATTACAAAAACCAAAGACATTGACATTTTTTTTAAAGGATATTCTGTGGCTGTGTCTATGGTCAGAGCTAGTAAACACATACACTTTTGTAGGATTTTGGTTTGGGGATTTCTTTAATATCTAATATTTTGTATTAAATCATAATTAATAGGCGAACGCTACACGCAAGATCCATATCGTGATCTGTCAATATATAGTGACAGATCTAAATTTTAACTTGCAACTTACTACTAAATTCGCTGTTTACACGCAATAAGTCGCTTAAAATTTAGTTAAAATTTACTTACTACTTGACAACTTAATACGTGTAAACCAGCCATTACACATTCACCCTGCGTTCCGTGACGCGCTGAAATCGATTAAAGCATCTGTAATGTAATCCCGTACCGAATCACGGTCAGCAGGCAAAACTCATCCTTTTTTTGTTTGTGTGATCACTGATGGTGCTGGACAGTCATATGTTACATTCGAAATAGACATAATTGCGGTAAACTTGCCCTTTTGGTATGTTGTTTGGGTCCACCTAGATAGTATTTATCCAGATTTGCAGCAATCTTAAATTCTCGCGCGCTGAGTAGTTGCTGAAAAACCACTAAAAACGAGATTGGAAGGCTCTGACGACAAAGGTCACTATATATTAAACCTACACAATTGAATTAGGGCTCAAACTGTCAGGAATTTTGTACACTTTAAAAAAGTAGTAGTGACCTTTATCGTCAGTCTTCCAATGTCATTTTTGGTGGTTTTTCAGCAAGTACTCAGCGTGCGAGAATTTCAGACTGCTGCAAATCTGGATTAATACTATCCAGGTGGACCCAAACAACATACCAAAAGAGCAAGTTTACAGCATTTATGTCTATTTCAGCCTTTTTATTTGTACGATATGACTGGCCTATGTAAGTCTGATTCGGAATGCGCCCTCATTCTGGATCGAGATCACTAATCGCGATCTGGATTGACCGTGTAATGGGCGCCTAAGACTGACACAGACTGATAGACTGACTGACTGGACTGACTGACCGACCACAAACAAAAATGTCCGACGAACGTTGTGTGTCGTGCGTGAAATTTACTTGCTCGTAATTTTATTGAAAATTACTTAATGTTTCTTACTATTCCTGATTACATTTAGAGCATTGAATATCGAAATATTAAAGTATTTTTTATTTTGCATGTTTGAAGATCCATTTGGCGGTTAAAGGAGACCGACAACTTTCGGTCTTGTCTCGTTGTATTGTAGAATTCAGGAAGGAATGATGAAGCTCACTTGGCGGTGCATGTTTACTCCTCGCCTGTACAAGATCTACAAAGATGGACCGGGCGAAGTAAGGAAATTCATTTGTGCAGGTTTTCCCTTTATGTCCCCACTGAAGAGTTTGTCTGACTAATAATAAAATAGTGCAAAACTAGGCTAGTAATTAAACTAATTCTTAATCGGCAGATTAAAACACAATTAAAAAATACCCACGGTTTTTATAAATGATTGCCATTTCTTAGTTTGTGTAGTATTGATAATTTTTTTTTATATTTATTTATTTATACACGTTTGTTAAACGACAATGATAACCATTTAAATAAGAGCAGAGACAGGTTCTAAACTTACTATTTCGCTATTTATGGTGTTTGATAGTAGCAACCCAAATAGACTAATGTCTGTGCACTACATAAAGTTTAATTGTACCTAACTATATCGTCATCCTGTTACTTATTTGTCTTGTAATGCATGTAACTCATGAAACTAGATTAGAAAACTGAAAACCCAGAAATTTTTTAAGTATTTAAATCTACTAACACTCACATAAAATTACATAAAGACAACATACATACTACTTAAATAAAGATATATAAATATAAAATAACATACATATAATAATGCACCGATGGTAAAAGACCTGATGGCCTTATATTAATCCTGTGGCAAAAAGGGAGATGCCTGCTTTGGGACGCCATGTGCGTGAACACCTTTGCTGTATCTCATTTGACGTGTTAGTCCACAGACCATGAGGGCTGCTGGGGCTTCTGCCAAAGCGGCAGCCCGCAGCAAGCATGCCAAGTGCGCTGCCCTTCAATAATCGTACATATTTGTCCCCTTTGCAGTGGAAACCTCAGGCTCGTGGGGAGATGAAGCCAGGGCTTTTGTTAGGGATATTGGTGATTTATTGCAGAAAAGAGGTTTCGACCCCAGTACTGGGTCTTTACTGGTGCAAAGGTTATCCATGGCTATCCAGCACGGGAATGCTTGTAGCCCAATGGGTTCCTTTGCAGCGGGGGAGGCCGGGGGCGGATTTTGTTTTTTGTAATTGACATTATGTTAAGTTTTAAGGTTTGGTGTAAAATACATTGTGACATTTTATAAAATAACTAAATAATATACATATACCTATAACATATTTATATAAACTATTTTATACATAATTATACCTACACAACATATTATTATTTGTATTTTATTCTATCATATGCCAGTTTTATCCCACAACACATTAAATTCAATTTTGTTCATATTTATTAAGTGATTCTTCAGTGTATATTTCAAAGTTAATATCTGTTTATTATCAATTAAATGTTTAATTGTATTGGGTAAAAAATTATACAAACGAGGAGCAATATAGTATTGATGTTTCTATTTTATTTTAAATAATTACTTGTCTATCTGTTGTTTAGAGCAGTTACCAGCCGCAGGTCCTGGAGAGATGGGGTGACAGAATAATTTCATCTGTAAGTGCACTTTATCAATCAGTGGATTTATAATTTATAATTTTTTAAATGTTGTTAAAATATAACCTGTTTTCAGGCCCATATGATAATGAATATAGGCATATATACATCACCATTCATATGCCTATACATCTACCGGAGGTCATTTTCTATAGATGAAGCCAGGGGTATTATTAGACTAATTGGAGGTGTTGGCTGCCTCATTGCCTTTGCCTTCTTAATGAGAGGCCTAGGCCGGGCTTCAAATCCAAAATATTTGCAATTCCTAAAAGCACTTACAGATTCAGGGACTGACCCAAAAGCAACACTTCAAAATATTAGGAAGTATGATTTTGATTTTCGTTACTGGCCTGTTTCTTATGCTGTACCTCCTAGTCGTACGTAAGTATAATTTAATTTTGTGTTTCAAATGATGTTAATAATCAATTATTGGATTTAATTACAGATGATTCTTATCCTTTTCAATTAATTAACGAATTTAAAAATAATGTTACAAAACTCATAATACCTAGACACTTATTTATTAATATCAGCACTCATATACATTGTTAAAAAGTAATCATGTCTTAATTTTGTTTTGCAGATCATCATGGTTTCGCACACTTCCATTCAGCAACTGTGCAAACCCCGAACTGCCATCTTATCAGAGAGGCATACTGCAGGTCTTGGCTTTTGCGGCAACCCATATCTTTGGTCTCCGGCTCATCTATCCTGGCTCTTTGAGTTTGGTTCAGTATTTGTTGTGTAAGATTATGATTTGTTTTTTATTTTTACCAAATAACTGTAATTTGTTTAGGTTTTTTTTTTAAATGGCTACTTGTTTTGTTTTCTTGCTTATTATTGCTATTGACATAAGGGACATTTTTAAGTCTATGGGACTATGGTTTATGGCTACTGGGTTTGGATGACATTAAGTTTTTCTTTGGAAGAGAATCTTTATTTTATCTATAAAACAAGAGAAAGGCTTTTACATAGCGACCTGAAACTTCTGCTACTTTTCTGCTTATTATTACATGGTTATTTTTTAATCAGTGTACATATTATTTAGTTGGACTGTCATATTACCACGACTTTTCCGAAGGAACACTTGTGACGCATTTATTTATCCAATCCAAAAGCGTAACAATTAGGTAGGCGACCCTCTAACTTCGATACCAGGGTTTGTAACATAGGCGTATTACAAACCCTGGGGGGGGGGGCGTCAAAGCCCAGCAAGAGGCAAGGTGTATTTCAGATAAGCCACATTTAATTATGTCAATACGCCATTTAGCTTAAACTCCAGAAGTAGAACAATTCACCGATACAATATTTTGATTACTACACAATGCAAGAAACTTAGAAACATGTGATTGGTACCACCCTGGAAGAACTTGAAAAAAAAAATGGTTTTCCCTGGAAGAACTGTGTATAAAAAAAACCGCATCCAAATTGGTTGACCCGTTTAAGTGCCACAGTGCCACAGACAGACACACATAGCGGTCAAACTTATAACACCCCTCTTTTTTGTGTCGGGGGTTAAAAATTGTTTCAGTCGGGTTTTTCACTCAAATTTACATCATAAGATGTGAATGAAACCAATGCAGGATGTTAGCGAAACCCCATTTATAATTAACTTCTATAGCTACACTTTACTCTCAGCCTGGAAGAACTGCCATTATCTATCAAAATAAATAACACTTTAACTTAAAAGTGACGAAAGTGAATATTGCTTCTATCATCGAATACACAAATTAAACTGGTCCAAGACGTTAGCTGTCTGAGGATGTTTTGTAGACGAATTATCAATGTCCAGTCAGTTTGATAATAGCTTTTCGCTGATTGATATCCGGAACACAAAAATTCCAGCTCGATGCCCGCGTCATAACAGCTTTAGGTGACAGCCTACGATACCGCGTTTTTTTATGGAATGTCGACTTTTTTGTCATGTTCCTTTATTCCTTATTGAACCCAGAACGAACACGGATTGATTAAGTTGTGTAACGACCCTCGCACCGGGAAATAGGGGACCACTGCCGGTCCGCCGCCGCCGTCCCCCGTCGGCTTGGCCCCGACCGAGGCCCCGACTCTTTATAGAAATAAATATAGGTACAATTCAAACTATAGACAACCACCAGGGACTTCTTTCGTCCTTGGTATTATTAGCTAGCTTTAAAATTGAAACACGACGCCTGCTATGCACCTACTACGTAGGTGGAGCATGCTAGGACTCCCGTACGGGTAAACCCGCCTCGTATACGTGCATAATTTCCTAATGTGACTGCGCGGCCCCCACGTCGTAGGTGCGCTTTTACCAAATTCCTCGAATGTATGCGGCGCTCCTACCGAGCCGGGTGGGGGTGCGCATGGCATGTATTATTGCGTTTTTTTTCAGCAGCCAAATCTTACATCGAATATAGACATTTTTGTGTTTTATCTTTCCTACCCCTAATATCCTGAGACTCATTTTTAAACTGTAACCGTATTCTCTCCAGCTTCAGCCCTTATGCAAGGCAGAACCCAACTAGTGGAACAATATGACGGATTACGCGGGAAAGTGGTGACGGCGGAAGGCAACGAATTAGACACAATGTTTGTGGATCAGCGCAAAAAAACCGGCAGAGGGAGTACTCTGGTGATATGCTCGGAAGGCAACTCGGGCTTCTACGAGATTGGCATTATGACAACACCAATCAAAGCGGATTATTCCTCCTTGGGCTGGAACCATCCAGGATTTGGTGGGAGCACTGTAAGTATGCTGTTCTCGTAAATTATGTATGAGTTACATAATGACTACGAGTTTGTTTTTTACTTTCTCAGTATCCTATATAAAGCTGAACCAGTAAAGAACCTAAATTTAAGTCCATCTATTATTATTATTATTATATTGTTCATTATCCCTTAACACAGCAAAAAAAAGAGTTTAAAAAGAGCCAGTGACCTAAGTAAGAAATAATAAAGTTTATCTCTTAAATATTTTAAATTCATAGAAAACAACCAAAAACGTAAACCTTCCGGCGTGGCTTGAACCCACGACCTTCGGCCTATACGCAGCCAACGTGCTTACCAACTACACGACGGAGGGGTATAGTGGCAGCGCCGAAAGTCGTTCTTGCTTGATTTCTATGAAATTATGACGTCACCAAAATAGGCAACCACTTGGCACGTTACAGCGTGCTTAGCGACTTTTTTATCACTTAATTACATAAAATCTCGTAACCAGGTCGATAAGCAGGTACAAAAGTACAAAAAAAAATGCCACAAGTAAAAACAAAATTGGTATCTCTCTCCAGGGTTTACCGTTCCCGGAGCAAGAGCAGAACGCTATCGACGCGGTGATGCAGTACGCTATTAACGAACTGGGCTTCGAACCGCAGAACATCGTCATGTTCGGCTGGAGCATCGGCGGATATGTCACCGCCTGGGCCGCAACTGCCTACCCTGTCAAGGGGCTCGTGAGTACTTAGACTAAAATTAAATAAACAAAAATGTGCGGACATATTCCATCCATACTATTAGTATCAGACAGCTGATATTCATTACATGTACAAGTGGCTCTGTGAGCTGATAGACCTCGCGAGTTTGTATATCTCTTTAAATTTATTTTTTCTCCACAAATATCCACGACCTCTTGAAATTTATTGAACTGAAATATATTTATTTTTATTGGTTGAGAAATGTGACCTGTAGAGGAAAACAGCTTCAGCTTGTAAGCTGGCCACCACCATAACGCCGTAATTTTTTTAAATTTTCAAAAACTGACTCGACAAGATAATTTGATTAATTTATCGAACCTGCTCACAATTTCACGAGAATCGGTTGAGAAACGTGACCTGTAGAGTGGAACAAACAGACAGATGGACATACAAAAGCAATTTTGGCCAAGCTGAAACAGAGACGCTTCGCTCGCTCGGTCAATAAATACATACTGTTATTATATTCTGTGGTGTTGGGAGAGACCTGTTAACTCCAAATAGGGCATCGGACTATTTTATTTTTAGTTTATAAATCCAAACTTCTTAGTTTCTGCTATCGAACACTAAAAGAATTTTTGCTCTATCTTTAAAATTTACCGATAAAGGTTGGAAATTCAAGATTAGACAGAGGCACAGGCACTTATGACGTCATTTGTTAGTAACGCCATATTATCTCCATACAAAAATTGTTTTTGAAAGAGACAGACATATTGAAACTTTAAAAAACCGGCCAAGTGCGTGTCGGACCACGCATAAAGTAGGGTTCCGTAGTCATTTTTGACACCGCGCTGTTTCGCATTTCTTGCATCATCATCATCTCCATCTCGGCTACTTAATCTAGGGGATTTGACGAGAATACTGGTATTCACACAGAGCGACTGCCATCTGAACTCCGCAACCCAGAGCGGAAACCAGGACCAAACCTAGATTAGGTTTACGTGCCTTTCAAAGCACGGAAAACGGTCGTGTTTTTTTTTACCACTACCGGTCACCCATCCATAGCCTGGCTATGGCGATGGGTGCTTAACATTGGAGATCGCAATGAATAAGCACTAACAACTGTCTTGCCTCAAATATATATATAAACTAATCTGAGGCCCTCAAGCGAGTGTTCAGTGCTCAAGCGTCTGCCCGCTTTCGCGGGTTCTACACTCGAGTACCTCCCCCTCCGCACCGCACCGCACCGCGCACCTCGGCCGCGCCCATTTCATTGTATCTGTCGCCGCGCGAGTTTCTTTCTAGTTCTTAGTAGGCGATTTATTTATTCTTCCCTGGTTATTATTTTAAATGATTAATCTACATTCAGTCCTAACAGTAAAGAATGTAAAAAAACTATATAGTTACTGTTCTTTTGGAAAAAAAGTATATATTTTTATTTTATTTATAATTTCAAAAGTATTCATCACAAGATACCCGAAACAATTTTAATTAAGAGTTTCCGCGCCAGTTTATTTACGTGAGTGATTTGAAGTTTATAGGTCCAAGACTTTAGAAATTACAGGGGGGGGGGACACCGTGTTAACGACTTTGGCGTGCTATATCTCACATATGGTAAAGCTGATAAAAAAATGTTGTACGGAAACCCAACTTCATTTTTAAAGACGATTTCAACGATACCCCACCCAAGGGGGTGTGCTCAAAAAAAAAAATTTACCCCCACTTTACATGTATGGGGAGGTACCCTTAAAAAGGGGTAATTTTAATTTTTTGTATTTTTAAAATTGAGATCTATATCCAAAGTATCGTAGAACCAAGTTACATGTAAATCAGTTCATAAACGTAGAAGATATTGTGCTGTGACAGACTGGGACGGACAGACAGACGGACTGAACGATCTTATAAGGGTTCCTTGTCGGACTACGGAACCCTAAAAATCACTGTAAATTCGTTTTTCAACCGATTCTATTTTTTCTTCGCGAATTGTCTGCTACCAATGCTATATTTTAAAAATAATTCAAAAAATATGGTAAATTTAGGAACAGTCCGATCCCCTATTGGTTATTGCTCAGAATAAACGTTTAAATGTCATAACCATACAAAATTTGTATGGAAAAATCCTTATCATCATGTTTTACCAGTTTATTACTTCACTTCTATAATCAGAGTTACCAGAAATAGACCAAAAACTATATTTTTTTAATAATAATGTTGTACAGCTTCAAATCCGTGGTCCACCTGGAGGCTGTTTCACGAAACTACAAGTTACAAATTACAAGTACAGTTCGACGTACATTGCGTAGACGATTAGAGAAGACGAGAAATGCTTACAGTTCAGGCGAATTAGCTACGCAATGTATATCAAATTGTAGCTTGTTACTAGTAACTTGTTGCTTCGTGAAACGGGGCCCTGGTGGAACATATAAATAGATAAACAACATCCAGACGCAAGACAACTTGGGTGGCTTATCATACCATACATCACACGACATTTAGTGATCCAAGTGGGATACTGTTGTAGTGCGATGCCACTTTGTACATTATCTTTTCAGCAATTCACACGACGCATATAGGAGACATAACAGCGAGCGAGCGAGCGTTCTAATGCGAGCTTATATTTTACTTCACGTGTGTGCTTTTATTTTGGAAAGATATCCTCTCAATTTTGTAATGTATGCGCAGTTCTGTCACAGAAAGAGAAAGGCTATACAGACATAAAAATTAAACCCGACTTATTATTTCAATCGCATTGAATACCTATTTCTGTTCTGCATAATCCAAGACATTGTAATAAGCCTTTTGTCGCCTTCCGATCCCCTGCAGGTCTGGTTATGCTACTCGTAGATCATAGCTAGATTCGACGAATTTGCGATACAAACATTAGATTAAAAAAAAACACTTAGGCCTCATTATGGAGACGCGACAATCGCGGCGACATATCTATCTTTATAGATGTCACATCGCAGCTACCGTGTCATCTCTACGACAGTCGCTGTGTTTGCTATGTTTGAATTTGGTCGCGCAAAACGTCGCTCATCGCGTCTGCGAGGCCGTCCGTATGTCTAATGGCCGTTTTCTTTCAGTTTGTCTTATTACTTTCTTGCGCATAATTCCAGATCCTTGACGCGACGTTCGATGATCTGCTGCCATTGGCCCAGAACCATATGCCGCGCAGCTGGTCTCTGCTGGTGAAGGAGGTGGTTCGCTCCTACGTGGACCTGAACATAGTTGATCTGGTCTGCCAGTACACCGGGCCCGTGCAGTTGGTGCGCCGTACTGAAGATGAGATCATCTGTCTGAGGTGAGCGCATGGAAATCATAAGTCCGGAAACATAACCGTGACAAAAACCCACGAAGATGAGGAACTCCATGTATTAATTCATTCAGTAAATTATTCCTTTGCTGAGATTGAGTACACGTGCTATAGTTATACTAGTTAAATAATGTGTAAACGATCCTTTACAGAGACGCGAGTAGTATGGTAAAAGATCATAGATAAATAAATACAATAATTTATGTTTTCTTTGGTGTGGAACCGAGAATTGGAAAAAAGGTAGGAACAAACGAATTGATCCGACCGACGCAAAATGAGCGCTTCGCAACAGGGAATATGCACATTTTTTTAAATTCATTAATCGAAATATTTCAAAAGTTATAAGGCTTCAAAGTTTATGGTTAGACCTCTGTCTAACCATAAACTTTCGACATGACCATTGACGTCATTGGTCACGCGGGCCATACATCCGCCATAGAAAATTTTGTTTTTGTTGATGATGATTAAGAGGGACAGATATATTTGTTTAATAATGTTGTATCTAGTTTGTTTTTCGATCAATTTCGATTCTGTTTTGACTGTCAGTATTTTATTTTTGTATACTTTCAGATGAACTATGAAAAAAACTAATATATTTTTTATGCATATTCCGTATTGGAGCGTTTCCTTCCTGGGCAAGAGCGTTCAGGGATTTAAAAATCTGTTTTCGTGAAATAGTTCCTTTATTTACTCGGGTAAACAATCACAAGCCGCACTTCGCGTAGGAAGAGTCAGTGCTCAAGCCGAGTGTCACTATGGGTACTCGTACACATGTATATTTTTTTGCTCCCCTTAAATTTTAATATTGAATGCACCCATCAGATCACAAGGTAATTTGTTTATGACTGATTTGTATGTGGGTGTAATGTTACTTTACTTAGGCTACTAAGTGAGGGCTATCCCTGCAAAGTGGAGTAGTTCTATTATCTTATAACGAAAGGTTTCTTGTACTGGGCTCCCGGTCTACTAGGAATCTCAAACAACCGATCCTGCCTGTGCTCTTGCCTGATTACGCTACAATACGTGGTCTCCACACGAGAACTTTTAAAGCAGTCAGTCCTACGATCAATATACTCGTATCATAACTGATTAGAATTCGTTTATAGGCAAGGATGGATATCCACCAACCGCGGCAACAATCTGCTTTTGCGTCTGATCGAGCATCGGCACCCGGAGACCAGGATGCCGACCGAAAATGTGATTGCGCCTTTGGAAAAATACGTGGCACTGCTCGACACGCAACGCTCCACTCTCGAACGCAGCGAAATCAGCGCGACAGACCGCAACTACTTGACCTTGGTAAATAGGTTAATATAGGACTATTAGCCATGCGCCCGATGGGTTATCTCCGCAAACTTCCACACGAACTTTCATACCCAATTGATAAGAATACTAAATTTAAAAAATCTCGTTTAAGTGATATTATAATGAACTTCATTGCAAAATGACATGCTCCTAAAAATTCCCGGTTTAGTCTGTGTGTTCTCTTTATGAATTGGTGTGAAATTGGCTAACTAACAGACTCAGGCGCAGAATGTACCTTTCGCAGAATGTACCCTTCGCAAACTACCTTTCGCACTAATAACATATTTTATTTTCAGATCGCCAAATACATGCGGGACTACAAATCTACTCATTGTTCACCATTGCCACATACTCTCTTCGAAACCATTATGGATACTATCGATATTCAGAACCAGAAATAAAACATTTAATTAAATAACTCACTTTGTAAATAATTAATTTACTTACTGCATTTATTTATTGTTGGTTGTTTTACGAAACAAGCTCAAAGTAAGGTAGCATTGATACTGATGATTAAGGCTTGGCAAAGGTGTGTGTCCACTAGAACGGTATCGGAGCAGACGGTTTGGTTGCTTTGTATCAATGGCTATTTTTCATTTTTTTAAACTAAACAGTTCCTGTTATTTTTTGCCGAGTTATAAAAAGGTTTCAAATTTTAGAGAGGCAAATAATGCACGCTTACGTTACAGGGCAATAGCGCCATACAAAAAAGCGTTTTAGAAAATGACAAGAGCTGAAGCGTGTGCGACGCTGATCGATCATAGATGAAGTTTTCATAACATTTGTTTTAATTTTTTCTCTATTTTTCTTTATTTACTTTTTTTTGTTTAACCCATGTAGGGTTAGGGTCAGAGAATAGTAAAAATTGATATTTTTGTGTCCATATGGACACGCTGGGCATTAAAGGGTTTCAAATACTTATTAAAACATATTTATTGCTATCAACAAAGTATATATTGGATATCCCCATTATTTATCAGCTATAAAATTCTGGGATCATGAAAAAAATAAAATAAAAAAAAAACATTTATTGCCATATCACTAAAACCTAATATGAAAATACGTAATGATGTAGATTCAGATTCCAGTAAGTGGATGCTCAATTTCAGAAGCCGAGGCTTTTTTGGTACTGATCTAGTGAAGACACAGCTTAGTAGCGCTAATTGTTTAAATGTTTACTTCACAAAGTAAATTTTTTGTAATAGTTTTGAAACAATATAATATAATCACTTATATTCTTTCACGTAAATATAGTAACTATCAAAATTAGGTAGATACCTACTTTACTAATTAAACTGCCCAAACGTTTTGAGAGTATTTGAAACATTTTTCAAATTAAATTGAAAAAATATGGTGAACTATTCACATTATTTATTGTATATTATACTTTATATAATTAATATTGTAATTCGTCTATTCTCATGGAGATAATACCAAATGCTTAATTGGTGGCTGTAAAACTTTGAGTAACCGTATCTTACTTGTAACTGTAAAATTAAAAATTCATTGTCATGCATATTAAATGAAAGTTGATTGTGAAATTCCCGATCTCTTTTATCTAAATCATGATTGTGAAATGATGTGTTGATTGTTGATGTTATTATTAGTATTCATGTAATTCCTGAATTAAATTATATTGTGTAACCTAGAATATATTTCCAAAATTGAATTGACTGTTGAAAGCAGAGCTTAATATAAATGAATGTAAGTTAGGATTATTTATTGCATCTATCCTAAAATTATGTGTAGGGTATAATAATAAATAAGACATGTAATTGGTGTAGTATTCTGTAAAATAAATTCCATCTTAAATACAAAATACGTTAAATTGTAAATGGTTGGTTTCAGTTTACAATTTTCCATAAGTTTATAATATCGCGAGTAAGATTATAAACTAACGGCGTTCACAATCTTACGGTGACATATACTCACCGGCACAACTAACCAACCACCTTTCATTTCAGGGAATACTCGTGATTCTTTATAATTCTATTAGTTACAGCTGTTGTTGGTTAAAAAGTTGTTAATTTAACATTTATTTGTGTTTAATTTATCGTAAAATTATCAATAAGTATAACAATAAGCATAGTTTAAAATTAACCTGAAATACAGGGGTGATCAGTTAGATGTGCCGGTGAGTATAGGTTTTTAAATTACTGATCAATCACTAATATAGATACTGCCCACTTATACAAATGACCTTTAATTAGTAAATTTAACCACCAGACCTTAAACCACTAATGATACAAATCTAGCAAGGCCCCGGTTTGGATAGGTCTTTTCTAGGCTGAAATCCTTGATTACCCTGTAAGCAAGATGTTTTGATGCTGGGGTACCCCAGGGGTGTGGTGGGTCTGGAGCATGTAAAATCTTTTATTAATTTTATCAATCTGACTATAACTATACTAGTTTCTAGCGTGTAGAGCTGTCATATTAGAATTATTGTTACAAAGCTTTTTATGGTTGCTTCCAGTTGAATGGACGGTGAGTAGAGTCCTATTCATTCTGTACTATGCTGAACATGGGCAAGAGAATTAAAAGAATATAAATTTCTTAAAATGTTAATTTATTTAGGAATATATCCTCTTATAATTCTTACATCATCCACAGGACAGTCACTTTTGTCACATTCCACCAGTCCTATTCTTTTAACAACTTGCATACCAATTTGCACTCTACCAAATATCGTGTGTTTTCCGTCTAACCATTGGGTTGGCGCCAGTGTAATGAAAAATTGAGATCCATTAGTGTTAGGGCCTGCATTGGCCATGGACAAAATGCCTGCTCCTGTATGCTTCAATTCTGGAGAAATCTCATCTTCAAATATTGGTCCATATATTGACTGCCCACCTTTGCCAGTGCCGGTAGGGTCACCACCTTGTATCATGAAGTCCCTTATAACTCTGTGAAACTTGGTGTTATTGAAGTAACCTCTTCTGATGAGTTCCATGAAATTTCGACAAGTGTTTGGTGCATGGTTCCAATACATTTCCAGAGTTATAGTGCCCATTCTGTAAATATAACAATGTAAGAATCAAGAAACTGTCTAATTCCTCCTTTTGAATTTGTTAAAGTTTTATGAATAAATACTTACGAAGTTTCTATAACTGCGAATTGTGGTTGCCACGATTTATCAGGAATCCCGACGTTTGCGTAACCAAGCATAATTTCACGAGTTTCTTACAAACACAGTAGACGGAAATAATTTATTTTAACAGATTCCCACACGAGCACAAGCACAAACAACTAGCACTAGCAAACAGACAATTAAAAACGTAGTGATTACTTTTTTTTTCCTTAGGCGTGGTGCGGTTTGCACATCGCCACAGACATAAAAACGAGGAAACGATTATTAAAAAGATTAAATTATAATAAGGATCGGAATTTGGATTAGAAAGATTCAGAAAGGATTAGTGATTACTTGCTCAGTGGACAATCAGACAACACCAACCGAACCCCCTTATATCCTCTTTGACCAACCAAGCAAGCGAACAACCAAAGAGGATATAAGGGGTCGCACTGAGCAAATAACTTTTTTTTTTTAATATTTGGTTTTACGGTTCTGGCTACGATGCCTTTTGAACCGATCGTAAAATGAGCAATAACCACAGACAAGGGTCGCACAACCACAGAATACCATACTCCAGGAATGAAGTTTATGAATGTCAAGTGGAATGAATCCCTGCGTTCCGAATAGCGCTGGAATCGATTAAAGCACCCGTAATCGCGTTCCGAATTACTGTCAGTTGTCAAAACTCATACTTTTTTTGCTTTTCTGATCGCTGACAGCGCTGAAAGTCTGAATCGGAATACGCCCAATGACGACGCGAGCGAAATGATCGATCACGTGACGTAGTACCGTAGAAGTACAGACCGTAAGACCAATGTTCTCACGGTTCTCACCCTGCGTTTCAGAACGCGCTGAAATCGATTTAAGCGCACTCAAAAATCATTCATTATGTGTCAAAAATCATCACCGTCTGTGAATAAATTCGTGACTTAAGTTTGTGACAAAAAAAAGCGGCAGCCCAATGTATGATTCCGATTTTTTTTTCATATTTTTTTATATTGCTTACTAACGTCCAGAAAAGGAAATAAATTAAACCTTCGTAAAATAATTATTTAAAACAGGAACAAAATTTTTGTATTAGTTTTCGTCAACACCGTCATGACGGTGTCAAAGTGACGGTAGTTTCGTGTACGACCCTAAGTACGACCCGAAAAGGATCACATACACGCTCGAAACGGCAAAATTTTGGCTCTTAGTGTCCAAAGAGGTTGTTTAGCACAATACTGCGTCATAACCATCTGGCTGTGGCCTGTGGTACAGAGTTATACGTATTGTTTTATTTTATTTTATTTATTTTTATTTATTAGGATATCCAACAGCTTAACAATATTACATTTAACATTTAGAATGAAGTATAGCACTTGTTCGCCAATCATAGGATACCATACCACAGATAAAGCCATGTATGGAAGTTAAATTATACAAAAGTTACTTATTACTACATTAAAGTTAAGAAATAATTTCGAGAAAGAAACCAATTCCAAATAGCAAAGTGTCAATAAATGAAAAACTAACACATAGGTAAATAGAACACCAGCACAATCACTATAATATATAATCACGGGAGGATCATAATATTACCGCGGGTATTATAATTAGTTAGCAATAAGAACTATTTCTAGGTGAAGATCATTGTGTACAAGTGATTATTACTGATATTATGATGATTCTAGAATAATCGATTGCTAATATTCGAATCGTCATCACCATACCGATCATCACCGTTTACAAATAATGAACGGAAAAGATGTCATGTGTATGGTGATGATGACATTCTTAATTTATATTCTACTTCGAATAGTACACTTAGAGAGCTTAGTACACTTAGAACGTGCCATCCATGATAGCTTTGACAAAAATTATTTGTAAAAATCTTAATTCGAATAAAATACTTTGACTTTGACTTTTGACTTAGACCCGCCAGGCTTTTCACTTGCGTCCTGATGTAATGATACATATCCTGCACTAGGATGACATTGTGTTCAAGGATTTGTTGAGCCCTCATAGCCTAAACTTCGTGGAATTTTGTCGAAAGCTTTTTTGAGGTCTATGAACATAAGATGTAGGTGTTCCCTATTGGCCCAGTGTTTTTCCATGAGGATTCTTATGGTCTGGGTTGCATCTGTAGTGGATTTTTCTGGCGCAAACCTGCATTGATTATCAGATGTAGAGAATAATAATTGTCCAACACGATTATTTAGCACACGTTGCCAGATTTTCAGCGTGTGGGAGGACAGTCATTAACGTCTCCTTTGTTTTTGTAAAACGGTACTAGGTAGCTTTGACGCCACGAATCTTCTCGGAGATGAGGATTAGGTTGAGCAGTTTCGTTAGCCAATGTATAGTATAGCTATGGGGCCCAGCAGTTTCCACAGATCCGCGGGTATTCCGTCTGGTCCTACCGCTTTGTGATTCTTCATTTTTCTAAGGACTGCTATAACCTCATGTGATAATATTATGGACAGGCCCGGCTGTTTCTGGGATGGGTGGGCATTACCATCTCACCCTTTAATATTTAGAAATTAATATCTTTAGATCAACGCTACATTTTGTGGGCTAAAAACAATACATGTACTTCAAAAATAATGACTAATATTTTAATCTTGTTTTCTCGGATTTTAACGTAGTTTTACAAATAAAAATATTTTGTATAAAGAAAAATTTTCAGGCAAAATTCACCCACCTACATATTCTGTGAACGCGGCAACGCAGCCGGCGGTCTAGGGGTAAGAGCCTTCCGCTCCCCCAAAAGTCCGGTTACGCTTGATACGTCGATTTTGCGACACAAGCATTAGGTCATCGTCAAAAAAAAAAAAACGCAGCTGGCGGTGGCGGCGGCGGCGGCGTGATGGGGACATTAATTGAGCCGGGTATGCTCCGAGGAGAACTTTTTGACTAGTAAATAGGCTATGTATTTATGTTTGTACATAAAGCTCTTGTAAATTATTTCTGTTAGTAAAAAAATACTAAGTTCCATAGATATTTAATTTGTAATCTTTTGTGTCGCACTGTACAGACCAGTACAGACAGACAGGTGACCTACCAAGGATATAGAATCGGAACCAACTTAATATAATATGTGGGGGGATCTTGGGGGGGACATCTTCGCACACGGCCATCTGTGCTTGTACTATGGGTTCCAGACAGCTGATAATCGTTACATAAATATATAAATACATACTTACTTAGATAAATGAAAGGCGAGCCTTTTATTTATCTAAGACATACTTATATATGTCGCGGCGCGGCTGTGAAAGCATCAGAATGGAAAACTAAATGAAAAGTCTATAATGTGGGCGAAATTGTGAATAGAGCCGAAAAGGATCGACGAATCCTTGGGCATGTGCTGTGCGCGGGCGTCATAGCTAGACTGCCCCTTCAAAATCATCACACCGTGCTCTACGCACATCCACTTAAGAAATATTCCTGTGGTTCGCAAACTTATTCAGTGATTCTCAAACAGCCACCCAAGACTTCATCCATGAGCTAAATAGTATAACTCACGTTACCAGTTCGGTCTATGTATTGTAACCCCACAACCCTAATGTAAAATAAAACTATGTCTAACAACGTGTGTCTGTTGAATGGCATAGAAAAAATCGAAATAAGGCTGAATAAAAATCATGGCGCGGAGCCGAAAATTTTATGTTTCCTAAAAAGCGAATTATTTATATGTGGCTGAGAGCAGACGATGCCAACGAACGAGCAATAGCTATCCCTGTGCATGGGAACTCCGAATACAAGGTTTAAAACCGTATTTGGACATTTTTCACTTCCGTTATACGTTCTTGTATTGAACTTTTTCGAATAACTCAAAAACTAAAAGAGATAGCGCCAAACTAAGGGCATATGTGTGATGCCGAGACCGACTTACATCTATATTGTGAGTTTCAGCAAAATTGGGGAACTTTGTTGGAAAATCCGTGTTGACCCTACGCGTACCGTCGATGCGACTCTCGAATATATGTATGGGGAAGGCAGCCGTCGGCCAGTGATGGTCGGAGGCGACAAGTATTAATGATAAAAATCATAATATGTTAAAGTTTGGATATTGACTGAAAAGTTCAATATAGGTTAGGAAAATATGAAAATATTTGCTATAACCAAAGTTACAGGCGCTGCTAAAAACTTCCCCTGTTCGTCTCTTATGCCGCCTAGCTTGAGACGACGGCATCCTGAGAGGCAAAGGGGCCACCCTTAAACCTTTATTGACTAATCCAAACTAACCAGTGTGGTCTGCACATCCTGGTAGAATATATTATGGTGGCTGAGTGGATGATGCTAGATAGCAGATACAGACGCCGGCTGGAGCCTATACCTCTAGAGTTACTTAACAGAGGACAAGCATACGTAGACCATCGGCCGCAACGCATTATGGATCTGGAACCTCTCACGAATCCGCGTTGTCTCCAATGCCGCTGTCCTAATAAGAACCACCTCACGTGTCGCCCAAGCACGCAGAATGGGGAGAGGAAATGGCAAAGGCCCATCCGCAATGTATTCTAACTATTAACGAGGGCCATGACTAGGGAAGAGGATTCGCGACCCTTTACCCCGGACATGGGCACTCAAAACCATGTCTGACGCTTGAAGATGTGGTATACCCGTCATTAGCTGATGTTGACACTGCATGCCCAGCTCTGAACCGCTGATTGATCGAGACACGTATAGCAACTTGAATACATCTTCGCCGATGGGACTTGTCCACATCTGTGCGCTGTGGACCTCAAGATGCTTAGTATCGATGAAGGTCTTTCAAGTATTACCCCCGGTAGTGGCATCGGCGAAGGCTAATGACTCCTCTGAGACGCAAGTCTGCGGAGCGACTTTCTGTGAAGTTTTCTGCTCTGGACGTGAAGCTGCTCGAGTTATGCTCTAATTAATGTATAATCACAAAGCAGAATAAGACCCGAATATCGTAAAGCGATATCAGTGCATATGATTGTAAATGCATCTGCTAAATGGGCTTTGGTGAATGAATCTATGACCACATGCTGCTGTGGCTTAGATCACGCTAGACAAGGGATAGTTATGCAAGCCCAAAAGAGTAGTGTCCCAAAAGGACCGGGTGCATATAGCACCGTTCCCTTCAGAGAAATATTGTTGCACTCAGCGAAGGGAACATGGAGCATACTCGAACCAGTGGATCAGTTCGGCAGGAGATGAGCAGAGAGTTGGGAGTTATTTAATATGTTTAAATAAGTATTTAAATGTATATATAAGGGGTTATATTCCCTTCACTCCCATCGAACGCAATACGTCGGACACTTCGGTGGAAGACCAGGATTAGCCTCCTAAAAGGTTACCACAGCGGCTCAGCCGTATCGGGAACGCTACGGCTAGTATCGATTGGACGTAGTCCACTAGCTTCGGCTTACCACGAGAAGCTTATGCTTTCAACGAAGAGACTTTGGTCTCCAACCAACGCTTAAGGCGCACCGGTCGGACCAGAGTCCGCTGTAGACAATCCTTCGGGATTGTCTATTTTTTTAACCTTTTCCTACACCTCTGTGGTGAGGGGAGGTCAGGAGCGTTCTGGAGGACAGAATGGGCAGTGTCTCACAGAGAGCGCGTTGGCGGGGCGTTTATTCTCGCTCGCCTCGTAAATGCTTTAACAGTTGGTTTGCTGTAAAGGTGTGAGCGTATCGGGTCTTTGCTTCTGAGCTGTTGTCTTGCTCGGGATCTGGGGTCTAGCAATCAACTAGCTGAAGGAACTAAAACTAGTTCCTTCGTCAGGGCTGGATCTTGCTGGATCTTGCTGGATCTCTTGTGGGATGGTAGTAAGGAAGACACAGAGAGATTATGTAACTGTATTTTTCAATACGGTTGACATAGCTTAAGGAGAAGGTTGCCCAGGGCGAGGGCAAGGATGGCCGTCTCCGAGCAGTATCATTAGAGAGACTTGGAGCACGGCTATTCTGTTGAGGAAGAGAGACTCAACGAAAGTTCTTATGAGAACTAGAAGCTCATAATGAGCTAGAGCTTCCAAGGAAGCTCAGGTCAATAAAAGACCAAAACCAGGGGCGATACGCTATGTGGGAAATACATTGTTCATTCAATGATATTTCCTACTTTTTATAACTTCCCTGATGATCGAGCAGGGAGGAATTGATAGCTAGGAATTACATAGATGTTGTACAGAGACACTTTGTTTAATTTCGTAGTTAGAATGCCCAAGAAAAACGAGCTCACTGTAATCTTCTAAAAGAGCTTGGGTTACTCACACAAAGTAGTACGATTCCGCTACTAGATGATCATTGGCCAATTTTAATTATTATAGAGATCAAGTGTGCAGTTACAGTATCTTATGCTGCGACATATAGATATTTGTGTAAATGATAAATTAATAAACTCGCTTCACATTACACACTATCATCACATTATACACACACAAACACATCCACACTTTTACATACACTTTTATTTACTTATTATCTAACCAATTTTTCTTCTTTTTTTTTTATGTACAATACCACTTAAACGTTACACCTCAGTGTATACAATATTGTTTCGCTACCACGAAAAATGTACTACTAGCGACATATTATTTGTATGGAGTTGCATTTGTCTGTACCTATATTACAGGTTTACCCTAGTTTAGATCCTGACAGATGCCCTGTCATTCTAATGATCTTGTACAACTTTATTATTAAATCTTATATTGTATAAGTCTTTAAGTCTTTGTACTGAATAAATAAATATTATAAAAAATAAAATAGATAAACAATAACCAGACCCAAGGCAAACACAAGTGCTCATCACACGAATATTTGCCCTGGGCGGGATTCGAACCCGCGATCCTGTGCTTAGAACTAGTACTGCACTGATTGATTCCAGATAAAGCTAGATCCTCAGTGACGGAAATTATTTTTATTATTAATGGCTTTACAACATTCGTAACGTGACAGTTTTAATCGTGTTATATTATACTGTCACATATCAAACGTGACGCTGCTAGAGCTAGACTGCAAAGAGGATGTAATGCTTCGTTTTGGTCCTTAGAACATTACATTATCTGTATTTTAATGTACAATAAATTATATTAGAAAAAGCGCGGGAAACTTCGTGAGCGGTGGATGTGTTTTTGAGCTTTTGGAAATTAAATTTTCACTTTTTATTGTTTAAATAGATGAAAATAGTCTGGTTGTGTATTTAATTATTATATTTACTGTAGATATTTTAATTTTTGTGTATATTTGTGGAGTTTAGTGGTAAGTTTATGTAAATATTTATAACATTACTTTCATTGTATGAACGAGCCCCCCGATCCAAATCGGGGGGATGCAAGCAGGCTTTTGCCTGGCTTGAATCTCCCCACGGGATCATCTATCATCGTAGTTTCACAAGATGAACTTAGCAAAATGGATACGGATGGTTCTGTATCATCTCGAACAGGCGAAAGTGGACAGACAGGAGTAGGAAGGAAACGAACGCGATATATTAAAATCTGTCGTGAATGTGCTAAGCGAAGAAGGAAAAAGAATAATGGTCAGCCAATTATTGGTGACTACTGTCAGTGTCCTAACGTAAACAATATAGATGAAAATATACTTTTGATAAAAAAGATCACTCCAGTAAAGGAAACTGACCATCCATCTCAAGTACCGGTTAATAAAGCACATTCTATAGAATCTCAGGCCCAAAAAAATACCCAGATCCCGACAATGTCACATTCATCGGTGCATCAGGAGCCTCGTCAAATAGGCCGGAGTATGTATCTGTCCACAGATACGGCTCCTTATTTAATTCATGTCCAACGTATCGAAGCTGCTCCAAATGATGGTACCATTTTACACCCCATCGCATTCGGTAACTTCTTAAAAAAGAATAATTTTCAAAACGTGATCCCCGGAAGCGTGAAAAGAATTGGCAGGAATAGATGTTCGGTCGCATTCTCAAAATTTACTGATGCTAATAATTTCTTACAAAGTGAGCTTTTAAATGCGCATAAATTCAAGGCCTTTTTGCCAACTTTTAATATTACTCGGATGGGACTAGTTCGTGGTATCCCTGCAGATTGGGATGAAGAGGAAATAAGGGATAACATCTCCACACCAATAGGTTGCGGAAATATTTTAAAAGTTAGACGTTTAAATTATAAAGTTTACGTCAATGGCACCACTACATGGAAACCGTCTCACTCGGTTGTAGTCACATTTGATGGTCAGTTTCTACCGAAAAGAATTTTTATGTGCTATAATGCACTTCCTGTAGAGACATATGTGTACCCAACGATCCAATGCTTTAGGTGTTGTGGATATGGTCACACAAAAACACAATGCCGTTCAAAAACGCCAAAATGCTTTAAATGTGGCGAAGAGCATTCTGGAGAATCTTGTCATAAAGATGAAGACTCTGCATCTTGTTTGAATTGTGGAGGCTTTCACTTTGCGACTAATAAAACATGTCCGGAATTCATTAGACAAAAAGAAATCAAAGTATCTATGGCACACAGTTGCATTTCATACATTGAAGCTAGCAAGCTCCACCCACGTGTTTCAAGATCTTATGCAGAAGTCTTAGGTTCTGATCCTGTAGGTTCTCGCCATACAAACAGTAAAACTCAAAATTCTTTTTCCTCGTCGAATAACTCTACTCGTGCATCTTATAAAAAAACCGTGTTCTTAAAACCTCGTTCTCCTCCAAAAAGTCAAAATGGTTATGATCGAGCTGCTCACAATGCAATTTTAAAAGAATTCCAATTGCCTGAATCTACAAACGGTAGTGCCATAATTCCCAAGGATAATAATATACCAGAAGATTCTATTTTTGAAACAGTAATTTCCTTAATCAACTCCCTTTTACATTCAAATTCATTAAAACCGTCCCACGTTGCCCTTATATCTGAAAGATTAAATACACTTAACCATAATTCCAATTATGGAATCAATAATAATTCAATGGAATTGCCGAAGTATTCTTCCTAAAAAAAGTGATTTAATTTATTTAATAAATAAGTATAATCCTATAATTGTTGCTCTTTCGGAGGCATGGCTGAAACCGAGATATTTATTTAATATTCGGGGTTACTCATGTCTCCGTGAAGACCGACCTGATGGATATGGCGGTGTCGCCATATTAGTCAAAAACACTCTGTCATTTTCTCGATTAACTTTCTCTTCTCGTTCCTATACTGATATCATAAATCTTATAGGTATAAAAATTAATAATATTTCTTTTGTTTCTATATATCTTTCACGCTCTTCTTCAGATATTCTCGATGAAGTTAATAGGTTATTTCAAAATTTAACTAGGCCTTTCTTAGTTCTAGGAGATTTAAACTGCCACCATCAGGCATGGGGTAGTGGAATCACAAATTCTGCAGGAGTACATTTAGGAGAGATCTTAGATCTAAATAATTTATGTATATTAAATACAGGCGCCCCAACTCGTCGAACGAAACCTGGCGAAAATGTCAGTGCAGTGGATTTGTCAATCTGTACACCAGATTTAGCTTCTTCATTTTCTTGGGCTCCACATGCTTCGACTTTTGGAAGCGATCATTTTCCTCTTGTTATTTCTTCTTTTATTCAGCCCCCACCTTTTAATAATCGCAAACCACGGTTAAAATACAAATTAAACGATGTTGACTGGAATGATTTTAAAAATCTTGTACAAAGTAAAATATCTGATCTCCCTGAAATTGTTCGTGGAGAAGAGACAGAATCTAGTGTAGCCTTAGCGAAGTGTTTAATGGATGCAGCAGATCAGTTATTTCCTACAAAAAACGAAACTTCTGGTAAAATACCTCTCCCACCATGGTGGAATAGGGATTGTTCAGAGGCAGTAAAGAAAAGAAAAGAAGCTGAAAAAAATTATGCTAAAAATATGTCGAACGAAAACTTAAATTTCCTAAATGATACAATAAAATCTACACAACAGTTTCTTAGAGCTCGAAAGCAGGAGAGTTGGAGGGCATTCTGTGCTTCTCTTTCCCCTACAACTTGTCCTTCAGAAGTATGGCGAAATATAAAGCGATTTAGATCCGCATTTAGTGATAGATCCTCATCTTTTCTCATACCTCCAACTGTGACTGAGGACTTCTTGGATAGATTAGCTCCACCCTCTGTTCCCGAGCGTGACCTTTTTCCCCTTTCAGAACCTTCTGTACAAAATGATACATCTCCTTTAGCAGCTCCGTTTACTTTATATGAACTGAGAGGTATTCTTTCTAGTGTAAGAGATTCCTCTCCAGGTCAGGACGGTATTCCTTACTCGTTTTTAACTCATCTGAGTGATAATGCTCTTAATTATTACTTAGATATCATTAATTCAGTTATGGTGTCTGGCAATGTTCCTCCTTCTTGGAAATCACAAGAGATTCTGCCAATTAAAAAGCCAAACAAACCTCAAAATGATGCAGCATCTTTTAGACCCATAGCCTTGCCATCAGTTTTTTCAAAAATTGCGGAGCACTTAATAAAAAATCGTTTAGAATGGTTTGTTGAACACAATCAGTTATTAGCTAACAGTCAATATGGCTTCCGTAAAGTTAGGAGTACATTAGACAGTATAGGCATTCTCACCACTGATATTCATCTTGCGTTTTCATTGAATAAAACAGTTGTTGCCGCTTTCTTAGATATATCTGCAGCTTACGACAATGTTATTATACCAATTCTTAAGCAAAAATTAATTAATCTTAATGTACCTGTCATACTTGTTAACTTTATCATCAATATTCTGTCAGTGAGAACTATAACATTACTTGTTAATGATATCACACAATTAAATCGTACCGTTTTTAAAGGCTTGCCACAAGGCTCGGTACTTAGTCCAATATTGTATAATATTTACACTTACGATATTGAGCCATCACTTGATCATTCAATTAACATTTTACAGTACGCTGATGATCTTCTATTATATACAGTAGATAGTTCTATTGATAATGCTTGCTCGATATTGTCGTCTAATCTGAACAAATTCAAGATATGGTTGGATAAGAATGGTCTTGAGCTCTCAATTTCTAAGAGCAAAGTAGTCGTGTTTTCTAGAAGACGTACAATACCAGAAGTGAACGTGTTTTACAATAATCAACAATTGCCAGTAGATAACCACGCTAAATTCTTAGGTATTATATTAGACAGAAAACTTACAGGTGTTCAGCATTACGAGCATGTACTTAAAAAATGCGAGCAGTCACTTAACATTATGCGATGTCTTTCAGGTGTGTGGTGGGGAGCTCATCCCTTTTCCCTAAAGCTTTTATACAATGCTGTAATAAGATCTGTTTTAGATTATGGTACATTTCTTTTAGAAGGGGGTAGCTTATTAGGAATAAAAAAACTTGACTCGGTTCAATCAAAAGCCTTACGTATTATTACAGGTGCAATGCGATCCAGCCCTATAAATGCATTACAGGTAGAATGCTGTGAGCCTCCGTTAAGATTGAGACGGCAATATTTGAGCGACCGCTTTTTATTTAAGATTTTTCAGTTTCTTGATCATCCACTTCTTTTAAAATTACGTACACTGCACGAATGTATAGATTCTTCTAGTTACTGGCGACATAAACCCATCCCTTGTCTTATTAAAAGTTATCGCAAATTTTTATCTATTCAAACTCGCTTACACCGCACGCGTTTATTGCCATTGTTTGAATCTCAGTTTGAACCTCTTAATTTATCACCAGACATCCGTTATGATATTGGCCTGAATAGGTATGACATTGCAGCTAATACTAATTTTCTTTCCAGTGTCAATGAGGAAAATTGGCATGACTGGAATCATATATTTACAGATGCATCAAAAACCTTTTCTGCAGAATGTGTTGGTGTGGGTATATTCTACGCCAAAATTAAATTAATCCAAAAAATCAAGCTCCCACCAGAATCTTCTGTATTCACTGGCGAATGTTTTGCTATTCTTAAGGCTTTAGATTTAATTTTGCTACTGAATTTAGATAAATCAGTTATTTTCTCAGATTCGAAAAGTGCTTTACAAGCAATTGAAAAATTTCCATTTAAATTGAAACCATTCTATCCGACAATAATTGATATTCGAAAAAGACTTTATTTGTGCGCGTCTAGGGGTCTCTCTGTTGTATTTACTTGGGTCCCTAGTCATTGTGGGATCAGAGGAAATGAAAAGGCTGACCAATTGGCAAAGGAGGCTATACGGGATGGTGACATATTCCCGTATAAAATCTTTTGTCATGATTTGGTTGCTTTGCCCAAAGTATATCTTAAAGATTCCTGGCATAGCCTTTGGCTAGAAACCAGTCAGTTAAAGGGAAAGTCTTATTTTAATATACAGCCAACTATTCCTTCCAAACCATGGTTCTCAAAAGTTAAATGTTCAAAAATTATAACTTCAATCATAACTCGAATGCGATTGGGTCATGTGTGCATACCTTCCCATTTGGCGAGATTACGTATTGTAAATTCAGATGTTTGTGATTGTGGATCGGATGTGGGCGATCTGGATCATATTTTTTTCTCTTGTTCTTTATATGACCATTCTTCTCTCTTCTTGTCCCTCCAGTCTCTCCAAGTTCCCTTTCCTACTCGTATGTCCTGTCTTCTTATGTATCCTTTAATTTTTTGTAATGTTTTATCTTCATTTATTGTAAGTAATGATATTAAAATTTAATTCTCTTCTTATAAATACTTGCTTATGTCCTATTTATGCATGCATTAATTATTTACCTACCTAACTATTATTCAAAATTATTTCGTTTTTCTTTTGTCATTTAATATTTTTAGTTTCCCTACCTTTTAAACTTGACACTGGCACAAAGTTAACTAGTGCCACGAACAAAAAAAAAAAAAAAAAAAAAATTATATTACCCGACGCTGGCAAAATGTCCCCAAAAATGGGTAGACGGTTCCAACAAGAAAAAAAAAAGTACTAAGGTTTCCCTTGCGTTCCGAGATGCGCTGAAATCGATAAAGCACCCGTAATCGCGTTCTGAATTACTGTTAAGCTGTCAAAACTCATACATTTTTTGCTTTTCTGATCGCTGACAGTCCTGAAAGTCTGATTCGGAATGCGCCCACAGTGACTCTCGTATGTTTTGGAACGCACTCTAGACCCTGCGTTCCGAGACGCGCTGAAATCGATTAAAGTACCCGTAATCGCGTTCCGAATCACTGTCAGCCATACATTTTTTTGCTTTTCTGATCGCTGACAGTGCTTAAAGTCTGATTCGGAATGCGCCAAGAGATTTGTACTCTTCTCACTCTCTCTCATCCTCTTTGTCTCTCTCGCTCACTTCTCTCATGCACACACATAAAACTATACATCTATACACACACTCACTCTCGCTCTTCCAATACCAAGAAAAAAAAACCACAACTTATAACTAATTTTTCCACCGCGTTTTTCGGTACCTACCTACCAATAAATATTAATTATTGTAGTAGAGTTTAATAGCATTAATTGTTAATTTTCTATTTTTGTGGGGTACACATGTACTGATGTGACGTATAGTTTGCAGAACGTGAACTTCTGATGTGCCAATTAGAGATTCTGTGAAGATTTAGGAAGTCAGTCTGTGCAATATTGTGTCGTGGGCGCGATGGAATCGGAACACCACCCAAAGCTGAGTCCTGTGAGGGCATTTCAAGGTAAGATTGTTTTTTTATAAACGGATGGAAAGGGCATTGACTAACGGGCCTTGATAAAGGGTCAAAATGAAGTTACATTGACATGTAAACAAAGCGAGGAGCGAATGTACGACGCAGCCAGTGAACTTTGACAAAGTCTTGAGGTTGTATTCAGTTTCTGAGACATTACCTAACATGAAATCTTTTTATATAGACATTTCATATCTCAATACACTAAACACCTTGACTCTTAAGTTGCAGGCAAGAAGGTCAGTCCTCAGGGCCAGTCTTAAAAAATATATTATTTTTTCCGCTTATTATATCTTTGAAAATTATTGTCCAGCTCTCCATGGGACCAGCTATGAAGAAGATGCGCACACTAGTTTGTCAGAGTACCATGATTACGAGCCGTGCTTGGAGTTTGATGACACCGAGTTGATCCAGGCTTCTGGATTAGGTAAGTTTACTTGTCTGCTATTTATCAGTTTCAGTCTTATAATGCCTTATTTAATTAGAATTGAACATTTTTTTCCATCTTTATTATTATTATTATGTTTGATGTTCCATCGTCTCAAGACAAATGTGCCTCGAACCTTTGGAAGGCATGTGAGGGGCCAAAGCCAACACATAGAGGCTGTTGTGTCAATTTTAATAAAGATTTTGTGATGTGACACCACCCGGTGATTATCCCTGTGTGCACTACCAGTAATGCACTCAAGGACAACCCAGGGTTAGTTTAGGACTATGGTAAAATATGGGAACTAAGGGTACTAAGTCATTGTAATGCGGTGTCTGGAAAATGGAAAGGACTGTGGTGCCTGCCCGAGTTATTTGCAAAACCAAGCTATTATGTCCGTAAATGCATTAAAACACGAAATTCGGTAATTGCATGTTTATTGAGTTAGGTAGCAAAAAGTCAGGAATCAATACAAAACTACCCTCTACTTAGTAACTCTTATTCAGTCAACAAGAGAAACAAGCACCTACCCGCAATACATATCACATAACTACAATCATGTATATGACACAAGCCAATTTAATAATTATTATTATATTTTAATAGGCAGGCAGCCACTCACTTCACTATCACAAGCACTTTCATTGTTATTATGTTATTACCCTATATGACAAAACTAATTAGGTGCATGACAGGTACTCTAAGGAATAACAGAAAAATGTGTATATATTTAGGAATAATGTCAAATGTTGTTTAATAGTGAGTAATGAACATAGGTTTTGAAAACATCATATTACTCGCTATTAAACAACATTTGACATATTTATTTATTTATATATTTAATTAAAATTCTCACAGCTTACAAATAGGACATGATACAAATATAAAATTGAACATTTCAATAGCCAAATTAAGAGAATTTTACATATATAAATAGCAATTAAGGACACAGTAACAAAACAGCCATAAATATATAAAACTAAAATAGCTAATACATAATAACTTTATTACTCCAAGCAAATGTGTGTGTAAGTGCGTGTCTGTATCTGCAAGTGTTGGTGTGGTATAATCCTGAATGACTATGTTGTATGAAAGTGTGAGTGGGCTAATTAATATGCAAGTAAAAAATAAATATATATATATTAATGTCAAATTGTCTATTATAAACCGCTGATAGATTCAATAAGCCTTTTACGAAAGGAACTCCTATTCATATGGAATAAATCGAGTTCCGAGCATTGCATGTTTCCCTCGTGCAAACATCTGTTTGACAGATTTCTTACCATAGTTGGTATGCACTAGTGGTTCGTACAGAAGGCGCGGACGACGCGTGCGCATCACTGGTGTGCACGCACAGCCCCACTCGCGCAACCAACTCTGGACAGTCCACAACGTTATTTAAAATGTCATACACAAAAGTAACATCTGCATCTGCATTCATCCTTCGTTTATAAAGGGGTAATAATAACAAATCATCACAAATGGATTCGTTGCTGTTGACCACTGCAGACTGCTACAGAATTTGCATCATTATATTACATGAAAAGGAAGTCACTTTAAATACCGATCTATAGATAGTAACTATCTTCTCTTACTTACTTGTTGTGTACATTTCACTAAGTCAAAGTAAATGTTTAGATTGAGTCATTAGCTTTGATAGCCTGTTAGTTTTGGGCTTTGTCTAGGTAGTACTGTATATTCATAGTTTTCCAAAACTATGTAAATCATCTTTTGTTATTAAATACAAGCGCTCTGCCCGCAACTTTGCTTGTATGATCGAAGTTTTTTCTCCAAGATGAACATTTTTAGAAAAAAAAAAATTAATATAATTGGGATTCTGGGTGGCATATCAAGATGAAACATGCACGAGTTTTTAAGTTAGGCGTCCAGCAAACAATGTATATAGATCAAACCAGTTACTTATTCTTTTTAACTAGTTTCTTTCTACCACAAGGGTGTAAATTTCTTTCATTTTGTGTAATTTTCCTCCCCATCTACCTCTCTCCAGCTGTCCTCTTATATCATAACAACACATTTGTGCTCCTCTCTCTCCAGCACTTCACCTCATGGCCTGACAGTAAAAAGACATCGAAGGACAATGATATGAAATGCTATGTACAAATTGATTGTATTCATTTTTTAATTTGATTTGTAATATACATAATAATTATACATTTGAAACATGCAATTTGTACACGTGATTATTTATCGCTATTAAGCACGCGGCGGCGCGGCGGCGCGGCGGCGGCGGCGGCGGCAGCTCCATGACTTTGACACAAGGGTTTGTGAGATTGGTTGTTCACTTTACAACTCACACAATAAATAAGAAGAAAAGCTAAAACTTTACAAATAATTGTTAAACTCGATTTTATTTAATATTTTTCACACTAGTAGTTCTTTCAAAATAGTGAAAGCTGGCTTACCAGCATGTTACAAGTTTCCGCCATATTATTAGTATGTAAAGGTCGCGCAACGAGTTATGAGCTCTGACATTGAATGTGTCTTTCCCAGTCATTCACTCCGTAAATACAGTACAACGGCGCGAGGCTAATATCCTCCTCCTATTTCGCCAAACGCTTATAAGCAAGCACGATGCAGGACTGTAGCACTTATTGTAAATAAGTAATAAGAATTTGATTTTAATCAGGTCACCAATATACTAGATGAACTACCTATAGATTGAACCCCACCTTAACATTTAAATGTCTTGATATTCACAACAGCTTTGTACGTGTCCCCATATTATATAGGGTGCGAGGTGCCCCATAAATAATGGATCATGGGTAGAATGTCTGCATTCTTGTGATTATATACCCATATTGTTCAATTATTGCATTGTAACGACAAAAGCATCCCTATTACTTTTTGTCTACTCTTTATGTGACTCAACTTTATTCGGGTTATCTATCACGCAAGTTTCTACTCAAAAAAGACCTATATTGCTAAGTTCTGGAAAAGTAAGAACCATTATAAAAAATAGTAAAGTTATCCTGTACACACAGTATATCCTGTTATATGTTTTTTAATAATAAACTAAATAATGAATGATTCAAATGATGAGACAATTTCCAACAATTGTTTGCATTTCCAGTGACAATGGGGTTGGCAAGGTTTGTCCGTCATGCCGCAATCAATATAAATATTATTTATACTTTGGATACCTGTTATAAGTCATACATAAGCATAATTTCTTTTAAACCATTAACATTTTTATCTCTAAAGTTTTTCTATAAAGGAGGTATACACTACAAAAATAACGCGAATGTATATAGTCAGTATTCACATTTATCGAAAAACTTAAAAGCCTTCAGACAATATTCAAGAAAGTATTTTTAACAATTGAGTTATATTGTTTGTGAGGCAACGCCGCATGTTCTGGGCAGGCAAGTCACATCGGAACTTATCGTCACTTTTCATCTGGCGAGAAGATCGAATTCTAATACACAAGTACAATGAAAACTTAAGTAAAACAGTAAAATTAAATAAAAATTTAGCTAACAGCTTGACAATAATACGTGCCATAAAAGTCAGTTGACAAAAAAACGTAACAATGCAGAACAAGTAGGTACCTACAAAGCGAATTTAAGTTCCATGCGGTGGGCCATGTCTTCTTCTTCATTATAGTCTAACTAAAATTACAAAATATCAGCCTTTTTTCAATTAAATACTAAAAAATATAATTAAATATGTGAGTACCTTCATCTCACCAGATACAGAATTTTTAACACATGCTACCCATACTAACCTTTGACCATGTCTATGGCTATGGTTACGTTTGTGTAGTAATTCTAAGTAGCCGGTCTACAATAGTACATCTAATGTATTTAATTCATCTTATGATAGATACCTAGATAATTAAAAAGTTTATTAGTCATAAAACAAAGCTAAACCAACAGACAAAAAGACCTAGTCGACTAAAATACCCAGAATCGTAGTAGTTTTTGGCGTAGTCATTGATCTACCCAGATAGAAATAAGAAATACATTGATAAATGTGACTAAATCCCAGTACCATCAACCCTATCCTAGGTTTATTTAGACTATTTATAAGGGTCAATCAATCAATCAACCTATTGCAGTCCACTGCTGGACGTGGGCCTCCCCAAGGGCACGCCAAAGTGCACAATCACCCGTTTTCCTCATCCAGCCACCACCAGCGACCTTCCTCAGGCTTGGCCTCTGGTCATCAGTCCACCTGGCAGGGAAGCGTCCCACACTACGTTTCCCGAAACGTGGTCTCCATTCGAGAACCCGTCTGCTCCAACGCTTATCGGTTCTGCGACAGACAGCCCACTGCCACTTCAGCTTGCTACACTTCTGGACGATATGAATAAAAACTTGACATATTCAAAAGGGTGATTCGGACTAATTTTGGGAAGTTACCACTATAGATTGGCTGGACTGTAAAAGGAGAAGCATGACTTCCCGAGTCATTGTCATTCAATCGTGCCTTGCGACGCATTAACTTGCATACCAGTAGCACAACCAGTATATAGGTAGGTTGTTATCGACTTATTGAGAAGCAACGAGAAAATTGCCCGCATCATTGAGCGCACCCATTCTGATCTGAAACCTCTTACATATATTCATTATGTGAACTGACTGTTATTGTGTTAAAATCGCATTCTCTATTGCATGTTTATACACATAGTGGCTTAGGATTTAACGATTCTAAAAATGTGCTCTTTTAACACTTTCTTTTTCGCACATTGTATTAAATAACAATTCGATAGGATTGTGCATGCGAACTTCACTCAAATGTTGTACGGATTGACCATACAAATACAAGATTCGAGTGAAGTTCGCACAACGTATTGTACACATTTTAACTAGGTTTTAATTTTGTCACAGACGCTGCTATAATAATTATTCCTTCCCTTCCTTCATTCCTGTTGTCTTGTCCTTTGCAATTTGTATGTAGCTAGCCAAGCCATAAGGTCTGATTGCTTTTTACTATATTGCCACCGATAGATCTAAGCTCGTGTTTCGACTCCCAGTGGAGACACTGTCAAAACAAGAATCGCTTTGTTCCCTGTTTGGTTAGCATAATATGCTATGCAGCCTGAATCACCTAGTAATCCGAAAAGTTAGAAAGTTCGTGCTTCTAAAAGGACGCAGAGTCGTTGATCCCCGGTTGTTATTTACTGCAACAGTCGTTATACGAGCTGTGCCGGTCTTTGGGGGCTCCATAATTCTGGCACTAAAGTCAGTGACTAAATGGTCCAAGGTCGTCGACCTTACGATACCATGATGATTATTAAAATGTGCTACGAGTATAATCGCATGTGAGAACGTATTCCGAAGTTTTCCCTAAATTAGGTTCACTAAGCCTTATCTCTTGCACACATTATGACTTAGTTTTGGTCACAGTTTACTTTAGCTGTTTTATACATCAACATCAACGGCCCGTTACAGTCCACTGCTGGACTATGCGCCTCCTCCACTTAAGTGGGGGGTTTTGTCATAATCTTCACGCTTGGCAGGCGGGTTGGAGATCGCAGATTAAAATGTTACTGTATCAGAGAGCGCTGCTCCCGTTCCCTGTTCAATCCGTAGTCCCTAAGTCGCCTCTTACGACATCCACGGGAAGAGTTAGGGGTTGGTGACAAATGAATTCTACTCTGCCTTCACGTCACCACACGGCTGTTTTATACACGAACACAAAATAAATTACTTACTCTGAGAATAGATTTTTATGGCGTCTTTATTGTACATACATACAACAAGGCGATGACGCCAAGCGTCACTTCTAAGTAGGCACAGAATAATATACTGTGTAAATAGGTATTTCCCTCCTTGTTCAATTTGCAACATTACAATTTAAAGATAGCTCAATAGCTCACGCAAGGTTTACGCAACAGGATACATACATACCTACCTATTTATAAATCGCGATTAGATCAATAATATGACGAAGCCAACAAGACAAAATTTATCGGGCCTTTTATGCTTTTTTATGAGTTAAATAAAACTTTTCGTTAGTAATAATTTTTTTATTTTATTTAAAAACAAATTTTTTCTATGTGTTACCATCAGTAACTTTTATTATTTTCGTGTCAATGTAGTGAAATGTATGGTTAAACTTGTGGATTTTGTTCACAGTTAAGCTTGCATAGCTTTCTAACCGGGAATATTTTTGTTTTTGACAGCCCCGTTGCCGCCTGAACTGTTCGACCTTCTGGAGCGACCGGCTAGCGACGGCACCATCGAGGAAAACTTCGAAGAGGAACTGGCAAAAGCGCCTGAAGTCTACGCTGAGGTATATCATCATCATCATCATCATTATCTCAGCGGGAAGACGTTCACTGCTGAACATAGGCCTCCCTCATAGGTTTCCAAGGTGAACAGTCCTGCGGTACTTGCACCCACCGGCGGCGTCCAGCAATTTTCACCGCCTGTCCACCTTGTGGGAGGCGGTCCAACACTACGCCTTTCGGCCCGTGAGGCATATTGGTACCAATACACACAGTCATACTCTAATCCTAATTTTAAAATCCAGCTATCTTTTATGACCAATGAATGAGAGGAGATGGATTAAAATAAACGAAGATATTATTTTGAATGAATGATAACCCAAAACAAGGGCGTAGCGTAAGAGATCTTTAAGTCGGAAATTTTACGCGTCCTCTAAAATTGTGCAGTCGACACGTCCGTAAAACTCCATGTTTGATAGCTCTAATATTATGGTGGCCATCTCCTGTCCATTTTTAATCTTTAAAAGGTGAAAAGGACGGACAGTAAGAATCAGCCCCATAGTACAGAAATCTATCAGCCTTGGTTCGTACTATAACGCTCTTAATAACCTATGTTTAAGCCCATCTATCATTATAGTTTTTTTTTTTAATGGAAGATAAAACGTTATGAATAAACGACAATATAGACGTTTTGAATAAAATATAGCCTGAGTAATAAAAGTAAGTAGGCGTCTAAAATCAGATTTCATCTCTCATCTTATTTCTTTGGAAAGTGTAAAGGACTGGACTAAATATTTTTTGGATTAGTGAGTAACTACATATGTACTTGAATCGACGGCATTGTCATCACTTAATCAATATAAAAAACATAATAGCATACTCCTACAACACTCACAAGACGATGTGGATTAACCGACCACATGCAGTGAAGAAGGACGTGTCTGCTGCAAATTTATTAAGTTGTATTTTATTAATAGTCAAATGAATAATAAGTAGTGTAACTGTGTCAACGCTGTATCAGCGCGTTTACACGCAACTCTGTGACTCAATTTGTTTTTAACCAAGTGAAAATAACAGCCCATTTAATAGAAGTTCAAAAACTGTACGCAGTCCAACTAGACATGGGGAACCAGGACCACCTAACTCAGCTTCCTCCTGCTGCTGCTAGGGACGCGGTCTCCACTCCTGAGATTCAGCAGTGGTTGGCCTCAATTGAACATTGCTTGGAAGAAATTTGCGCTACCTCTGGAGAGAGCAAGATGAACACTGAGCAGAAGTTAAGGATTAGTAACACTACCAGAACAATAATGGGAGGTGTCTCTCAAATGGTTGTGCAATGTCAGTCGATCAAACAAAAGTATTTTTCAGCATGTAGCTTAATTGAGACCTTAAAAAATCAAGTCGACATATCCGCCCAATTGAAAGATATTAAGGGATCAGTGCAGTCTTCTCTTAAGCATTTGTCGTCTAACCTGTCGTTCGCCGACATGGTAAGAAATGGAGGTCAGCCCATAGTCCGCCCGCGAAATACCAGCAGCGTTACAATCTACCCGGCTGACAAGGACGTAACTAGTGATGTTACTAAAAAACTTGTGCAAAATCTAATAAGGCCTGAGGCACTAAAATTGCATATTCATGGAGTTCGGAAAACTAAAAACGGAGGCCTTATAATCAGTTCTCAAAGGAAGGATGACCTAGATAAGCTTAAAAAGTCAGAACAGCTATCTATCTCCATCAATCTCCGAAAATGAATGTTTTTTATTGCCTTTTTGAACAGAATATTGTCGATAAACATCCTGACCTGAAAAGAGAACAGTTGGCTGGCTCAGTCAAATTAAGCCACAAATCAGGCAAAGACGCCTACACTTGCAATTCTATTTTAGAACTAACTCCAAGCCTTAGAAAGACTAATTAACCAACAGCGCATTTTTATAAACTGGACGTCTTGCCCTATTAGAGACTACACCATAGTGACCAGGTGCTACAACTGTCAGCAGTATGGGCACTCAGCGAAGTACTGCCGGGACTCTGAATCCACGCGCGGTCACTGCGGCAGCACGGGTCATTCAATTAAGGAGTGTCCTAATCAGTCTGAGCCAGCGAAATGCGCCACCTGTCACCGATACAAGAAGCCCTCCAACCACAAAACTGGAGACGACCTGCTAGGAAAATTGCTGTAGCCAGAAATATTAGTACTATCGACTACGAGGACGCCTAGAGCACCGCTCGTAATACATACACCTATACGTAAACAAACATTATTTAAGCATTAATATTAATTTCGGTTTATGATCAAATAAATAGATAATATTAATTAAGATTAAGAAAGTCATCAAAAAATTGTGTACTAACTTGACTAACACCATTTATTGCAAACTCGGCTATATTGTAACGCGAGCATACATATTAATGTAGGTGAACTTCTTGCAAGTACAGCAAAATAACACACGCCCCACTAACAAATAAACATAAACAAACCCTGACCTTACCTTTTGACCCTGACCTTTTCTAATTTATTTTTTAATGTATATTGTATTAAGTCAAATAATTGTTTTATTAATACAATGTTTATTTTTTTAAGAACTGTATAAAAATATTTTCTCATTGTTACGTTGATGCCTAAGATACAAGTAAGAAATACTTAGTTTAGGCATTCATTCATATTTTGTCTGCTTTATTTTTTTTATTTTTGTATTTTTATACTCTATGTTTTAGATTAAGTTTTTATCGAAATAAATTTTATCTTTATCTTTACTAGCAGACGATTCGTGAAGAAAAAATACAGAATCGGTTAGATAGAAAACTAATTTACAGTGATTTTTTAAAGTTTCAATATGTCTGTTTCTTTCTAAAACTCTGTGACGTTACAAGCAAGTATTTGCATCTCTGTTTAATCCAAAATTTAAAACCTTTATAACTAGGTCAATTTTAAAGTTACGGGTTTGGATTTATAAAATTGAAAAAATAGTAAATACCCTATTAATGAAAATATTATGTCTAGATATCAGGGCCGTCCGTCGACGAGGACAGTTTCGAGGAGCTCACCGGCACAGGGCTGGTGGATGTGGTGGGAGACGACGAGATCGGGCGCCGCATCATCGTGATCTCTGCGTGTCGGCTGCCACCCAGCAAAGACCTCCATCCCGACAAGCTACTCAGGTACGGCCGGTCCAGAGAAAAATTGCTATTTCCCAAGTAATCTTGTAACTATAGGAACGCTGTGCACAAACTAGTGACGCTTGGCATCTTTGAAGAAATTAAAAAAGATAATATTTAAAAAAAAAATGCCAATTTCTAAGGCCATACGACCAAGCGTGTTTAGAAAAATTAAAATGTTGCTGCGCACAATTTCATACTTAAGCTGCACCGGGTTATACTTAAGTCCCATAGTTCGTTTGTGCGCAAGCAAATTTTTTAATACGCCGTAAACGCCTATTTTTGGAATGGTATTACGCAATCCCACCCTTGCACCACGACAAGCGTGTCCATAAAACGAGAAGTGTATACATTTCAACATATCATTTATTTAGTTCTTAGAATAAATAACTCTTTTCTGTCTTTCAGAAAAAAAATACATTATGCCGTTTTTTTTAAATCTTACAGGTACCTCTTGTTCACATTGGACAAATACGTGGAGCAAGATTACAGCTTAGTTTACTTCCATTGCGGCCTGTCTAGCCGGAACAAGCCGCCGCTGTCGTGGCTGTGGAAGGCTTACAAGGCGTTCGACAGGAAATATAAGAAGAATCTAAAAGCTCTTTACTTGGTACACCCTACCAACTTAATAAGGATAGTCTGGCAAATGTTGCGACCGGCTATAAGTGTAAAGTTCGGGAGGAAGATGATGTACGTCAACTATCTACACGAGCTCAACCAGTATCTGGACTTGGAGAAGCTATGTATACCGGAGCCTGTGTTGGAGTGAGTATAGTGCTTTTTTTCAAATCAAAATAAATTCATTTATTAGCATTTATTTCTGGTAGGGTTAACAAATGATACAAATGCCTTCAAAAACAAACGACTTCCCCCAGTTTAGTTAGGACTGCAGGCTAAATCACCTGTTGGAAAGGACGTTAAGCCGTTGGTCCCGGCTACTATCTAGTCGTTACACGAGCCATATCAGTGGCTTTTGGCGGCTCTATCACACTGACACTAGGGTTTGTGAGGTCGGTTGTCGCTCTTACAACCCACACAATGAAGAAGAACAAATTATAAAAAAATTGTACCTAAACAGTTTTATTACTCGTATTTCTGGTTGTTTGTAATAAAACCAATAAGAATTGGGTAGAATAGAAATTGTGACTCTTTCGGGTATCAGAGACGACCACGATAATATTGTTGAATAAAAACGTAAAAAAAAATTACAAAAATATGCAATGAAAAATAAACTGAAAATATACTTTTAAGCAAAAATACGAGGAAGTAAATAAATGAAAGAGGTCTTGTTTAACAGATACGACAAATTGCTGCTGTCAAAGAACCCCCGCGCCGCAGAACTGGCTCGACAATCGAACGACCGCGAGGCCAAAGTTCCCAGTAACGATGCCCAGGCAGCACGCAAGAAGAGCCTGTCCCCGCCGGCCACGCAGCAGTTCGGAGTCTCCCTGCAGTTCATAAAAGAAAACAACGCGAATATGCAGGGCTCCATACCGCCGGTCGTCAGGCAATGCGTCGAGTTCTTGTCGCAGCCCGATGGTGAGTAATTTTAATTATTACTTTTACTTTAAATATATAAATGTGAAAGTATATTTGGATGTTTAGATGCTTGTTCGCACCTTAACTATAATAATGAACTGATTTGGATGAAATCTGAAATGGTTATCACCATGGTCAAGTATCTTGGACAGGACTTTTATTTTCTCGCTTCAATTTTAATGTCGCATCTTCGTAGCACACTCTACGAATATGAAACTTTTACAAAAATACTACACTATAATAGTGGCTCTGTGAGCTGTAGACCTCGCGACAATTTATTTTTAAATAGCTGATTTTATTTTTCTACGTTTTAAACCCTCATAACTCCGTCATTAAAATTTCCAAAAACTGACTCGACAAAAATCTATTAATTAATCGAACCTGCTCACAAAATGTCACGAAAATCGGTTGAGAAATGTGGCCTAATAAACAGACAGACAGATGGACATACAAAAGCAATTTTGGCCAAGCTGAAACGGAGACGCTTCGCGCTCGCTCGGTCAATCTAGTACCGATCAATTGTAGCTTGTAATGGCTTAATGAGTCATTAGATCGATCGGCGGCGATTCGTGACAGTAGCTGCGTACCGTAGCGTGGTGATTGCTGATAAAAATAATAAAATTGTTCTCGTGATTAATACTGCCCACGTGACATGCCAAGTCTTTTTATTCGAACAGTTAGCCGAATAATATTAATCTTGAAAAAAAAACTTTGTGTAAACTTTGTGTGGGTCTTGACAAATGTAAGAGTTTGATGATTTTTTCAAGGATTTCATCATAAAATAATATGAAGTAGGTATATAAGGTGCGTATATAGGTACCTCCTTTCGAACAAAAAATAATAATTGAACAACATAGTATTTTTTGTCGCTTATATGCATGTTTAGAAACCGACGAATTGAGAACCTCATATTTTTAAGACGAAAGGCTGAACTAAATTGTATAGAAGAACTCAAATAATGATAATAACATTTGCTTTTCTTACAATGATTTTACTACATTGTTGTAATCACTTTGTTAATAATGTATTACTAACATTGATATCTCTAGACAAAAGAGCTCGATATGTAATCAAAAAGTCATACATAACATAATCTGCAGCTTTGGAGACTGAGGGCATTTTCCGTCGGTCAGCGAACATATCGGTGATAAAGGAATTGCAGCGCGCTTGCAATAAGGGCGAGCGGATTTCCTTCCGCAATGACCCTCACAACGCGGCCGTGCTGCTGAAGATCTTCCTGCGGGACCTGGAGGAGCCGCTGATGACGTTCGACCTCTACGAAGAGATTCTAAAGTTCCAAAGTAAGTTCCTCCTGGTGAAGAGATTCTCATGGTTTCATGTAGGTTCTTCCTTCGCAACGACCCTCACAACGCGGCCGTGCTGCTGAAGACCTTCCTGCAGGACCTGGAGGAGACGCTGATGACTTTCGACCTCTACGAAGAGATTCTCAAGTTCCAAAGTTAGTTCCTCCTGGTGAAGAGATTTTCATGGTTTCATGTAGGTTCTTCCTTCGCAACGACCCTCACAACGCGGCCGTGCTGCTGAAGACCTTCCTGCGGGACCTGGAGGAACCGCTGATGATGTTCGACCTCTACGAAGAGATTCTGAAGTTCCAAAGTAAGTCCCTCCTGGTGAAGAGATTCTCATGGTTTCATCTAGGTTCCTACTTCGCAACGACCCTCAAAACACGGCCGTGCTGCTGAAGATCTTTTTGCTGCACCCTGAGGAAACACTGATGACTTTTGACCTCCCAGGTTCTAGTTACACCTGGCGAAGAGATTCTTATGGTTTAATAAGTTCCTCCTTCCGCAACCTGGAGGGACCGCTTATGACCTTCGACCTCCCAAGCACCAAAGTAAGTTAGTCTTGGCGAAGAGATGGCTTAGTGTATTGTATGTTACTCCTTCCGCAACGAACCTCACAATCACAACTACAAGACTATGTAATTTGAAGTTGGTTTTTGTTTGCTTATTTATCAATTCATTCCCCTTTTGCAGCGTGGTCACATCGTGAAAAACCAAGGCAAGTGAAGATACTGATTCTAGAGAGGTTGCCGCTGGACAATTACAAACTACTCAAGTACATCATACAGTTTCTGTGGAAGGTAATTAGAGCTCAAATGGTTGTGTAAAAAAAAACGATCTTATACCTAAGGCTAATAATATAAGGTGCCCCGTTATTAGTGTCAAATATTTTCAGGGCTGAAAGAAACAGTCCTGATCTTCACTTCATAAAAAATGAGATCAATTTACACGTTAGTTTTCAAGTAATTAAGCCAAACAACTTGGTTACCTAATCATAAAAAACATCACCCTCAATCAGCTCATCACTACTACATTTGCATTCATGCACGCACACACGCGTTTGATGCGTGTTTACATGTATCTAGAGTAATGTGAGTGTACATGCAGAGAATGATCTCTTTTCGTCATATTTAATGATGATTTTTTTTGTTAGAAAAAAAAAACTTTTAAACTGACGTGTAGATTTTGCGAAATATTTTTTTTACGTGACTATTATGACTATTACTCTCAGCCCTGAAAATATTTGAGACACTAATTACGGGGCACCTTATATAAATCCTCGATCGCAACTGGTTACAAAACTCAGCTTCGATGGCGGCCGAAGGGAATACGGAATATGCATAAAAAAAATATTAGTTATTTTCATAGTTCATCTGAAAGTATACAAAAATAGAATACTGACAGTCAAAACAGAATCGAAATTGATCGAAAAACAAACTATAGGTAGATACAACATTTTTAAACAAATATATCTGGCCCTCTTACGAAAACAAAATTTTCTATGGCGGTTGTATGGCCCGCGTGACATATGACGTCACAGGTCACGTCGGACTTCTCTGTCTAACCATCAACTTTGAAGCCTTATAACTTTGTTTCTGAGCAAGATATTAGATTATTTTTTTATCTGGAGCTTGAAATATTTCGATTAATTAATTTAAAAAAAAATGTGCATATTATACAGTCAAACGTTTAACTGAGTGGGTCCTTGCGGTTGTTGTGGGGTGCGGTAGGGGTGACATGACATGAGACGTAACAGAACCGTCTCGCCACAGAGTAAGTAATCGTTCACCCGGCTCTTCTTCTTCTTCTTGTATATAAGAGACAGCGATGCCGACGTTTCGTTTGAACAAAACACACCCCCCACGGAATATAAAACAAGAGTGGAAAGGACAAACGTATCTTTTTCTATGAGAACCAGTGTCGCCAAAATCACACATACCTAGATAGCACTGTTTACATCACACACAGACTAAGACAATCGGGCATTTAACTAATCAGAGCTATTGTACTCGTTTCAAACAAGAATGTTATATTTCTTCACGTAGTTCAACGCTTCTGACCTAGATGGCGTACTACAAGATGCATACCAATACAACCTTAGCCTAAAGAAGATAGGAATAGTTTTTGCAAGCTCTGAGCGATCGCGTGGCATATTTACTGACATGCTCGGAGGAAATGTCCTCCGAGACTGACATGTGATGCTATGCGGACCTACTCATAGTTATGACACACGCGCCCCGCCCACTTGTCCATTCCTCCTCTTGTTTGCACCCCCCAGCACCACGAAACTACCGCAGAAACATACTCAGTTATGCGCTACCTGGGCGATTGAACTTCGCTCGGGGTTTTTAATTCAACATCCTAATACCTAGCTGACGTTACAACTTTTTGTTTTTAATCAAACAAAATAATCAAATCTCGCATACATTTTTAAGTGTAGTAATTAAATTTGTTCTGTTTTATGTCTTAAGTTGTATGAAGTGTGCGTACATGTGTGTATTTTTGATGCAATAAACTTGTTATCTATCATACCTCGGACCAACCACCCACTTGCCACCGCATTCTGTATTATTTACTAACAAACACGTCGTGATTGGTTCATCTCGCTTACGCAACGTATTGACAGCTCTCATAATTGGTCGAAACTGAAGTGAGCAGCGAGGTATTGGCCGCCCAGAGATATTTATATGTGCAAATCTTGTGCAAATGCACCTATGCGTTTCGGAAAGTAGCGCCCTGACATGTGGTGTCCAGTGGGTGGTTGGTCCGAGTCGCATACATACTCGGGTGGGGACGTATATGAGCTGTTGATGAATGTAAAAATAATATGTTTTCAACTAGCCAATTCTAAGAGCGCCAATGCAAATATTCCAGGTGCAAGACAGGAGTTGCTTGAACAAGATGACGAGCAGTAATTTGGCCGTGGTCTTCGGGCCCAACCTCTCTTGGCCTCCCAACGGCCAGATGTCTCTGCAGGCCATCGCCCCAATAAACGCCTTCACCGACTTCCTACTCGAGAACCAAGAATCCATATTCATCATCTAACAACTTACTTACAGGTACTAAATACTTAGGAAAGCTATATCAACGTTACGGAAAACTTGTTTTGACTCATTTAAGTATGTAAATTATTGAAAGATTGCCAAAACCACATTTTCACAGTGTCTTCTGCTGTACAACAAAAAACACGCAATTGAATTAACGTAGTTGAACAACTTTAAAAAAAAAATACGTGAAAAATATATTTAAGAAAGCCAGAAAGTTGTATTAAAGTCATTTTCGGAGTAAGTAATAAACTTTCCATTGCAAACTTGTGAAATTAAAAGTAGGAAAGAAGAAAAAGAGTTCATCCTACGCATTAGAGATTAAGACGACGACGTCCATGAATAAGCACAATTCGTAAAAACCAAAATGGGAATAATAAAATATTTATATTAGGTACCAAAATTTTTAAAAACCTTTAGCTATTTTCGTCGTCCTGTCAACGGATACCCAACGTATTAGTGAGATTGCACAAAACCTGAAATAAAATCTGGCTACGACATGGGACGAAGGGAATTAGTTTGCTCAGAATCAAAAGTAGGACCAATTCCACTATTCAAAATATGCGTGTTATATCATCATAATACAAACTAAACACGCTCCTGTCCCCGACGATTGAGCAGAGCTTAAATAGGCTCCCTAGGACTAGGAGCACACACTGCAACCGCGTTTCGCATATCTGATAAAATGTTAATTTACGTTATGCCGTCTCCCATGTATATTTCAACTTTACTATTACTAAAATCCTCTTGTAATTAGGTCACTTCTATTAAGCGCCGGTTGGCGGCCAGATCTCGCTTTCGATCTTTGACGTGTAGACTTACAAAATCAGATATCTATTTAGGAAACAAAAAATAACAATTATCTTTCAAAATAAATCAGCAAAAATTACATTTAAAACATTATTATATAGATAGTTAACATGTCTAAGGTTTTGCGCTATTTCGCTAATACGTTGTATTTTCGCAGCTGACTTTATAGTTCATTTTTTTAGATGCTTAACTAAAGGAACAAATTGTGATGTCTCTTTAAAAAAAAGAATAAGATTTAGTTGTTAGCAATTAAAACTCAAATCAATAACAGTTATCACAATTTTATTCTTTATTTTAGAAATGTGTTTTTCGATAAATGGTTTATAATGTTTACCTTTAGTTAGTACTTAAATAATTGAACTTTAGTATCTCTTTAAGATGCGCTGGTTTACTCTTTATTACTCCGCTGGAGTTTTCATGGTCGCCATTTTGAGTTATGATTTCCAAAACATTATTTGACTTTTATATGCTATTTGCGCTACAATTTCGATAAAAAATGGACTGATAGAAATTAATGGATCTGATTGTACAGGTGTGGAAATCGTCATTTTATAGGATATTTGAAATTCGGAGAGCACTGTCGGATTAGCCGTAGAATTCGCTTTTGAACAAACATGTCGTACTATATAGTGTTCATGAATACCAAATTGGTTAGATCAGTCGTACGATTATTAAATAAGCAGTGCGAGTAGGTTCTAAAGTTAATCTCGCTAACATTAGAGAGATGGCGCTGCTTGCGAAGATTTGTCATATCCACCAATCACAATCATCGAGTTGGCTAGTTCCACCAGCGTACACTGGAGGCGTGGTCGTGCTGTAACAGTAGATCATTCGTTATATATATTCTATTCATGAAAGTAAACAACTGCTTCCAATAATCTAGAAGTGTAATTAACCGGATACCCGGCGTAAGTGAAAACTCAAAACCGTTCAGAGTATTTCAATTTTATGAATGAAATTCCACTTAAAATAAGCACATTAAAGGGGAGCAACCAAAGTGGGCTTAACCTTGAACAGTCATTTCCAAAAATAAATAAATCACGAATCGTTTTAAAATAATATATAATGAATTTAGCTGCCTTTAAGGGAGTATCAAATTAAATATTAAAAGAATATTTTTTTGTAAGACTTTCAATCGATTGATAACGCCAAAATTAGTGTTAATACATTCTGACGATAGTAATAGGAACTTTTTTTTATTTTGATACTTCCAACATTTTTGAGAAATCCTTATTACAGACAACTCAAAACAGTCAATATTATAATAATATTTTTATGTTCATATTGAAACCCAGAAGTTGGTTGCTCCCCTTTGGATTTCGTATGAAGTGATATATTTTTTTTATAATAATACATAAAAATAATTACATTATTTATACTAAACACGTAAAAAAAATATATTGATAGTTTAGCTAGCGATTTAATAGTTCTTTTTTAATTTTTTAGATTGTTATAATAAACATTCTAAAAGTTATTCCAATGCAAGCCTAAAGTACAACGTGCATACGAATTTAGATATTTATTTCATTTAGTTATGTCATTTTATATTGAAACTTAGAAGTAGGTTCTTGATAGGGCCCCAACAAACGGACTGCAAATTGTAGGCAATTTAAAGGTTGTTTTGCAAATGAATTGCAACATCGACGCCTGCTTTCTAACTACAATTTTGCAGTTGTGATGCGGGCCGATTTCAATTCGCCTGTCTGGACCCTGAAGTTATAAGATGGCGGATAAGCAATGAAATTCGATGATAAGTTGTCTTATGATTACATCATTGTATTTTATCTAAATGTTTTGGTCACAAGAAATAGTAGAAACTCCATGAACATTAAGTAAAACAATGTGAATGTAAATAGAAATTTTTCTGTGAAATATTGTTTTCTTACTAGAAAGAACGGCTTAGCAAGACCAAAGTTACATTTTATTTACATTGATTTAAAATCTAGACCACTTGTAGATATAACGGAGAGCGTTGCCGGCACATGCAATGTTAGAAAATTTCACAAGTTTAATAAACACATTGTTAGCGACCGAAATGTAATGGTCATTGTATTAGTAATCGATAAGAACCAATGTAATGTTGCAACCGTTCAGTGTTCTGTAATCGACTTGGTTATGCTGAATACACTTCCATAAGTACAGAGGCGAGTTAAAGAATAGATATAGTATTTAAGCCGAACCTGGAATATAATAATGAATATAATATGGTGTTTGGTGTGACGCCATATTGTAAAGTTTTATTGGAACGAATCTCGCATCGAGAACACTTTCAAGGCTTTACCCGTTGACATCCTACTGCAACTTGAATCGCCTCTGTACTTATTTAAATGTAAATTATTCATAAGATAAAAATGTTTGTATGAAGTATAATTTCAATTTTAACCGTTAATATAGGTATATAGGTCTCAGTATGTAATGGGACCATAAATACGAAGATTAACTAAATAACGCATTGACTGTAAGCTACGTAATTTTTTTTAAAGCCTTTTAATCCGACATTGCCCTTTGATGCTGTGGAGAGGAACAATGGGATTCGTCTAGAAATATTGTCTGATCATTCTAGCATTCGATCGTCTCAACACATAATAAATATATTATATTACCTAGATAGACTTACTAAAACACCTACTTCGAAAATATTATTAGCATTTCGTGCATTTTATTTGAAGTACATAAAGTACAATCGGAAAAATAGTTACAGTTGATAACATACATGTAATTTTTGTTACATAATTCATACAACTTCTAGCCATTATGCGTTTAAAATGCGATACCTTGTTATTCCATAGCGCAATTAGTAAGGCTAATTTAGATTTGAAGAGACATATTTTTGCGTATCTTAAAAATCGTTGTGCTTTCAAAAGCAGCTTGATTTCGTAGGCTGCGCTACCACCTAGGTACAGTCATAGCGCATACTGAATGGGTTCCTGCGGTAGTGGGGCGGTGCGTTAACGTCACGCGAGACGTCGGCGTCGCTGTCACTTGTATAGCGAGACAGTTCTGATACGGCTCGTGTTATCCCTCCTGCACCGCGAAACTACCACAGGAACCTGCAGGTTATCCACCGCATTATTTAGTTAATTCTTCGTATAAAGTAACACCAACCTTGTCGGTGCGTAAACGGATTTAACTGTATCTGCATCTCAGAAACGCCGACGGCGACACAGCTTTCGGCGAACACGGCCTTAAGTTGGTAGTAATCCTAGGATCTTCACAGGTTAACTGGTTTTGGACTGCTTCCTAGCTTTCAACTCATAGGACAATCGCCCGTCTCGAAGGTGACGCGCCATGAACCGGTATATGACAGCGAGCATCACCCAGTTTAAAATGCCGACGATCTCAATAAAACTTAGCTATCTCATGTCAATGAGTCTTAAGATAAATAAGGGTTACCATAACCGCCAAAACTGTTTATGGCCGCGGTTTTAATGAACAGGCACTAAAAACGCAGAGACATTATGCGCCATTTTGAATTTAATAAAGCACTCTTACTGTCATGTTCATCTGTGGAAATCCTTAGTCTTGTCTGCACGTAAACCGTATAAAATACTGATTGTACTTTGATAAGTTGTCTGTAACGGGGTAAAATAATTTAATTATTAATATTAGGTTACGAATACTTATACATGTATACCAAAAATAACAAAGAATAGTGTTGTAAGAGATGTAGTACCTAATTAGTTAGCTGGCATGAAGCCAGCGGTAAGTGAGGTTCCGAAGAGGCGGGACTTACTGTACTCTGTCGGTACTTAACTAAACGTAAGCCTTTTAATAAAAAAAACATTTCCAATATAAGTTTTAGCTACTAGCCAATAAAATGTAATGAAATAATAGCTATAGTACTTATTTTGAAATGTGTTTTTCGAAAGTCGCAGCAAGATTATATACATTTAGTTAAGTACCTAAAGGGATAGAGTACTTCAATGTTCATAGTTGCTAAAGTATAGCTGCTTCCACGACACTGTCATCCATATCCTGTCTCGTGTGTGGAAGTGAAGCTTATGCTATTTATTCTTTGTCATTGTGTTATCGGCCAGTAGATGATTCATTTGTGGAAGTTTGCAATATTTATATAGGTAGGCTAATGATGTACCGTCTTTGAAATCTGACAGTTGATTTAATGCCAGCCTACCTACTTACTAATATAGCAATTTATATGATTGATTTGACTGTAGGTTATGCAGCGAATTACACAAACCTTCAGTCTGGCCCCAATATTTCTATAATCCTCTATTTTCTTACCTTGATTCTTCCTCCTGTCTTCCAAGCTATTTTGCTAGTAACTGCGCTATGTATGCATGTTTATATTGTACTCGTATGTCATATCATGACATGACACAATAATTAATTATTACTATAATGTACTATGAATTTTAAACAGGCCTCGCCGCATTACGTTTTTTTTTAAATAAAATTTTTGCTTGTTTAGTAAAATTGCTTGCACCAAAATGCAAAGGAGTACGAATTGCGTAAGTTGATTGTGTCATGTGTCCTTTTTTAATCTATTCGTTCTATTACAAAATATCGTGTTCAGTATGAAAACATTGTGCCATTGATACAGTCTGAGCCTTTCTTGTACAGCTGCAATTAAAAACAAACCAATTTGGTCAAATAAAACACTACGTGTGTCATGTAACCCAATTTTTATAACTGCGCATGTCAACGTCATAATATTTGCATGTTGGTAGGTTTGGTATCAGTTTTGATAGGGGTCGGAGGAGGTGAGGAAGTAAGCGGGCGGGTGAATTCAATGCCACCAACATGACGACTTTGACAGCTTTGAGTTATAATCATAATTACCCACTAGATGCCATGGAAATGAACACGGTCCCTTAGTCAGCATATATGACACTGTTATTTTCACGGGTTTAGTACCACATGTTTTTGTGTATGTCCCACCCGCTCATTTAAGGATCAATTAACCGCTTAAGAGCGTGCTTAGTGTTGTACTCCAAGTTCGAACGAAATTATAATATCGATAAAATAATAATATTCGATAATATTTCAAGCTGCTCGCTGTCTTCTTTACTTACAAGAAAACTGTAATAACTTTGCAAGAAAGGTCACAGCCATTAAAATACCCCCACGAAATAAATTATATTATTCCTGAATAATTGTATCCCATCAGTCACCAAAAACGTCGCTTATCTTCCATAACGACAGGGATATACCTATCTATATTCTATACTGTTATTTTTTAGTGTTCTGTAGTCAACAAGGAACCCTTATAGTTTCGCTATGTCCGTCCGTCTATCTGTCTGTCCGCGGCTTAGCTCTGAGAGAAAGACGTAATTTGGATTTGGTAAATGTGCATGATGAATTTAAAAGGAAAATTATCAACATCAAGCATGCTTTACAGATTAACGAATAGTAGACCAACTTATAAAATGTACTTGTAAGTAAGAAACTGGGTACAAATAGCATAGAAAATGATTTTGATAAATGTTAACTGTCTTAAACAGGTACCTAAGTAGTATTGGATAACTACGGAACCCTAAACTTTGCGTGGCCAGACACGTGCTTGGTCGGTTTTTATTTTCTTTCTATATAATATTGTGTTATCGGTACATTATTTTCTTTAATATGTAACTAATACTACGAATCTCTCAGCTTCCTTAGCATTCCAAAACCTAAGATACTTGTTTTGTTGAAAAAGTATTATGTGTAATGTTATGAACATTATCTCACGTTGATTTTTTATATGTTTATACAAAGAACATAATTTCTTCCCATTACAGGGTGGTTGCTGAAACATTTATATTTCTCCTTATTTTTGGGTTTTTTAAACACTCGTTCCTTTTTACATTAATTTTTTATTAATACATTCTTTGACATGCGTATTAATACCGATACCTACTAAAGTGGCTGAGTTGAGTAGTCACTTAAATTTTGGCTACTTTTTTGCCAAAACGGACAAATTGTCTAAACCAATCTTTTTTTCTAGATACCAATACTTGCAGCAACCCTGTAACTATTTTAAGAATTTTCTTCCTTTTTACTAATAGTTACGTCAATGTCCCAATCTTTCAGAGAACTCAAAATATCAGAACACCCTGTTACTGTATTCCATATTTTTGTGTAAGTCGGAAAGGGGTATCTTTAAGCTATTAATAATAATTAGGTTTAAGAACTGTATTAAAATATATTGTAAAGGATTTAGTGCAACAGTCAAATCAAATATCTAATTATTTGCTTCAAAAGCAGAAATTGGGTGTATTTGCATGTCATTTTTGTATTAAAATAAATTGTTTTAAACTTTAATATATTGAACTGTTAACAGAAAAGTAATTTAGATAATATCAATAAAATTTGATTAGTATTTTGTATTATTTATTAATGTTACTAATATTATAAATGCGAAAGTTTGGATGTTTGTTGCCGAATCACGTTTGAACCACTGGACGGATCGGAATGAAAGTGATGAAACTTGGTACACATATTGGTTACGCCCTGGAATAGGACATAGGCTACTTTTTACCGCGGGAAAACACTTAATTCCCACGGGAAAAATCATTTAACGCGGGTGAAACCGCGGGCGGAAAGCTAGTATAATAATATATGTGAAGGCACCTCACACACGATAGTATAATGAGTAGAGAAATAAGACCTTGTGATTCATCCCCTGCGAAAAACCTTCCCCGTAGTTCATCTCGCCTACGATCTCGCTAAATAATAAACACTAAACAAACCACCTATATTTGTACGTTACGCCAGTAATTTGGTATGTAGTTAGATCAAGCACTACTGGATAAATGGACACAGGCTACTCTATACCTAAGACAGATCTATAATACACCGTGAAATTTACATCGTTTTGTTCCCGCCCGTGTAGTGATAGTGTATAACCCTACATGTGTAGAAGGGAGTATTATTTCTGCCTACAAACCGCCATGCAGTTTGGCAGATTCTGTAAAAGGGAAACATGTATTTTTTTGGTAATAAATTTTTATTATTATTGTTATATTAGTACTCGTCAAACTGAACAATGTTTCGCGAAAAAAAAAACTCCCGAACGACCCATTTTGTATGGAGAGCACAAAAATATTTTTGTCGCAGAATTTTGTTTTTCGTGAAAAGATGTTCAATTTGGCGGGTACTATCACCACGGCGGGAACAAGACGATGTAAATTTCATTCTGTATATACAGCATGAAATTTACATCGTTTTGTTCCCGCCGTGTAGTGATAGTACCCGTCAAACTGAACAACTTTTCACGAAAAAAAAAAATTCACAGTCACGGCGGGAACAAAACGATGTAAATTTCACGGTGTATAGGTAAATTGTAAATTTTCCGAATTTGCCTATTCACTCGAATGAAGCTTATTTTATAATATTGGCTTGAAAACATTGAGCAGAAATAATATAGTACCCTGAGATAAAAAAAAGTAAAGATATAAATATGTTTATTTTCAAGAATACATGTAAGTAGGTAGATAAACAAGATCTTAAAAATATTTTGCAAATATCAATGTATCCTACCGACCGCAGACGACGGTGTGCAAATGATTGAAAAATAAATTTCAAAATTAAATAATACTAGTAAGTATGTACCTAAGTTATATAATATGTCATTAATAAACATTATTATGTATGTCATTAATGGGTTAAACTAAAAAAATAATGCACACAGGAAAATAAACAGCTGGGGGCCGTTTCACGAAGCTACAAGTTACAAATTACATACAAGTACAATTCGACGTACTTACTTTGCGTAGACGATTAGATAAAACGATAACAGCTTACAGTTTAGGCGAATTGGCTACGCAATGAATATCAAATTGTAACTTGTTGCTTCGTGAAACGGGCCCGTGGTTGTAAGTTACAGGCCAGAAGTTAGTAAATACGAGTCATACACAGGCAAAAAGTGTCAATAGGTAGTTCCTCCACTGGGACCCCAGAGACAAAAAGTCTCAATATTTCCCCGCAAAGATCAATAAAGGAACTAATAAGAACAAATGAGTGTACGAAACGTCGAATGGTCGATTGGACACAAAGATGGTCTAAAGGTCTTAGTAACCGGACCATAAAAATTCAGAAAAAAAAATACTTTCCTAGTGCGGAGTGATAAGATCCTCTTTGGAGTATACTGTGAATTTTCTAATTGGTATTTTTTTTTATTCGTACATGCGCATTAATCATGGACCACGGGATTCGAAGGAAAAGGTGCCCCTGATACACCATGGTGAACTTTTGGTGGACCGGACAACGCGGGGAGTGGACTATAGGACCCTGTGGAATGTTCAAACCAAAGGGTGTTTTGGATTGGATCTGAAATGTTTCAAAATGTTTTACTTATTTCTCCCACACCGGATGTCTAATTTGTTTACAAACATTTCTAAGTACCGCACCGGTGTGGGAGCACCATCGTAAGAAATTGATACAAAAAAACTTAATCAAATTATTTCGTAGTTGATGGTTTGGTGCACATGTGCTTATCTTACAGCATATACCTATATAGTAGGTACATGGACGAGTTATTAGGGTGACATTAGTTTTCAAGGTTCCGTCCGCCCTTTTCTTTTTTATAGGTAAGTACGTCCATGGGTAGATACAGACATCCGCTCGCATCGCATTGTCCTTTTTTTGTGCTTTTTGGCGGTTAAGTGAAGTCGCTAACTATTGGTCTCATGAACAAGCTCAAGGTTGCTCAGCGTGTGACGGAGAGAGCTATGCTCGGAGTCTCACTACGAGATCGAATCAGAAATGAGGAGATAGAAAGACCAAGTCTTATTAATCCATCCAGATAATTATTATACAAGCCGCACCGCGCCGCCACCGTGCTTTCGAAACACGGAAAACGTTCTTTCGTACAGCCACAGCAGCGGCGAGTAGCGACACTACACACGCACACACACGCCCATTCACATGACACTGTACAACCACGGAGACAGTCTCGTGTCTTCGTGGTCAAAGTCAGGAGACAATGCATGACGGAATCCGAAATCTCTTAGCTATAGTTGGGTTACTGTAGGATGAGCTCTGACAGATTGCAATTTTAATAACTTTTTAATGTTATTTCGTTATGATAAATAAGAGGTGAAATTACTTTATTTTTAATTATTAGCTATTATGGTTTTTAAACTGAATATTATTAAAAAAAGTTGTTAACGTCGTATGAAGAATTTTGAAGCTGTCAGAACTCATCCTATAATAACCCAACTATAACTGTGAAGGCTGAGTCACATCTTCTACGTACCTATTGTTTGTTTGTAGGTCATTCTCATCATGAGATACGTAGTAGGTAACGTGCAGCCAGCTCATAGTCTGTCTATGTATAGGTAGGCACGTATAGGTACAATATACCCTAATCGATATATTACGACGATGTGGTACACACCGTTATTTGTGCCGAACTAGGTACATAAGATTTATTTTTAATTATCTACCTTCTCAGACCAGCCTATCTATCCAAGTACCGAGACGATTTGAATCTTTGCTTGAATTCAATCATAACGAGTGGGGTGGCAGGCAGTGGCAGTGTATTGTATTGGGGTCAAAGAAAGTGTTCGCCACTTAGGTAGGCAAGTATAGCGGATGAATAAACAGTAAAGTTGTCGACATACGACAGGTTCTACAAGTTCAAGCTCACTACACAGACAATCTGCCTACCTATCATAACATCATATTATTATTATGAACGTCACAATCATGGACTAACAGTGGTCACATCACAATCTATCTATTATACTATAAGCTCAGTAGTCACACACAATAAAACTCTCCCCACCTAATAATGAATAGGTATCTGAATCATTCAAATTCAGTTCAAGATTCTTAGCATTCCTTCTCGACGCGACGTTGATTCATCCGAAAGTAAATTCATGCTTTCTCTTTTAGATCCATTCCAAATTAATTTGTTCATCTCTTTCTTTCAATACCAGACACGTAGTAAGAAAGAATTAAAAATTTCTAGCAGGTCATCATTATCTATGTTAATTCTAATGATAAATCTTTTTAATCTTCGAAGAAAAAATAGTACTTTTATAATTTTGAAGTAAACTCTGATAAATAGAGTCGTCTTTTAATGTTAAATAGATCTAGATTTCGATTGAAGAGCAATTAGGAATTCGTCCCTAATTTCGTACCTGAAACTGCTTGCCTGCGAAAATAATTTTAAAGTTGGTAACATTATTATTCGCATTCCGTTCTTTCTTTGCATTCCCTACCATACAGGCGGTTAAGCGCTATAACAAGAAAACCCCCCATACAATCAAATGCACTAAAGTTCTGTGCAAACTGAATTTAGAATTTAGTTCCATCATTATAGTAATCGCATCGTAAGAATGCCGTCCTGACAGCAGGCAGGAAATATGAAAACCAAATGGGTGCAAAAGAGACAGAAGAAAAATTTTATGTGTATGACAGCTGTCAGGACGGTATTCTTACGATGCGATAGGTATATTTAATATCTTCTCTTTTTTGACGCACTGTAAATAAATAAATAATAATAAATTAAATTGTAAATAAAAAAATAAATCTATTTAATAGAAAAAACCTGCAGTTTTTTTGTAATCTATTATGGCTAATCTACTTTTTTTAAAAATTTATTTATTTATTAGAACAATATTAGTCTTAATCTAAAACTAGTACCACAAAACTGCATGTAATATTTGACTAACCCTGTGAAAATATAAAATAAAAACTTTTGAAACATAGAAGAACACGGGCGGGGAATGATATTTTTTTCAGATTCTTAACTAAATCATGAAAAAACCGAACAAATAGTATATAAAAAAATATTTTTATACTCCATAAGATTGTTTCTTTCAAATGATACCCCTCACAATAATAGTACGATTATTTAAACTTTTTTATTTGTACTACATTGACCCCCCCCCCCCAAATTATTTAGGTTACAAAATATCTCCATTCCAAAATTCATCTAAATCCATTGAGTACTTTAAGCGTGAAAGTAGAACAAACATCCAAAGATCTAAATATATTTTCACGTTTATATTATTAGGTACTATATTAATTCTGTGTTATTAGTGTAATTTTATAATATATGCACACGTTACTACTTTTTTGAAAAAACCTCTGTGACAGACGGATGGACGGACATGCGAGTGAACTCAGTGACATAAGGGTTTAGTTTTTCCCGTTTTTCCTTATAGGTATGAAATCCTAACAATGTTTAAATTATCTTATTCAATTATGGATATTTCAGCAAGACAAAATACTTGGTAAGTTAAGTCAGTTTGATAAGCCATGCGAATGGCTCCTTCTCTTGAAGTCAATATGCACTATGATATAAATAGGATCGTATAAGTATGACTCCTACAATAACAAAATAATGACGAATATCGTCTATGATCCTATTTGACGGCATGTCGTGAAATAGGATCTTGTATAGGATACTGGTGGCGATTCACACCACACAGTCACGCTCTAATCGTTAAGTTCGTCAGTCCTATTCACCTTTTGAAGATTAAAAAGGAACAGAAGATGGCCACCCTAATATTAGAGCTGACAAACATCGAATTTATACTTTATGGACGCGTCGATTACACAATTTTAGAGAGCAAAATAACTTAATCTGACAGCCATAGCTCAAAACACACACACACACATACACAACAACATATTCTTATTTTAGGTTATCATTCATTCAAAATAATGTCATTCGTTCATCTGAAATCATCATCTCTCTTTCATTGGTAACGAAAAGGATAGCTGGATTTTAAAATTAGAATTAGAGCATGACTTTCCGAATCGGGGCCACTTCGATTGTTTGATGGGAGTAGTTTTTGAAAGAATGTAGTTGAATGTTAGATAGGTCCTGTAAGAAGTTTTGTCCTGAATTCTAAGTCTTTCAAGTAAGTTTGAATGAAAAAAAAAATTACCTATGTATTTTTACAAGATGGATGTGAAATAGTCGTGGGACGACGCCCTGTATGTATAATAACCATGCGTTCCGAGACGCGCTGAAATCGATTAAAGTACCCGTAATCGCGTTCTGAATCACTGTCAGTCATACATTTTTTAGGGTTCCGTAGTAAAAAAGGAACCCTTATAGATTCGGTCTGTCTGTCTGTCTGTCTGTCTGCGGCTTAGCTCAGAGACTCTTAGTACCAGAAGGCTGTAATTTGGCATGGATATACATATGAATCATGCCGACAAAGCTGAAGAACAAAATCTTAAAAAAAAATATTTTTAGGTTTCCTCTGGTACACGTCAAGAGGGGGTTATTTTTTTTTCACGATTACCTTAAAGTGTGAGGTATCGTTGGATAGGTCTTTTAAAAACAATGGGGGTTTGCTAAGACCATTTTTCGATGCTAGTGTAAGTTTTAGAAATATTCCGTTTTAAAGTGCTTATTTTTGTTAGAGTCAAGTTCCCCCCCCCCCTCTACCAGCGAAACCGTTGTATATGGAAACGTGAAAAAAATCATGATACTAGTGTATATGATGAATTTAAAAGGAAAACTATCAACATTAAGTAGGCTTTACAGGTTATCGAATAATAGACCAACTTATAAAAAGTACTAGTACAAGTAAGAAATTTGGTACTACAAATATCATAGAAAAATATTTTGATGAATGTTAGAAGGTTGTAATTTGGCATGGACATACATATGAATCATGCCGACAAAGCTGAAGAATAAAATCTTATGGATAGGGTTTAAAAAAATAATGGGGGTTTGCTAAAACCATTTTTCGATGCTAGTTTACGTTTCAGAAATATTTTAAGTGCTTATTTTTGTCAGATACAAGTTCCCCCCCTACCAGCGAAACCGTTGTACTTGGAAATGTGAAAAAATTCACGGTAGTAATGTATATGATGAATTTAAAAGGAAAACTATCAACATCATGTAGGCTTTACAGGTTAACGAATAATATATCAAGTTATGAAATGTACTTCTACTAGTAAGAAATTCGGTACAAATATCATAAAAAAATACTTTGATAAAGTTTAAACTGTCTATGTAGTAAATTTAAGTACGTGAAAAGTAAAAAAAATGAGAAATAAGTAGGCTTGACAGGTTAACGAATAAAATACTAACTTTAAAATGTACTTGTGCTAAGTAAGAAATTCAGTACAAGTATCATAGAAAATGACTTGGTGGAGTCCGTCTATGTAGGTAGTAAATTTAAGTAGGTATTAGAACAGTAAAAAGACGAAAGAAGAAGAAGAAAAATCATAACATCATTTACTAAAATAATTTCATAACCTATTTACCTTATTTACCAGTCAGTTTTAAATGTGTAACAATCGCGAGTTGCCAATGGAACGAACGAATGGAAAACTATTTTGAATTTCGAATAAAGCGCGCCGCGCCGCGGAACTTATGGCCCTGCGGGGCTTGCGCGCGGGGAGTCGATGTAACAAATAGAGCGGCAGCCGCGCGCGCTCATTAGCGCGAGCGACTGGATGCTGTTCGGATGTGCCTCGAAATTCTACCTATTAGATTGCAATTATTAGCACTTTGAATATTCAAATTTTTTGATTGTTTTTGTTAGAATTATGTATACTAACATATGAAAGACTTGAAATTACAATACTATTTCTTTTTCAATTCCAGTTAGATATTCCATAAACTATTATAATTTTATTTAGCAATTTAGTCTAGTCTACTTTTATTTCCAAAAACTTAGTTCTCAGCGGAGCAATTTTCATTCATAGTACTTACATAATATTGTAGATAAAATTAAATATAGGTACTACCTATATAATAGGTTATAGGTACGTTTCTTTTTAAGTTTCTCTTGTGCTATTCTTTTGTTAGGCAACTACGGAACTCTACACTTTGCGTGGTCCGACACGTGCTTAGCCAGTTATTTGCTTTTCTGATCGCTAACAGCGCGAAAGTCTGATTCGGAATGCGCCCTAAGAAAATCGATTACAATCTAACCACACACTAGTAAAGTTGTGTGCATGGGAGGATTTTATCATTTAAACTTATTTTAGAAATGGCAACAATGATAGCGCCAACTAGTGGCCAATTTCCGTAACTTCATATTGATATCTCTCGCTCTATATTCATAAAAATGTAATTTTAAAAAGTGGGTTTCTCTGATAAATTTGACGATTTAAAATTATGTGCGAGTGCTCTGTTTGTTTTTGACTATAACACAGTAAAAAATATATCTCAATGTATGTGTTAAGCAGCAAGTTACTCTCAAAACCAATGACATTAGATGAACTCGATGTGCGTTTTGGCCATTTTACTTGGCTTGCGTTGGTGAATCGTATTTAGTCACGTGACCAAAGTGGTTTTCGGATCAATGGCGCCAAATGTCTGTTGCAGAAAATGTATGTGAATTATGAGGTATTTTAAAGCTATGCATTATTCTATATGGATGTACAATCATGTAGCACCATACGTGATACACATTTACACAGAAAAAGAAAGAAATGATGCGTAGGACTCCCGTCAATCTGGCAACAAACAGTGCTGCTATCTATGTTGTCAATTTTGTTATGTAGTAATGGAGTGGAGACTACCCTATGAGATAAATATTTACTGTAACCAGTATTAAAGAATGGATTTAATGGTATCGTGTGGCGTGCTATGTGAGTGTATTTTTTATGTGTGTTATTTGTGTAGCGGGCTCAGGCCGCGACTAGGCCCTTCGAGCCGCCTAGTGCGAAGCGTATTCGGTCCTTCACAGGCCCGCCATACATTTTATCCGTGCAATGTGAAACGTCAAACAGATTTGTTGTTCGTTTTCATTGCAAACCGCCGAAAATCGCAAATTGCACGTTATATTTCGTGCACTCATCTATGGTGAGATGAAATTCACTTCGATTGTAATGAACACCAACAATAATATAGATATAGATGAATTGTGAATTGTCATTTGTGTTACCTACGTCAAAATCACATTTAGTCGCGATTACTGTGTATTTACCCAGGAAGCGGTGTATTTGTGTCTCTGAAATGCATATGATTCTGATTGTATTTGTGCATTGTTTTGTTACTGAAAACATGGTGCAAGGTGTATGTAAGCTGTCAGAACTGTCACTTGCACCAATAAGAATCAGGCTGCAGCGCCCTTTGTGCCTGTAAGTTCTAGTGCAGAAACATCCTCCCCATATTTATATATATCCATAGCTAATGTTGACTGGTTTTGTTATTTTTCTTTCAGGCTTCACCAGCTGTTGTGCCGTTTCAAACTGAAGTGCCATTATGTAGTGAACAATGTGACATTCTACACAATGTTGCTCCCTCGTTCTAAGTGTAAGGCAGTTGGGAGCAAGTGAAGTCATGTAGGTTGTGATAAAAGCCAATCAGCATGTCATTGAAAGGCACGAAGAGGGGCGCTGGGGTGCGGGGGGATGAAGCGGGCGCGTCCAAGCGCCGGCGCACGGAGCCCGAAGACGCACTCTGGCAGCTACGCCCTGTTAGTGACCTCAAGATGTCGTCCATTTATAACAGAAGTGCCTCAGAGGCACCCGCAGAACTATTCAGGTTTGTGTGCCCTGCTTGTAACTACTTAATACACCTAGTTTCATACATAAACACTTATTTATCTACTTGTAAGAGTGAGAAAATGAATACTTTTAATGCCTGCGAATACTTTATTATGCAAGCTTAGTGGCTATAGCGATAGCAATATTTATTTATTCTCGGTGGTGTGGTTATGTTATACTCAACATTATTTACAAAAGCCTCAATGCCTGAATCTTAATAATTGAAAATGCAACAGCCAGGCATCTTCATATTTATGACTACAAAATCATCATTGTCTTGTTTACCAAACTGAGTTACTGAGCAAAGAAAATAATATGTTTTAGTTTGAAAGAGATCTAAAGCTTTTTACTCCAGTGTTACTACAAATCTAAATGGTGTAACTGGGTCTATATTAAAATCCATAATTGAAAATGCATATATTGAAAATCCATAATCATTAAATAACATAACAATTAAATAACATAACAATTAAATAAAAGCCCTATCTTTATTATGAATACAGTATGTATAACAATTAAAAAATATAAAAATTAACAAAATTGCTTGCCAAAACAGATAAATGCTCAATAAATTGTATTTCATGAAGTAAACAATCACCAAAAATTTTGACCAAATATTGCATGCCTGCAAGCAGGCATGGGTGGTCACAAGACAACCTAACCTCGAAAGGTATGGCGGAGGGAGCCAGGGGAGCGGATCTAATGTTGGGGTGCCCCAAATTCCCGTGCTTGCTACGCTCGCACCCGCCCTGATTTGGTATCAATGTTACTGTTTCAGTAAGACAGTTTCAGTAAAACAATATTAGGAATTTTAATAATTATGCTAAATAATGGTATGTTATTTTATTGTTATACGAATTACAGTTATGGCAAGTCTGTTATGGATTTTCATAATAGGGTTATTTATATTATGCAGTTTAATACATAAGTACATAAGTTACACATACATAAGTTATACATAAGTTACACATAAGTTTATACATAACTGTATACTTTTGAACAGTATAATAATGGTAAAAACATATGCTCAGTAAAAAAAAAACTGCTTTGATTATTATGAACTATATTCATACTTTTTTAATATTATATTTTCTGTGGTTAGAGTATGAACTTTTTACAGCTATCTAGCTTTTTGTATGCTACCATTATAATTTAGGTAGACACTAATTTAAGTATTGATAGTGATATGCAATTTGTTAATCTCACTTGTGTACTCTCACTTATTATTCAGTAGTCATTTAAGCTTGAGGTTTTTATGTGACATTTAATTATGCATTATAGATATTATTTAACAATAAATAATGTGATCTTATTTTAACATTGTCATACAAACTTTCTATTGGTCAACTAAGACACAAACATTGTTCACAGGTGTTAAAAACTCAACTTAGTTTAGACTTAATAAATTAATTAGGTATAATTTAGTTGTCTTTGTATGAATCAATGTTAAATATTAATTTTGTGTTTTAAATTTAACAGTCTTTTATCTCTGTTAAGATAAGAAAATAAAGATTATATAACCCATACCAAGTTAGATAGCTGTTAGTTGTAATAATTACATTATTAGTTAATATTATTACAAGCATTGTGACTGTTCCTATTGATTGCATTTATGTATATATCTATTAACTTAAGCTGCTGTGCAAAAATGCTGTTATTAACACCTTACATAAATGAAAAGTGGATATACGAAGTAACATATTGATGGTGAATAAAAAAACAATCACTTTAGGAACCAGGTAGATAGAAAAGTACATTTAATAATAAAACATGACTAATATGATGATGTGGAAAATAGATGGTGGTTGGAGGAAAAGTACCCTAAAATTGATGATGGAAAATTAGGTTGGTGAAAAAGCCTGTATATTTTATGGATATAAGTTGTTTGCAAATACGTGTCAACTGCCATCACAACACGTAGTGTTTGAGTCTTGTTTCACAAGTACTGTGTTCAAATCCCAGTACGGACACTGTCATGTAGGACTACGCAGTTTGGTAAGGTCATTGCAGACTTAATCACCTAATTGTCTAAGAAGTAAGGTGACTTCGTGTTTCAAAAGCACAGTGGTGTTGGTACTAGCTGTAACATAAAAAAAGTCATTTCATGAGCCATATCGAAGATTTTACCATACAACCCACACGAGAAGAAGACTTGACGCGTGTCCTTGACGCTATCTCATTATCAACAGCTCATATACGTCCCCACCGAGGGGCTCGAGCCTACCCTGGAGAAGGGCGATTTGGCCTAGTCGACCGCGGTGGCCCAGTGCGCGTTGGTTGACTTAGCACTCAATCTTTGAATTTCTTTGCAGAAGTGTGCAGGTTTCATCACCATGTTTTCCTTCCGTAAGATCTGTTCGCGACCAAATAAAAAAAAATGCTTATTTTCACTTTACTGTTGCATATTTGCTTATGACTGCTAAGTGAATTTTAACCAAGTTTTCATATCTCTTATAGATGTGGAAGGAAGAATAGTAAAAATGTTTTATTCACACTCACTATGTCAAAATATACTGAAAATACAACTTACGCTCCTATATTATAATCGTAATCATGCCTTTATAAAGTAATTATCTTGATTACTCTTTTGGTTCATAAAGAATAGCCAAATTTCCTGAAACTATTGCAACTTGAAAAAAAACTCACTTGATTCTCTAACTTAGTATTTTGTTTTTCTATTTATGTTAGCTAGCCTGGTTAGAAAGGGAATCACTCACATTGCTACATTAAATAAGCTATGCAGTAGTTAAAAATATGTGCTCAAGTTCTGCAATGTGACTGAGCTGTGCTTTAATCAGAATTCAATATTGTGTTTATTTTATATCCCATTAATTTAGATGATATACAAATACTTTTAAAATCCATAAGTTTCTCAACAAAAAAAAAACAAAGAAGAGTATTCAAATTCAGATGAGATTAAAAACCACTACAATTTACAGGTATAGTAACAAAAAACCAAAGAATTATCAAATATAAGTCTGTCTGTTATAAGATGTGTGTTTTAGAGTAAAATTCTAAATTAACAACTGTAGGTGTGTATGTCTATACAATCCTATATTTGCTGCAACTTTTATAAAATGGAACAAACAGGGTTGTTTTGTTGGGCTCGGCGCACCAGTGCGCGGGCGGCGGAGCACGCGGGCGGCGGCGGCAATGGTGGCGGCGGCGGGTGGCGCGCCGGGTTCCGCCTCATCTGGTACCCAGTCTTTGACCGTTATGCAATCGCCGAGTACCACGCATATTGCAACATGAGCCGAACTTTTCTTACGGCTGAAGAAGTTTCCTTTAAATTAATAGATTTTTATTTATTTCGATAGTGTATCGTAACGCAAATAAATAAACAAAATGTGTTTTTTTTTTCGGAGAAAATAAAAAAAAGTTTGTTCCAAGTTGTTCAAAGTTGCAGCTGTTCTTGTAGAGACTTGACTATATCTGGTTGTGATATTCCAGGAAGGACTTAATAAGTGCCATGAAATTACCTGACTCGGAGCCGCTGACGGTTAACGACTACTGGGTCATCACCGACACATGGAAGCAGGATTGGGAGCGCGGAGTCCAAGTGCCTGTGAACCCTGACTCTTTGCCGGCACCGAAGGTCAAGATCATCGACAACCCTTTACCTCCAGACTTTCACGAGTTTAACCTGTAAGTACCAATATTTTCTTTCTTTTTTCAATTGCAGTGATCTTCCAAAGATATCAACAAGTATTTCCCGCGTTTATAACCTGAGAGTGTTTTGGTACAAGATTTTTACATTTTCATCCATCCATCCACATTTTCATTAAGACAAATAATGTTTTCGCGAATTTCCTTGAACTTCATTTTAAAATTAATTTTTTAACGCAATAGTGTTAGTTTTTATTTAATCGTTAGGCGCCCATTACACAGTCAATCCAAATCGCGATCAGTGATCTCGATCCACATTGACTGTTTAACGTGGATCGAGATCTGTATTGACCGTGTAATGGGCGCCTTATGCAAGTAAATAAGAAAGTTTAAAGATCTTACAAAATAATAGTTCGGGTTGGATGTGGTCAAATATATTTATTTGTTATTAAATCAGAAACATTTATTTGTTGGACATCACAACACAGAACACATACATAAAGAATAAATAGCAATATTAACTGATTTAAATAATAAAAAATAAAATAAAACGCTGTGTATTACGTAAGACGCGCCCTGCCACCGCCGCTCCAGTGTGAAAGAGCCGGCGGCGGGCGAAAGGAATATAGGTACAGGGGTAAAACAGAACCCGCTCCCACTGCCCGCCTAGGCCTACATTCAGTCAGTCAGTGGCCTGCCGGCCGCGGCTTCATACACTACCTATGTATACAAAATAATAAATGTTATTTTTGCGCGTCGTTTTATGTACATCAGACTGTATTTGTCATAAAATATAATAAATAGGTATTGTTTTAATAACAATACCTACTTGCCATCCAATATACTACAGGTAAGCCAAAAATTATATACTTATTCAACTTTGTACTTAAAACTGTAAAAAATAATAATTTTTATTTAGTGAAAATAGAAATCAATATAAATTTAAATTACATAATATTATGTGATTTTCTAAAACTAACGTCTCTGTATGTGGTACTTCTTCAATTATAATGACGTCGTGGCAATTAATTTTCCTATAGGACCTTTAAACATTTGTACGTTGTCGGTCTTAATACGTATATCGCTACTGAGCTTGATCACTTTCATTACTCCGTTTTTTATGAACACAATTTGCGATCTATCTTATTACTTTGTATCGACGTGTATTTTTTAATTTATTTTGTAATTGTTGCCCTTTTGTATGAGGTGATACATTTCTTGATAGTTAGTCTAAAATAGTCACAATTTCACTAGATGCACAACATTGTAACAAATAGTTTTAGTAAAGAAGTGTTTTTTCGTGGCATTGCTTCAATTTAAACATACTTAGGATTATGTCTATTTGTGCCCGTGATGTTGCGCCACGGAATATGTCGATGATTCTTGAATCGAATCATTCTGCGAGGTTCTGAAGCCAGTAGGTTCTTTTGCGGCCAGGTCTTCGGTGGCCTCGTATTTTCCCTTGTAGGATTAATTGAAGAAGGTGGTATTTGCTTCCACGCATTATGTGGCCCATATACTGCAGTTTTCTGGCCTTTATTGTCTTCAGTAGCTCCAAACTTTTATGCATTCTCTGCAGCATAGTCTCGTTTCTGACTATCCGTCCAAGATATTTTTAACATTCTCCTGTATACCCACATTTCGAAGGCTTACATAACCGCTTACATAATGTTTGGGTTAATGTCCACGCTTCTACTCCGTACAGGAGAACCGAAAATATATAACACCGCACTAGCCGGCATCTAGTGCAGAATTTTAGACTTCAAATGCAGCCCTGGCTTGTATACATGGATACAATGTTGTAAATACTTACTGAAAAGAACTAATTACGCAAATATGTTAAAAAAAAACCACTTTCGTAATTTTGTCTTGGATACCGTCTTGAACGAGTGGTATCTTTAAAAAAATTCAAATTTTGTTCTAATTTATACTTCAACAAGTGGCGAGGTAATAGGGAACATGCACATTTTTTTAAATTCTATAATCGAAATATTTCGAGTTCCAGATAAACACATAAAATATAATTTTCCAAATATCTTGCTCAGAAACACATTTATAAGGCTTCAAAGTTGATGGTTAGACAGAGAGGTCCGACGAGACATTTGACGTCATATGTGTCGCGGGCCATACATCCGCCATAGAAAATTTTGTTTTCTTAAAGAGGGACAGATATATTTGTTTAATAATGTTGTAACTAGTTTGTTTTTAGATCATTTTCGATTCTGTTTTGACTGTCAGTATTTTATTTTTGTATACTTTCAGATGAACTATGAAAAAATATTTTTTTTTTAAATGCATGTTCCCTATTACGTGACATGTTAGAAAGTAGCGAAATATTATAGCGGTTGACGCGAAGTTAGAACTCTTTTGAAATCAGAAAAAGATTTAAGGCGTTTCATAAGTTGAGCGTTAAACAGTTTTGGGATAATAAGATAAGTGATACAAAAAAAAAAAACTAAAATAGTTTTCTGTAAAATAAATTCAAGTTAGTAGAATGGCGTTACGTCTGCAATTTGATGTGTTATTTATTCGGAACTTTTAATTTTGTGTCGGCTGATTTTAGTTGATTTTGTACTTTTATTTGACGTTTAACCTAAAACGCAGTTTTATTCATTATCTTGAATAAGCTAATTTTAAACAAACTCTCCCTAAACTTTAATTTACAAGAATTTGAGTTACAAGTATGACTAAGTAATAAAGATTAAATAAGTATCCTATAAGTATCCAAGCAGCGCTCTCTGATACAGTAACCTTTTAATCTGCGATCTCTTGATTTGAAGTATCCCATTTTCTTTTACACACTAATTATTGCTTTTTACTATGTTGTTTGATAACAGCGCATTTAGTTTAATCAAAAAGTAAAAATAACACACAAAACAACACACACACACACACACACACACTCTGTACCTATACATACTAAAAAGTAAATCCAGCCTAAAATCACTTTAGAAATTACACTTTTACTATTTCATAGAAACACTTTATGTTGGTTCTTTACGTATTTTAACAGTTCAAAAAAGAAGCAACTTAGACATTTTCGTGTTTACTGACCGTCAGATACACCTAAATACTATGTTCCTCATTTTCGAAGAGGTCCAGCGATTGAACTTTTTCTCATAAAGATTCCTACTGTTTTAAATTTGCTTCCATTTATACATACTTTTGCTACTGCTCTTGCTCTTGGTGAAGATCCTGGCAGGCATTTGTCCAGATATGGATCCAAAAATCGGACTCGTACTAATAAGTGCGTCATTCACCAGGCCACGCGACAAGTACATCCACTTGGCTCGCGACGCGCACTACTCGGCTGACAAGCACGTGTTGAGCACAACGCCTGCGCGCGCCGAGTCCACGTGCGCGTACGACATCGACGCCCTGGACGCGTCCTGGCTGCGGCTGCTGAACGCGGAGCGGGCGCGTGCTGGCGGCCCACCCATATCTGAAGACACCTTCGAGAAAGTCATCGAAGAACTCGAGGTTAGTGCTTAGTTGTACTCATCTGTCCATCCGCTAAGAACAGTGAAGCTGGCCATCCTTGCTGCTTCTGTCACATGGAGACCGGCTTACGAGGTGCGCATTTAAAATTGAAGTATAGAAGTACTTAAAGACATAAGTCGCAGTGGTATTTGGCACTAATGTTCCTGCCTCCATCGAAGCCCTCCGGCGAATGTGATCTTATGTTTTCTCTAACCAGTCTGATTCAGACTTTTATGCCGGTCATAGCGCCATAATGTATAGATGTTTTACGACTGATTTCCATTCTGAAGTTCACTTACTCCAGCGGTTGTAGTGTCTGCAACGAATGTGACCTGTGCCGCTTCTTATTAGTAATGTCAACTGCACTCCATGGTACACTAAACCAATATCATATAACAATGTTTTGCCAATGAATAAAAAATACGGCAATTCTTATGAATAGAATCAAGTTTTAGGCCTTGATACACAAAGAGCCTGGCAATATTCGACTAGGAAATCTTTAAAAATTCATAAAGGTTTTTCATTCATGCCAATCACAGGCGGTTGGTGTTACAGTTCTGTAATCAAGTTGTTAACAATGTTGAAAAATGTCTGCGATATTGATTCCCCACACAACACGCCGCGACAATTTGTCGCATGTTATGTCTGTTATGTTATACCTGTCATATAATAGGACCTGTCAATAGGCGCGGTCGAGCGTCCGAGCGCAGGAAAGAACGCGGGAAGCTTTTGTCCAGACATATTTTGCCAAATATTTTGATCATGACGCAATAGCAAAATTTTTATATTTGGGGATATGAACGTTATTATATGTATGTATGTTAACCGATTTCTGAATTGATACCTATAATTTTTAAGTTAAAAAATCACCAATGTAAGGTCGACCAATAAATCGGTTTACCACCCTAAGGGTTGCAAATTATAGAACAACAAAGATTATTTTCGTTTGCAGAACGATCTAGGCCAGTCAAAATCGACATCAAACATCGCAAACGCGCGTGTATCTACGATTTTTTTATATGTTGTTAGGTTTCTTGACAGTAGTTTACACCCAAGTTTGCAACCCTGAAAACCCTGTGCTACCCCCAGTTTCAGTTTTTTTTAAAAACTACCCTAAAGAAGCGTTTTTCAAGTATGTTTGCCGTATAATTTAATAAAGCTAACTAGATTTTCTAAAATTTTAGTTTAACCCCAGCACTCTAAGTCAATTAGTTGCAGAGATACAGCTTGTCAAAGGTAGACCTTTTTTTTTAAAAGGGTATATTTTGTGTTTGGGTCCTATTCAAAGACACGTACTGGCTAAATTAATGGTCCTGGAACTGCTTCAATTGTTCATCTGATTGTTTTGTGACGCAGACTCTTTTGAATATGGTTAGGGGATCAACATCAACTCTCTTGATGATCACTTTCAACGAGGTGGTGACTGATGCCAAGGTCTTCACATTGTCCTGGGTCAGCGTTTTTCGCGGTTTTTCGAGGTTTTTGGGTAGCACAGGGTTTTCAGGGTTGCAAACTTGGGTGTTAACTACTCTAAAGGGACCTAACAACATATAAAAAAAAAATACATGCGCGTTTGCGATGTTTGTCCTTTTTTGTGTGGATATTGACTGGCCTAGATCTGTCAGATACCGAGTATGAATCTTATTGAAATTTTCGATAACTAGGAAATTGAATGAAAAATGGTAAACCACTTTCTTGGTCGACCTTACCATCATCAAAATCAATAATGTTGGTTGAATTCAAAATACGGGCGGTTCATTACGTAAGCAGATTTATTACAATTATTTACCCCCCCCCTTTGTCAGCAAAAGTAATCAAAGCTTACGTAAACATTGGTATATGCATTTTTTTTGTGGGAATTCCCCGAATATGCGTTTCGTTCTCAAGCATAGACAATGTGAGGGTTGTCATATGTGTAAAAAAGTAAATAACTACTACTGACGTAATCACCATTTAATCCCCTCCACCCCCCATGCATAAAAAATAAGCAAACCATAGACTCCCCCCCCCCCCCCCCCTATAGTGCTTACGTAATACTTGAACGGTCCCATATATAATTCCATTGAATAACATTTTCGAGCGATATCTGTTTACGAGCAGATGGATTTGGAAACCACATAAGAGAAATAATTATTTTCATGATAATGTTGCTCTGGCTTTGTTTTAAATTGAATTCAGAGTCGAGTATTGAAACAAAGGAAGGATATTTGTGTGCAATATTAAATCTGCTCCAGGTACGTTCCGAGAGTAAAATTCAACTTAATCTTCTTTCATCGGTCTTCTCAAGTATCAACAAATACTAAATTTAAAAAAAGTACAATATAGGATTATTGCGTATGCTCTTGAAAGTTCCTTTTGAAGCGCTTAAAAAATCCACCTTTAGGATTTTTATAATCCTCTTATCTGTAAAATGTGAAAAGAAAATGATTTTGGAAATATTTTCAATATCTGCCCACCAGCTCCTTGCGGCCATACATTTTCTGTGGATTTGAACTATATTATTACTACAGTGAGTAGCAGACTTTGCCCTTTACTGAGCTTTCAGATTTATTCGTGCCATATTTTGTCAAGATCGGTTATATAAAGGTATGTCGTTAAATAGAAAAGTAAATCTATGTTATACATATAATAAAACTATAACTGGACGGTTTGTTTGTACATTGCGAACATTATATATATATATACAATAGTTAAAAAAAAACTAAAAACACTGTTTTAAAGCACATCAAACTAAAAAGTAAAAATAATTCTTAATATAAGCTGAAAACAATAATGAACAAAAAATACTTGTATTATTATGAAAAAGAAGCGTGGGCTACTCGATATACGAAAAATATGGCACAAAGCACCACATGCTTTTTTTTTTTCAAATTATTGTATTGTCACCGGTTCTTGATAAGTGTACCACGTTTAAATTAAATCTGTCCGTTTAAAGTGGGTCAAAATCGAGTCCAAAAGAGTCGGTTACAAACAAACAAACAAAAAGGTGAAAGCTAATATATATAAAAAAAGCATGTTATAAACTGATGTTTGCGGAGGCCAAAACAAATGATTTTTAGTTTTTTTGGTAGTGTGTTCGTTATACAAGCAAAAGCTAATTGAATTACGTTTACTTTCACGTTTGCATTGTTGCTAAACCTCGCGGCCGAAAAGCTAGCCAAGCTCACAATAAACGTTATATTTATAGATTATGCATAAATATCTACTCTATAATATTCACATATCCGTGCGTAATGTCGGCTCCGACATTTAATACTCTATTGTACATTATTTTCGTTCGAGTTCAGCAGGAATTAGAAAAGATGTATTTTTCTATCTAACACACAGTCTCATAAACGATTTCGGATACACCGTCTTCACACATACAAATGCAAAATCTCATGATTTGGTAACGTTCTGGATATAACATAAATGGGGGACATCTCGCAGTAGTAGTGCAGTGTGACAGTCTAAAAGACTAAAACGATACTTCATTGGTTGCTCATTCGTAAAATATCAATAACACCCTCCGTTGCATCATATTTATCTATTTTCGTCTTAAAATCGATCAGATCGATTGGTATTTTTATTCTGTAGGTATCAGTTACGATGTGGTGACGAGCGGTTTTCATTCATTTTTCCCAGCCGTGCTTTGTCGAACTCTTTTTTGAACTGGGTTCCCTCACACACAAAATACCTATTATGAGGGTGACGTGTTTTTATACTTGTATTTTATTATTTTCATTAAATGCGCAAGCAATTTCCATATGTTTTTTCCAAAAAAGTGCAGAATTTTCACACACAAAATACCTATTATGAGGGTGACGTGTTTTTATACTTGTATTTTATTATTTTCATTAAATGCGCAAGCAATTTCCATATGTTTTTTCCAAAAAAGTGCAGAATTTTGCTTAAGTCCTTTCCGGGGAGCTACTTTAGGCTGAAATTAAAATTAAGCAGTTCTGGTGGTATAGTGGCTAGGGTAGCTGGCTGCCTCACGTCCGGGACGCGTGGGTTTGAACCCCCCATACCATTTCGAATTTAAAACTCTTATGTAATTTTATTCGACGCTCTTATGGTGAAGAATAGCATAATGAGGAAACCTACGCACTCCTAAGAATAAATTCAAAGGTGTGAAGCCGACCAACCCGTACTGGATAAACGTGATCATATAAGCCCTTTTCATCCTTAAACCTATATAGGCTAGGCTCGAGCCCCTAAGTGGGGACATAATAAGAGCTTTTGACTTCATGTTCGAAGTGACAAGTTTAGCATAATGACCAGTATTGCTACTGAGTAAAAAAACAACCCTCAACAAGATTGTTTTAATTTCCAATTTAATCATAACTTCCTTTAAGGGCATCACACACGGCAGCTATAATTTATATTATAGCACGAGGCAGCCAGCTCTCTCGTCGCCATTCACTTTCACGCAAAGCGGGGGTCAAACAAAATGGCGAATTAATCAGTGACCGGCCATTCTGCTTGACCCCCGCTTTGCATGGTGATGAGTGAGCTGGCTGCCTCGTGCTATAATATATATTATAGCTCCGTCTGTGACGGGCTTTATATTTTCCAATCTGTTCTGTCTCTAGAATGTTCTGCACTTGTTCGTCTTTAATGTCGACGTGAATGAAAAACCTTGAAAACATCTTCTCGTCATAACTACTTGTCCTTCTACAAGCATTAAAATTTCAGGTTTCTTCCTATGCGTTCCACAAAGAGTTTAATAAATGTGCATTGTTCGAGTAAAAAGATTTTCACTGTAGCGTATCTCTCTGTACAGTATGACCTTTCTTCTATGACCTATCTGCCTCCGACGCACAGGGTCGCGGGTTCGAATCCCGCCCAGGGCAAACATTCGTGTGATGAGCACTTGTGTTTGCCTTGTGTCTGGTTGTTGTTTATCTATATAAGTATGCATTTATCTATTTAAGTAATGTATATCAGCTGTCTGGTACCCATAGTACAAGCTCTGCTTAGTTTGGGATCAGATGGCCGTGTGTGAAGATGTCCCTACATATTTATTTATTTATTTACAATAACCCAATAAACTTTAAGACGGGTACTTATTAGCAACCATTTAAGTATATAAATAATTACCTCAAAACTAATCGTTTATTCAAATATACCAACTCGAAATACACAACGAAAATATAAATAGTCCTCACTCTACATCATCACAAAGCCTGCAAACAAATAATAATATGTTAGGTTCCGACGACCCGGTAGCCTAGTTGGTGGTACACCTGCCTACGAAGCATAGGGTTGCGGGTTCGAATCCCGCTTGATGAACACTTGTGTTTACCTTGTTTCTGGATGTTGTTTATCTATATATATATTTAGGTATAAAATTAAATTATGTATATCAGCTGTCTGGTACCCATAGTACAAGCTTTGCTTAGTTTGGGATCAAATGGCCGTGTGTAAGATGTCCTCATTTATTTATTTATTTAGGTGTTTCGTAAAACTTTGAAAAAGTCACCAAGGCGAAACAAAATCGATACACTACTGGTCAATACGTTTTTCTAAAACGCATTAAGCTAACCTCGACCTATAAAACATAATGTCTATTTTATCTCAAAAACTTTTTCGAATCGATAAGAAATTGGCGGTTGCAAGACTACCTATATGAAATCGATACTTGATTTTGTATTCTGCACGCTGTAATATAGTAATTGTCTACGTAAAGTAGCACAATAAAATATGCAATCCTTGGCAGGACAGTAATGTTAGCAGTTTTTAAATAAATCATGTAATATGCTACTTGTACAAATAAAGGCATAATATGCACTTTTATTTGAATATAGCTACCTATATTATTATTAATGACACTTTTGTATAAACCACGCTATAATCTACCTCTTAAACATAAATTAAGCCATAATATGCCTCTTCTGCAAACATCTGGTTATAATATGCCACTTTTGCATAAATCAAAACATAATGTGACTTAGGTTTCCTTCTCAGGAAGAAAACAGGACCTATGGAATTACCTGTCGGTCTGCCATCATGACCCTTTTTCAAAGGTGCGCATGGAAGTACCAAGTTAATATAATTATCAAATACTTCGGTATGGTTTCTTGGATATGTAAAAGATTTAAGCTTCTAAGTCATTACAATCAAAATATAGCCATTCAAAATCGGTTTACAAGCAATTATTGATATTAAAATTGACACAATTTACGCGTTTGTTACCACGGCCGTGCACGCTCCAATGTTACGAGTAGAATTTTTGATAGGAACTTCCAAAGTTAGTTCAAACCTGTAATGCAATTCCAGTGGACCTAAAAAAAAATTATGTTTTACAAGATGCAAGGCCTTACAGCACAAATACAGGAAAAGTCAAAAATGGTTTAGTTGTTCCTATAAATCGTTCTTCTATTTTTCTTCTCCTTATTACAAGAATAATACGCAGTACTTCTTCATCGTGTAGGTTTACAACCGACTTCACAAACTCTATTGTCAGAGCCGCCAAAGGTTTCTGAACACAGTAATGAAAGGTATCTTTACATGTTTCCAGGTACGTAACCCTCAGTGCGCTAGGGACTCGCACTTGGCCGGTTTTAACCGTGCCATAATATACCTTTTTTGTTGTATAAAGCACACCATAATATCATCAACAGATCTAATACGACCCCACCAAGGGGCTCGAGCCTACCCTGAATTAGGGCGACAAGGCCTAAGTCGACCACGCTGGCCCGCGCTGGTTGGTTGACTTCACAAATAACCTTTGAATTTCTTCGCAAGAGTGTGCAGGTTTCTTCACGACGTTTTCCTTCACCGTAAACGAACATATGAATTCGAAATTCGTAAACACATTAATACGTGGTGGGGATCGAACCATACCATTATATAATATACCACGTTTATATGATCTACGCAATGCGTGACTTGTGCTTTATGCCAGTTTGATAACTACCTTGCTTTTTTTACCTACCTATTTGGAAAATATTGATAAACAAAGTAAGAGTTCCACTAAACTAATTTCTATAGGGTTGAATATAGGAATGCATATATTATGTTCCCATCGATGAACTCTAGCCTACTCTGATTTAGGTCAATAAGGCGTGAAGTAGTCGACTGCACATATGTTTGCCGGCGTGTGCATGTTTCCCCGCGATGTTGAATAATAATAATATGGGGGACATCTTCACACACGGCCATCTGATCTCAAACTAAGCAGAGCTTGTACTATGGGTACCAGACAGCTGATATACATTACATAAATAGATAAATACATACTTATATAGGTATATAGATAAACAACAACCAGACACAAGGCAAATACAAGCTCATCACACAAATGTTTCAAATGTTTGCCCTGGGCGGGATTCGAACCCGCGACTCTGTGCGTTGGAGGCTACCACCTGGGCTATGGAGCCGTCGTAAAACGTCGTTAAAGGTTGAAAATGAAGAAAACACTCCTTAAGTTTATGTTTAGGGCGCAAAATGGCGGCATTATGCACCCATAAAGGACCCCCCCCCCCCCGTCCAGAACACACGCGCGGGCAGCGTGCGACCCTGAAAACATTCGCCCCAATTTAGAAAGTCGTGCTCTAATTCTAATTTGAAAATCCAGCTATCTTTTTGTTCTTATGATATGACTAAAAAAATTGAGGACACCAACGAATCGTATTATTTTGAATTATTATTGATTACCTAAGAGCGTAGTCAAATTAAGATATTTTTAAGTCTGATGTCTTACGTCCGCCCTAAAGTTGTGCAATCGATGCGTCCATAAGGGGCCTATATTTTCTATTTTTGACGGCTTTCAAAATAAGATGTTTATCTCCTATTACTTTCTTATCTTTGAAAGGCGAAAAAGATGGACGGACTTAAAGGATTAGATCGTAACTTCCCGAATCAGCCCCTATGTCGGACACTTGCCGTTGTTGACGGTACACTCGAAGTAATTGCGGCGTCAATTGTCGCAGATCAGCGTGCCTCCACCACGGCGGCGACTGCAGTTGTGAATTATTCCGGAAATTCAATTTAACAGTTTATTTATTGCGCAGCATAGATTGGTGCCTACTACCTAAGAAATAGAAGTTTTGACCAGGATTTTGTTTATTGTGCATAGTGGGTTAGATTTCGACGCACATGACCAAGAACGCAAAAGGCCAAACCATAAATTAATGGCCAATTGCGTATTTGAATCCTTCGATACGTGAATGACCAAGAATGTAAATAAAAGGCCAAACCATAAATTAATGGCCAATTGAGTATTTAAATCCTTCGAATCGTGAATATCCAAGAATGTAAAAGGCCAAATCCGGACCCAAGGCTCCTCCGGAGGACACCCCTGGGAGTTGTCTTGTAGTGTGATTCTCAGTTACAACATGGATTCGAAAGAAACTTATTGCGCCCCGGCGGCAGCCCCACCACTGAGACAAATACATAGAGGAGGTGCCACAAGCAACTTAGACCCGTGGCATAGCTAAGTGATCTTACTACTAGCTATTAACCACCAGGCGTCGCTTCTGTCAGTGTTACTTTGGATTTTATGGATACGACACGAATATGACTTCGTTTGATTAAAACCATTTTAATTGAAATTAGTGACGCAAAAATGATGTGCTGTGTTGTGTCGTGCAACAGTACAAGTAATACAACTATTTCTAACGAAAAAAAGACTTCATTCCACTCGTATGCATTTTTTTAATGCAAATTTGAATGAACGTAATTTATTCCTCCGAAAATGTTTGGCGATAGCATCGCCATCTATCGCCAAGTAGAATAACTTCTTGACTGTAGTACTTTTTTAAGGTTACAATATGAATGACCTGTTTCATGCTCATTCATTCATGTATTTTGTTATAGTAAGCTGGGTGGCCAATGGAATCTAGAAAAATATAACATTTGTATAAAATATTTATTTTAAATATCACATTTTGGGCAAGGATGTTTCCTTATACTTGGTAGTAAGTGATGATGATAAAGGACTTACGTGAAATCCCGTGTCATAATTGAACAGACCTTTTTTTGTCATATAGTTTTAGAGATACCCATACTGACCAAACTAAATGGGCCACCCGTATATCAGAATTGCTCACAAATTAAAAAGCATACATAATACAATCTAAAAGTCAATTAAAAAAGAACGGTGCGCATTTTTTTGTTTTTTTATTTGCCTGGCAACAAATTATCCAGCGTAACGAATAGAACCGGCTTGTGTGTAATAGCTGAATTAAGTACGGTACATTGGTATCGAGCTGCAAAGCTAGTTTTGCTACTGACCTCTAGATGGAACCTGTGCCACAGTGATTTTTCTTGGTTACCTACGTATCGTGCTGTGCTGTCTATTAGATAGAGAACAGAAATGAGGGCTTATATTTCTAATTTCAAACATTACGCATTCAACATTTAATTACGGATCCTAGTAAAACTTCATCTCCCCGCACCCCCTCCCAACGGCCACCCCCGCTGTCATATAGTAAACGTCTTAAGCTCCTCTTGTATTTGTCTCCGTGGGCCCCACGTATCGTAGAACAAGAACAGGGCAAAGAAGTTTCTACATTTCTTACGAACTCCGCTCTTGGGGATGTAGTTACCGCCATTGTTCTCTACTTTCCGACAAGTTCGTATATCTATCTAGTATTCGAATATAAATACGCAGTATACCTTTTACGAAATAGCCGCGCGTTGATAAAAATATTTTATTCTATACCTTAAACAATTTTAGTATGCGATACCATAATCTTCTAATAAATAAATAATCGTTAATTAAAAAACTACTTTTTAATTGATACAGTTCTGAGAGTATACAGCATGGTTTTGCAATCCATAGCAAAATTTAAATATAATGTTCAGACCATCATAAGCATCAACTTTTCCCAAGGAACATGGGTTGAAAACCCCCAAAAATATTTCATCTCCCATACAAATTAGTAAAGTTGATTGTGTATTTTGTATGAAAAGTCGATTTTTTTGGGGTTTTTTTTTGGGAAAAGTTGTTGCTTATGATGGTTTGAACATTATATTTAAATTTTGCTAGGGATTGCTAAAATCATGCTGTTTACTACTTAAGGACATGGATGGATGGGTGAAAGACGACTGCATGTAGCTGAGATGCGAATGTTAAGATGAATGTGTGGCGTGACGAGGAAAGATAGAATAAGAAATGAGTATATAAGAGGAAGCTTGAAAGTGGCACCCATAGTGGACAAGTTGAGGAGTAACAGGCTGTCGTGGTATGGGCATGTGATGCGGAGAGAGGAATCCCATACCACCAGACGTATGCTAGATATGAGAGTGAATGGAAAAGCAGGTAGGGGTAGACCCAGGAAAGTATGGATGGATTGCGTGAAAGATATGTGTAAGAAGGGAGTGAATAGTGATGTAACGTCTGACAGGGATGAATGGAAGAAGAAAACATATTGCGCCGACCCCAAGTAAAGGGAACAAGGCAGGAGAATGATGATACTACTTTACCGTTTACAGTTACAATCTGGACTATCTCTAGTCTGCAGTAATAGGGTCGCTTTTCGGAAATGGTCTAAGCGTCGTCGTCGAATCATTTTTTTTTCTTTATTTTTTTCATATTATACGTAGCGCAACAGAAAGACAGTGGCATGACTATTTAACCATCAATACAGTAGCATTATTTTTGTTCTGTTTTCAGTTTTCAAGGCGAGCTATGGTCCAAGATTTGAATTTAAGCTGAAACTAACGGTTTTACGTGCCTTCTGAAGCCCGGAGAGTGCTCTAAATAGGTGTTCTAAGCGTAATTCGCGTCCAAGATTATTACAAGAGCGATAAAACACAACGATATTTTTTATTATATTTGCATAAATAAAGATTGCTGTCCTTTGAATTTCTAAAATTTTAATTATTTATAATCAGAATAATCAACACCTTGTTTTTAGTGAAACTTAAACTTTGGTTTTCAGCGTAAACCAACGCGAGACGCGTATGTCTGGTGGTTGTATGTATACAAACAATTTTATCAGATGCCCATAATAATGATTGTATATTAAATAATTTTTGATATTTGTATTATGACGCTGGCAGAATTTTATGATAAATAACTAGTTTTTTTTATATCTAGTTGCAAATAAAAAAAAAGAAAACATAATGTTTAAAAGCAAAGCATTTAAGTCTTCGCATACACATTTTTACATGTGAATGTTTCCGATAGGTTCGCTTATTCAGATAATTTCCAAGACTGAAACTTTGTATTTGTGTAAGCTCGCGTCCCAAATTTCAAAGCTCATGCATTTATGTCGGGCCGGGCAGATGTATGTGTCAATAAGTTATAAAAATCCTTTTTAAACACAATCCTCTGAAGAGATTACTAACCGTTAGAAGACATACTTACAGCTACAGCATCAATTTATGATGAAGATTACGTTTAGCTATCATAATTTAACGTATACGTAAAGTTTAAAATCGTGATACAAACCGTTCCCTCGTAAAAACAATCCTGGCGCTATCACCAGATAATTTTAATCATTTTAGTGTATTGTCATCAGAACTAAATAAGCATGCAAAATTTTAGTCGAGAGGAAAATGTTCAAAATTCATCTGCAAAATTTTTACCAAACCACCACATACAGCAAGTTACATAAAAGCTTGTTATAAAAATAACGTGTACTGAGTCACGCGCCGAACGCGCCGCGCCATGAGCTTGCACTTTTACAAGTGCAAAACTAAGCTTACGTCTCTATTGACTCTTACCAGTGGCTGTGTAACGTGACGAGCCAACAGAAATAACGTTAGTTACAAAAAGAAATGACATAATAATAGCAAAAAAGTATGCAGCTTCAGAAAATATACTTCTCTTTAAAAAAAAATCTGTTGAACAAAACACACACGTACTTTTACGTTTGTATAAAAGTTACTCAATTTTTAATTACTGCTTTTACAAAACTGAATGAGTACTTTTATTAAACAAATATTATCTCGAATTATTTTTTTTTGTTGCCAATGCTGAATTATAACAAAGCGAAAACAAAAATTGTGGTTTAAAGCTATTTTTTTCTGTATACTATTTTTATGTTTTTTTTTTCAATAACTATTATGTAATCTATTCTAAAACCCGACACGAAGCTTTGAGCAAAATGTCTCGGTTTTTAATTTAATGTACAAGTTTGTATTAAATAATATCTACCTCCACTTTACTCTTTGAATTGAGCCTGTTGCGCCGTACATGCGCTATGTATGCAGCTAGCCCCGGTCCCCGGGCATCAATCGATGCAGCTGATGATTCTGACTGACTACGTTCGAACTACATGTAACGTATAGCTACACATGCTATGCTATTGCTTTCTGAGTAATGAAATGAGTATATTATGTCAGCCAACGTCTATTAATACACAAAAATCTAATCAAGGAGCATCCATCATGCATATTGAAATGTAATGAGGTAAATTAAAAAAAGAAATCGGTCTTATTCTTATAGATAAGCTTTTTTGGACATATTTACAAAGAAAGCTGAAGAGACAAGAAGTAATACACTTACGGTCAATACCCATATACCATCGCAAAAGTTTAAAATGTTATCTATATCGTCACTATACCTCTCTTTATAAAACAATATATTACTATTTATGTTTCGTCTATCCTTCCTAACAGGGTAAACTAATTGTTTGTAAACCCAATAGGGTCGTAAGAAAAGAAAAACAATACGGTTTCTTAAATAGCTCTATAGTATAATCTGCTACGGAAGAGCGCGTAATTGAATGATATGGCTGGCAAGCTACGGCTACGTCTCGTAGCAGTTTTACAAACACAATTCTATATCGTAGCTTGTAGCATAGACTACGCGTATTACGATACGTCCGCGGGCCCGTCAGACACCCTCTCGATATGCATACAAGCACAATATTTCACAATGCACTTTTCCTGTTTATTATTGAATTTGAAAGGTACTATTTGGGAAGCGCGAATATGTATGGTGTATTGGTGTGTGACGTACAAAAGCCGGTGCGAAATATTCAATAAAGTATTTCGTTTCATAAGCTTTGTATATATGGTGACCACTGATTTTCACCATTGTTCTAGGTTTTCGAGACATCCCTGACTAGTTACCAACCACGGACGTCTTTTTGAATTTTAAAATCATAAGTAGGATTGCCGCGCCGAAATTATTATATTTTAGTTGTTTTCTAGGAATAAAAAATCAAAGCCTATTGCAGTCCACTGCTGGACGTAGGCCTCCCCAAAGGCACGCCAAAGCGCACGGTCACCCGCTTTCCTCATCCAGCCATCACCAGCGACCTTCCTCAGGTTATCAGTCCACCTGGCAGGGGGGCGTCCCACACTACGTTTCCCGAGACGTGGTCTCCATTCAAGAACCCGTCTGCTCCAACGCTTATCGGTTCTGCGACAGACGTGGCCAGCCCAGCCATTTCAGCTTGCTACACTTCTGGACGATATCAACTACCTTGGTCCGCTGCCGGATGATTTCGTTTCGGATTTTATCCCGTAGCGAAATACCAAGCATATATCTTTCCATAGCTCGCTGAGTGACATGTAGCCGGGGGGCTAGCTTAACTGTCATGTTCCACGTCTCGGCCCCGTATGTCAAAGGAATCAAAAATATTACATTAATAAATAGGTACTCATCTTTTACACAGTACTCCGACGACGATGAAGGAAAAGTACACGTCTGCGAAGTTACTAAAAAGATGTAAACACAATCAGCCCTGTGGCTGCGAAATCAAATAAAGCTCACTTTCAAATAGGTTTTTAAAATCTCGCTCAATAAATGTTTGGTTTTCAGTCGTTGCAACGTGATTCGCTGAAATGGCTGCTTTTATATTTACTTTGAAAACGTCAATTCGGTAGTAATATCTCCTCTCGTTTTTCACAGAAACAAATTAATTAGTTTGAAAGCTTACTCGTAACAATCTACTAAAAGCAATGAGAACGGTAGAAATTTTTGATTACCTGTATAACGTCTATATGACTACATTGGTTTCTGCATAATGCAGGCGCTCTATTCTAACCGCGATATCTTCAATCGAAAAAAGTATGCCACCCTAAAGTACACCCTTTTCACCTTGAACATCCGATATAGACCTGTCCAACATAGAATTTTCCCGAAGTGTCGTCGGACCAAATAATAATAATTATTAAAGTTTACAATAAGCAATGCACTAGTCCCTGCACTAAGATACCTTGCCTTGAAAGGGCTAGTACCTTGTATTACAAAGGTTAGTTAGTAACCCGCGCAGGATAAAAAATAATCAAACGCCAACAGTACAGTACGAATTTTTACAGTACGAAGTTTGCTATCCTGCGCAATGACAAATTTTAGGTGTCAGAGGGATGACCGGGGGGGGGGGGGGGGGGGAAAGGTTTTGCTAGAGCCGTACTCGCCGTATTACTGACAAATGAATATTTTTTTTAGGCAACTGCACACCTCATACTACGCGTTATAGAAAAAAAACTATCAAACGTGATAAAAATACTAGAATAATATATATTTTTTCTTAATTCACATTATTAATTATAGTGGTGTTATAGAAAAGTGTTAATTGTGACGTTTTAAATAAAATTATGTGTGGATTCCTAATGATTTATCGGAGAAACGATGGTCGGAGAACCGTGCGAGACTCGGACTCGCTCTAAAGACTGCGATGTGTAAATATTAGTGATTGTGTTCACTCAACTGCTAAAAAATAATAGTAGTAGTAATATCACAGTTGTTTAGTCTTCATTCGGTATACACTACGAATTACGATACTGGTTATTTTATTCGCGCGGATTTTGTCAACGGTAAGTTAGAATATTTTGCAGAGTAGAATACATTTGTCACCAACCCCTACTCTTCCCGTACGCCGTGTGGTGACGGCAGAGTAGAATACATTTGTCACCAACCCCTACTCTTCCCGTGGGTGTCGTAAGAGGCGACTTAGGGACTACACATTGAACAGGGAATGGGCAGCAGCGCTCTCTGATACAGTAACCTTTTAATCTGCAATCTCCAACCCCGCCTGCCAAGCGTGGAGATTATGGCAAAACCCTCCACTTAAGTGGAGTAGACTGGTAACGGGCCGTTGATTGATTGATTGATTGAAGTTAGAACAGAATAATAATACGCTACCCCAGCTGATCTTTCTGTTTTGCTGTGAATTGTTTCTATTAGAATCGATGTCTAATTCTACTCGGTATTTGAGTTCATCGAAGAGCCCTTATTAGAGGAGAATTAGATTTCTAAAAAACACCTCCAGCAATTTCCGTTGAATCCCACCAGTTCCGTTCTAGTTTTAGAGAGGGATATTTGTTCTTTGTAATTCGGTTAAGAACCTTATAGTGCATCTATTGTAACTAAAATTTCATTAGGGGGGAAGTTAACCTCGGAGTCGACAAAAGGTCAACGAGTACTCCGGTAGAACTAAAGGGGAATATATAGCGAAAAAGGCGACTTTTAGATTTTTTGAGGCTATGAATTAACATGTTAGGAACATATTCTTTCGTCTTTTAAAGTTTAGCCATGTAAGCGCCCAAAACAATTTTTTTCATGACTTTGTTAAAAATCAATGAATTTTCTCTATATATATATTAAAACTTATTTAGAATGTTATGTACATTTAAACCTTACTCATGAACCACGCTGGCCTAGTGCGGGTTGGTCGACTGCAAACACATTGTAGCCTTGATGATTCGCCACTGGAGTTCGGCGCCTGTTACGACACCCTGTATCTCATTCTGGGAGAACTGACAATCGGTGCTTTCCTCTATGTAGGCAAATATCTCCTCCATAGCCTCTGTGACATGGCTGTCTCTGGGGACCTCAGCTTTCGGAGTTAGGAAACTATAGGCTTCTAAAATTGTGGTAGCAGCTCTATGTGGTAAACAGCCTCCTCAGGAACAAGATCGTTAATGAAGGACTGGCGACCAAGAATTTCGTCACCCCACGAATCCTTCCTCATAGACTTCCTCTTCCTTCCTCTTTGATACGATTTTCGCAACTGAATTTACAACTCTCAATACCTCTCCTCTCCTTTTTGTCCAAAGGCTTTTGGTTTATTCTTGTACACAATGTGAACATATTTGAGATGAATTCGGGATCTGAAGACCTGAATTGTCATGATTTATAATTTAGTACTATGAGCATTATCGCTTTGGGGCTACCTGTAGACAATGTATTTTGTATATTATTAATGAAATAAATTGAAAATAATAGTTTTTCCCATTTCCGTTCTGTTACACTCTGTTATTGAAAACGCGATTTCAAAATTGTATGAACTTTTATTTAGTAAAAGAAAAATTATCTCTTTGACGCACCACTTTTGAGATATAAGTGAAAAACTCGAAAGTGGGAACTATGTGCCCCCTCCCCCCCCTCACTCCGGCTTAACTCCCTAAACACCCCGAACAAGTTTCTAAAGGAATCTCTTAGGTCCCTGCTCATAGTTCAGAGGACATAGGTATCAACTTTGCTATAAATGTTCAAGGGGCCAAATTTGGTACACCTGTTCTTTAGATCCTACTCTTCAATATAAGAAGGGTTGCCCAGCACGGGGGCCCCGTGGAGGGGCTTTTTACAACATGATTTCCTACCACAAGGGACGAATTCGAATTTTTGTTCTTTATGGAGCTAAAAAGTGACGTAGAGTGAAATTTGGTACACATGTGGTATTTGAAATGTCAATGGTTACAAGCAAGTGTTCCAGGGCACACAGCAATTTTTTAGGGTTCCGTAGTCAACAAGGTTTCACCATGTCCGTCCGTCCGTCTGTCCACGGCTTAGCTCTGACACTCTTAGCGCTAGAAAGCTGTAATTTGGTATGGACATACATATTAATCATGCTAACAAAGCTGTTTAATAAAATAATAGAATATATATATGTTTAGGGTTCCTCTGGTACACGTGAAGTGGAGGGTAATTTATTTTTCATGACAACCCAAATATAGTGTGAGGTATCGTTGGATAGGTTTTTAAAAAATATTATGGGGTTGCGAAAACCATTTTTCGATTCTAGCGTACGTTTGAGAAATATATTGTTTTAAAGTGCTCATTTTTGTTAGAGTCCAGTTCCTCCCCTCTACCAACGAAACCATTGTATTTAGAAATTTAAAAAACCACATGGTAGTAGTTTTAAATACGACGACTGAATTTACAAACCGGTTACATGGACCTTTGCAGAAAATGGCCTTTTAATTCCGTCGGCTTGGGCGCGATTTAAACCAATAATACATAATTTTAGGCACAACATTCTCTACTGGGTACAATGCAGAACACTACATTATTGCGGGTTTGCCAATGTGCAGTTTACAGGCAAAATACACAGACAGACATAGAACAAAGCGGCGTCGAGATCAAAACACTGCATTTACTTGTATCATCGGATGAAGTTGCGGCTCTCTTTACCCGATTTAGGAACTCGACACTACACCTTTTAGTGTGAGTGCGATTGAGTCGCTGCTGGCGCAAGCTTCGCTAGTATTTGTGTGTCATAGAGTTTTTTGGCTGTCTCGTAAATTTTTATACTGTGTTTATGGATACTTTATTGAATGCCTTGGAACGGGTAGCAGGTAAGCCTCAGAATAAGCAACAATCGGAAGAGAAGTAGTCTTTTAGCCCGAGTTCTGATAGGATCCATTTTGTGCCATTTGTGCATGACTTTTTCTTCGCGCGTTCAAGTCTGCTGTTGCTAAACTCGAAATAGTAAGTTTTGTGCCATTTTGCTTCTCTAGCTACAAAGGTTTCCTTTAGTTCAGCACCCTTATTCAAAGCCAAAACATCAACGCCCAATGGCACTCTTCCAAGGTTCTCAAATTCAACAAAATTTTCAGCCAACTTAGAGTAGCCAACATACTTGTCAGTAGCGTTGAGATTCCTTCTTGGATACTCCAATTGCTCTTGTGTATCTTTTTGGCATAGTATGCAGATTTTCCAGAAATAATCTTTGAATTTATCATTCTCCACCGAACTAATGTTAGATTAGATTAGATTTGGCCCGAAATGTCCCACTGCAGGGCAAAGCCTCTCTTCCTTTCTTCCATTCCTTCCTGTCTTAGGCCTTCTCTCGCCAACCGTTGTTATAGACGTCTAATTCGTCACACCATCTCCTCCTTGGAACTAAACTAATGTTACACAGTTAAAATTGATTAAAAAGTGTAACTAAAACAATTTTTATTTCGTTTACATTACCAGAACCATTATAAATGCTGTTGTCACAAAAATGCAGCACACATTTATAGCGTTTCACTTCAAAAACGAATCACACAGCGCACACAGCTCGGTAATTAGCTTAAAATGCTATCATGGAACAATAGAACTTAATAATATTTTTGATAATTTGCTAACGATTTTTAAAGAAAGTCGTTTATTTTATTTTTTTATAATGCTACACTACTCCTCTGCAAAAAATGCTGCATAGTCTTAACGCTGCCTCATTGTCAGTTGGTGTCCGGATGAACTTGGACAAGACTAAAGACAACGAACTAATGATTCCGGAACCCATTTCGATCTATGGCGAAGTGCTCGAAGCTGTCCAAGAATATGTCTACCTCGGGCAAACATTGCAGTTGGGTAGAGACAACTTCGAGCGTGAAATCGCAAGAAGAGTACAGTTGGGCTGGGCAGTATTTGGGAAACTGTGTCATATCTTCTCGTCGCCACTACCGAAATGCCTGAAGAGCAGGGTGTATAACCAGTGCATCCTACCCGTTTTGACATAATATGGAGCCGAGACGTGGAACATGACAGTGAAGCTGGTCCACCGGCTACATGTCACTCAGCGAGCCATGGAAAGATTTATGCTTGGTATTTCGCTACGGGATAAAATCCGAAACGAAATCATCTGGCAGAGGACCAAGGTAGTTGATATCGTCCAGAAGTGTAGCAAGCTGAAGTGGCAGTGCGTTGGCCACGTCTATAGTAGAAACGATGAGAGTTGGAACAGACGGGTTCTTGAATGGAAAACTTGCCGTGTGCCCTGGAAAACTTGCTTGTGGCCATAAACATAATGCCGCATGTGTACCAACTTTTAGCTGTCCACGTCACTTTCTAGCTTTATAACGAACAAAAATTGGTAGAGGGGGGGAACTGGACTCTTACAAAAATGAACACTTTAAAACAAAATATTTCTCAAACGCACGCCGGAATCAAAAAATGGTTGTCGCAACCCCATAATATTTTTTAAAACCCTATCCAACGATACCTCACACTAAAAGGTTGTCAAAAAATAAAAAATAACCCCCACTTCACGTGTACCAGAGGAACCCTAAAAATGTTTTTTTTAAGTTTTTATTCTACAGCTTTGTTGGCATGATTAATAATATGTATATCCATGTCAAAATACAGCTTTATAGCACTAAGAGTCTCTAAGCCGCGAATAGACAGACAGACTGACATGGTGAAATCTTATTGACTACGGAACCCTAAAAAATGACTGTGTACCCTGAAACACTTGCTTGTAACCACCAACATTCCAAATACCACATGTGTACCAAATTTCAGCCCTCTACGTCACTTTCTAGCTCCATAACGAACAAAAATTCGAATTCATCCCTTATGGTAGGAAATCACGCTATAAAAGGCCCCTCCATGGGGCCCCCGTGCTGGGCAACCCTTATTATATTGAAGAGTAGGATCTAAAGAACAGGTGTACTAAATTTGGCCCCTTGAACACTTATAGCAAAGTGGGGTCCCCTAGAGCTCTATACCGTCTGAACTATCACGCATTATGCAACCCCTTTACAGAAAATTCGTTGACTGAACTAAATATACACTTTTTATAAATATAGGCTATAAAAAACATGCCTAGAGTTTGTTTAAGCTCGTATATGTATAAACAGCAACGTTTCGGCCAAACCCTTTGTGGTGAGACTGTATACAGATCGTCTCCCGGAAATTTATATTTTCAAGTATTTTAATTTCCCTCGTCCATTTGTGTTATAATTTTCCATAACAACACGTGACTAGGAGTGAGGCACGCACGAGGCAGAACAAAGAAGTTTTTCAAGATTCGTTACGAAATCTCCGTTGGTAAATTATAAAGGGTGTTCGGCGTAGGGTTAGCTAAACAAAAAGCTTGAGTAGCTAAAGTCACGAGAAACCAATGATTATTATAAAAGGTTTAAAAAAAATACGTTTTGTTTTGTATTACAAGCAAATTATAAGTTACAAGTTCGTCGCCTTTAGCAAAAAAAATATAAATACGTTACGTAACGATTTTGTTTTCTGCAAGATGCTTTTGAGTGGGAAGGTACCTCGTATGAAAACCTGTACGAAGAATTTGATCGAGCCCGTGTTTCGACTTTCTATATCATCGATGGCCAAATCCGTGAGAAAATGCAACCGTCTACTTGCAACTTCGGTCCGCAATCTCGCTGGTCTGCCGTATTATCGTTCTTTGCATTCATAACTTTGCATAAAAGCTTTCAATAAAAAAGAAACCTGTTCTATAACCGTCGAGATCCCTCGTCTCCGATTCATTCAGTTTTGATTGTGACACAGTTACATGAATTCACCAGAGGCAAGCAGACGAGGGTTTTGCCTGCTAATTAGGCACTGACTCTCAGCTTTTGATATCGAGGTTAGGTTAATTACAGTTACTCGAAGGGTTAGATTCGATCGATATCAATCATACAATTGTTTTTGTTACGGATAAGATATATTTACTTCAATAATTTAACCGACCTTCATAAATCTGCATGTGCACGGGGTCGGAGGTATGTAGTGCAATAAGCTATATTTTTATCTCTCGAACATATCTTATTCTCCTGGGAAAATGATACTTAAAACTATTCATCATCAACAACTCACGTACGTCCCAACCGAGGGGCTCGAGCCTACCCTGAAGTAGGGTGATCAGGCCATAGTTGACCACGCTGGCCCAGTGCGTGTTGGTCGACTTTAAACACAACCATTGAATTTCTTCGCAGGTTTCCTCAAAATGTTTTCTTTCACCTTAAAAGCGTCGAATAAACGTATATGTGGTGAGGATCGAAGCCGCGTCTCCCGGACGGGATGCAGCGGCCCTGGCCACTACGCCACCGGCTCTAATACTTTTCACCACCATGCAATAAAAATACTAAAACGGGTACCAATTTAGAGGCAATATGACAACCCTCTTGCTCATCAAATAAATATTCAGGCAGGACTAATATCGTCTGACAGTTCAATCACGAGCTTCCACCCTTCAATTAATACGATGTTTCTGGTCGCATTTCATGTAGTACGTGCAAGTCGGCTAGGGTATTAGTGTTCTGTGCGTGCAAGTTTATATTTTAAACGCGTGTGTTATTGTGAAAAGCTTTGTCTGCATCGCGTTGTCTCCCGATAATCATACCTATATTTAACTTCTGGTTAAATAGGTAAAATCAAGACACTGGAAATCTTTGGAGTTCTATGTTTGAATATCTCTGGAATTCTATGAGAAAACGTTCAAAAAAAGCAAACAATATTAAATTGCCGAAACGAATCTTAAACTCGTATCTTAGAAAATTTGAGGGAGGAAGCATTTCTTGTAGTAATACAGCAGAAGGCTCAGGTACTAATAATATCTCTACGCTCAAAGCGTAGCTCGTATCATGCAATTTAGTGATCGAAGGAGCCACCGTGGACTGGTTGACTTCACATGCAATATTCCTTCGCTATTGTGATTTTTGAGATTTGATATTTTCCTCGAGCGAAAAAGATATTTCGAGGTTTAGAAATGTCTGTTACGCAACTGGAATTTCCATAGCTCACGCGCCCGTCACTTCGCCATTGTAATATAAAATTTGTAACAACCGTCTACATAGTGATTTCGCGTTTCCGGGTAATAAAACCATGATAATAACAAAAAGGATGCAAGGTTTTACCTGCAGTGATTTTTCATTCACTATGACCTGAACTTACTTGGAGCCTGAATGCGTTCATTTGTGTTTTATCACCCCCCATACTCCCCTCGCCCGTTTCCGGGAATCCGTCCGCGTCAAAGGGAATCAGAATTTAATTATATACCCTCTGCTCTCTGATTCGGTTTCGCTCTCATAGCTATGCTTGTCCGTCCACACGACTAATTAATTTGCTGAAACAAAAATTGTGGCATAATAGTAAACTCGAATTATTCAGTCAAATCAACGGCCCGTTACAGTCCACTGCTGGACTATGAGCCTCCTCCACTTAAGTGGAGGGTTTTGCCATAATCTCCACGCTTGGCAGGCGGATTGGAGATCCCAGATTAAAAGGTTACTGTATCAGAGAGCGCTGCTGCCCGTTCCCTGTTCAATGTGTAGTCCCTAAGTCGCCTCTTACGACACCCACGGGAAGAGTAGGGGTTAGTGACAGGTTACTGAATAATAAAATTGACAATTATTCAGTAACCTGGCGGTAATAATTAGATTATGGACGAGTGATTATCGGAGACTACTTTGATGGACTTACCAGAGCGTATAGTGTTCTTGAAAGGCATACTGGCAAGCCGTTTTTATCCCGTCACAGGTGCTGATAGTAGTCAGCACTTTGGCTGCTGAAAAGGAAAACGCAATAATACAGCCATGCGCCCCCACCCGCCTCGGTAGCTATGACGTAAGGGCCGCGCAGTCATGTAGGAAATTATTGCACCTACGAGGCGGGTTTACGCGCACGGCAGTCTAAACACGCTCCACCTACGTCGTAGGTGCATAGAAGGGTTGTGTGATTATCTGGGGCCTTCGAACTCACTGTGCTAGCCACCAGGTTCACATGCCTGCAGGAAAACGGCATTCCGGCTTGAAATTACGAACTGCTAACCTGTCTATGTGCACTTAGCAACACAAAGATCGGCATAGATGTACCTTCATTATAGAATTCTATCTAATTTAGATTACATTAGTTTTGCCGAACTTGATATAAGTGCGTGCTCAGTGAACCATCCCAAACTCTGCTCATCCCTATGTTCAATTCAGTGAAAGATTACACGTACGTAAAACTGAATGCAAACATTGAAATACCAATAATTGTATTTCGCTTGTTTTTTTATTTTTGCTTCGCGGCGCTGCAAGAAGTGAAAACAATAACGTCTGATGGAGGCCTCGCTCCAGGCTGGGCTCGCGGCAGACGTTACTTGGAGTGCCGGAGCGGAGAATAAAGGAGTTAAAGCGTCCTCCGTTTTCGCTGCGCTTTGTACTTAGGGCTTACGTGCGGTACACTCGTAGATATGGGGGTGGACTTAGTTACTCGTACGTTACCCAAAACAGACCAGTGTTAGATTTTCCATTCATTCCATTTTTTATTTCATACTTTCGCAGCAACTATTAAATGTGTCATTGAACACTTTTTGGTTTAATTTAAACAGATTCGACATGGATAATGTGACAATAGATGATTTTTTTGTTAATATTTAAAATTCAGCTTCTATCATCTATATTAGTTACCAGAAGCACGGCCTCCTATTCTATACTCCTATCCTACACTATTATATCAATATATCTCTTCAAGTGACCTAAATTTCGTGAACTTGCGCGAGCTATGTGGTTTATATTTTGTCACAGTAGCTTTTGGTTGCGGGCAGCGCAGGACTGGTCGTCGTGAAGATCCTTCGGGGAGGAGGCCTTTGACCAGCATTGGACGTCTTTTGGCACATAAAGTAGGTTTTGCGTAATATATAGTTACTACAGTATTCAAATAAGACCTTTGTATTTGTCTGTTTAATAAAAAGGTACAAAGGTACAAAGTTTTGTAAAATCATTGAATCTAATTTGCCATAAGAAAATTACTCTGTTGTAGAATCTTCTATTCCTGCACTCACCTAATGAAAGCTGCGGTATAAATAAATTTACCTATAATAGAAGAAGGAAATTAAATTTAAAATATAAAAAGCATCAAAGAATTGTAAATAATTTCCTCCGTCAAAGGCTGTCCCAATTAGATTGGCTGGGAATACTCAGAATTCTCTATAGTTGAGAGCTGAAAGGCGGCGGGGCGGGGGGTGGGTAGTGCGGGGACGTCGGGTGCACGGTAACCTGGCAACCCGGGCGCGGGGGCTCGGGGGATGCTAGCCGCCTCTGCACCTTGCGCGCGAATCAATGCAGCGCGTGCAGATTCTGTAAATAGCCTTGCCCACCATGACGCCACCCCGTATACGAGTATCATAGATTTAGTTTCATACGGGACGCCGGCACGCATGCGTCAAGTCGAAACTAGATGCAGCCTTATACAAATGGGACTCAATGGGCTAACTCTCAGCCAAGGCCCTTCCCATCTTCGATTACTAACTCTCTTCCTGCTCCGGTAATTAAACCTCTAGGTAATTACATTGTTTTAAATAGGCTTTCTTAAATCTATCTTTGGATTTTGTGTTTAGACTTACGTTTTCTAGACTTCTTTCTAGCAGGCTTCTTTCGGTTTACACAGTCTTCTATCTCTTTGTTTGTGTAAATAACTTATTTTATAAAGATTGGTCTGAAAAATATATTTTGTCTCGCTCTCGCCCACGTAATGAGGAGAGGGATATGAAATCTCACATTGTGGGTAGATTTAGATCAACAGGTTTCTGAAATGTTCGAGCACGCTTTGTGTTGTTATGCAGAAACTTAATTCTTTTGTTTGTGCGTTATATTGAGTCTTAAAAAAGTATAAAGTATATCATAGTCGATATTCAGGAACGATTTTATTTATACTTTAGCTTCTTGTCCATGTATTTTATATTTCACCTTTCTATAGTCAAAGTCAATTTTTTTTATTCGAATTAAAATTTTTACAAATCATTTTTTGACGTCAAAGCTATCATGGATGGCACGTTCACTACCGGTGTACGCCCTCTGTGGAGAAGAACGGCCAATAGTTATGGAATTATTATGTATTATTTACCTAATTATTATTATAAAATAACTGGTTAATATGTATGTTCTTTTTTGTTATATTAGTAATATTCTAAGTGTTTTTAGATGTTAAGACTTGACTTTTGGACACAATCACACGCGTATAAAATAATTAAAGAACGGATTAAATTTTTTGGCATTAGGTATTTTACAAAACTTCTACTTACACGGGAAAATGTGTGGGACCTAAAAGTGTGATGGCCCGGCCACATGAACAAAGTCACGGGCACAGCTAGTTTTATTATATTCCATTTTTAAATTTGATTTCATTTTTAATTAATAGTTGACCCGACAAATAATTACATAACTTTTTTTCGTGATTTTTTTCTGATGTTTGTGTAATTATTCTTAATATTCGGATCGCTCAAATCCAACAAATAAAAGATCATAAAAGACGATCCAGCCTTTCTTAAATTACAAATGGTGTAAATAATTCGACTTTGTTTTATAAAAAAATATATTTCATCGAAAATGTAAATAAAAGTTAATGTGTTTTTGTTAAAATTGTTTTATGTCAAAGTGACCTCGTACGCGAATGCGTCGCCATTATTGATTCCTTCCTCTCCGCCGTGAATTGCCGTAACATCATCGCAACGGGGGAGCGCCAATCACATTTATATAAAAATACTTATTTAACAACGTATGCATTTGAATAGATCTACTGTAGCATTACGGATGATAATTTTAAATTCATACAAACACGTTCTTAGGTTTATTTTATTATTTTTCGAGTTGGAAATGGGTTAAAATTGTGTTTTTCTCTTTATACAAACAACATTATAAATATTTTTAAATAGCTGCATATAACAGTAATAATAGGATACTTAAAACAAAACGTCGTCAGCGTAAAAAAAATTGCAAACTTATATTATTTAAAGTTCTTTTTTATTATAGATAACTAAAGTATTTTATAAACATCGCAATATAAAATCTTTATTCTGCCAAACTCCTGCTGTATTTGGCTATTTGCTTTCTTGGTCATAAGCGTCGATGCGTATATGGAAATGCTACCCGACTTCAGCACCGGCACGGTGCACGGTCGAAAGGGGTATTGACATCACCCTTAACTTTAGATATTTTTTTATTGTCCATGAGGTCTATCGATACCATGATACGCGCATCGGTGTGTCGGAAAATGTTCGTAATACGAGTGTGGACCCGGCTTAAGAGCGTTTCCACATTATCGCGTTGCCACGCAGTTCCCAAACAGTGCTCCATAGCGTTTGTCCAAAGGTCTAGCGCAGATGAAAAAACTCGCGAAGGAGTTTTTAATTTGAGTTTGCGTTCGCGACAAACTCTTTGGAAAAACGCTATGGAGCACTGTTTGGGAACTGCGCGGGCATTTGTCACGTAGTGTAGTATTTTGGTCAAAACCAAAGATTTCCGACGCGCGTCGCCTCGCGGAGTGATGCGATCGTCTTTTGTTCCTCTGAGGTGAAAACATTTTTTTTTTATTTAGAACAAATTGCGTAGTCAACAATTTTCGTCACCTGAAGAAGCTGTAGACGCCTATAAAACGGTCATTTTGAGTAACCCAACTTCAGAATGGAATGAATGTTTCAATAGTTTGTTCCGTCGAATGGAAAAATGTGACAAGTTTCGAGGAGAATACTTCAAAAAACAATAAACATGTTTTCCACTAATAATGTTGTATCACTTCCTTGATTCCCGATACTTTCAGTTGAGTAGGATTTGCGTAGGTAGAAACGTTCGTACCTGCTGTTGTGTTCATTTCAATAATTATCTACTTGTGTATACATTTCATAAAGAACGTTGTTTGAACTATACCTTATAGTTTTGAAGGAAATAAGAAATACTTTTCGCATAATTTTTTTACCATTACCTGTGCAGTCATGCTATTATTAACAAAAGATGTCTGTTTGTCCGTTTTGTTCGCTCTGTCTTCATTTCTCGGTATGATGTGGTCTGGCATAGAAGTTATTGGATCGCTGAAAATATGTTTAAATAATACTTTAAATAATATAATATCATATATAATTTTATTTTAATATACAGGGTGGAATTATTTAATGCCACCTGGAGGGAAAGTACTCTAAACAATGGAAATTGCAAATTTCACTCAAAGGAATCATTCATTTATTTTTGAAAAGAAACAAAACTGCATTCAAACATTTTTGATAATACGCTTGCCACACCCGGAAATCGAACTGGCTTGGCGTCAATTGATAGAGTCAATAATAAGGATCAAATCTCTCTAAGAAACATGGTAAATTAAATAAAAAGAAAACCATGACAACAAAAATAATAAGTTAAGATTTCATGGTTTTCATTTGATTTAATTTACCATGTTTCTTAGAGAGATTTGATCCTTATATATTTGTATGTGTGCGATGTACAACACTTTATTGTTTAATTAAACATGTGGAACAAAACTTGTATACTTGTAGATCTTAAGCTTTGGTATACGATTGTTAACTGTTATGTACGTCTTGTTAAAAGAAAAACAAAATTGCGCTGTGAAATTCTAATCTAATAAATAACAAATTTTGTCGTAGGTTCGGACATGGGAGAAGATCCAAGCTATTATGAAGTCGGAGGAAGGGTTGAACAACGATTACGACGACGTTATATGCGACGTGTGCCGGTCGCCGGATTCGGAGGATGGCAACGAAATGGTCTTCTGCGATTCCTGTAACATCTGCGTGCACCAGGCCTGCTACGGCATTACTGTCATCCCAGCTGGTAAGTACAGGGATGGTGAGTTATCACTCTTATATCTCCCGGTGACTTACTGAGCGCAGCGAGGCGTGCGTGTAGCTTGCAGCACGTTATAATACCTTTGATTCGATAGTGAGGGGTGCGAGCTGTAAATTCAATATGAAATGTCTGTGTCTAGAAAGAAAGGTTAGACACGGTTTTTTTTTATGTATATTCAGTATTTATGGTATTAAGGATATTCTTTCCCCCTAAGCAAGATTTATTTTGCAAAAATTAAGTAATTCAGTATCCTAGAAGTAGTAAAAAAATATATATGTATTTTTTTAATGATTTGTTTTTGTACTTGCACTAGAATTTAAAAAATTACAATCCAGATCTTTTATAAATTACAGTAGTCCGCATTGTAGTTAGAATATACGATTTATAAGACAAAGATACCACACCTACGTAAATATTCATTTGTAATGTTTCTGTATGCCGTTAAGTTCATGCTACAATAGATCCCACGTTTATTTAGGAGTCAAACGTATATTGGTTCCTTATTATTTTCCTTTAGCTTATGATTTATATCTATGGTGCATACAATATAGCTCTTGTGAGTATGCTTCAATTATTATCTTCCTTTGACATTAACGATAACGATCCAGAATTGCAACACAAAAGCAAACCTATTGAACTGAAAACATATTTCGCAGTCATCCTAGCATTCACACGTTAGTTGCACGCTTAACAAGTTCTGGCAGTTCTTCTAAATCAGACATTTTTAAATACAAAAAACGCGAACAATAAAACGCGATTTAAAAAAAGAGCACGCTTTGCCTGCGCGAAATGTCTACGCAGATAACTTTACCGGTCCGGCTTCACTTTTCCAGGACAATGGCTGTGCAGACCTTGTGGCGACCATGTGAGGCCCATGTGCGTCCTGTGTCCGAACCTCGGAGGCGCTATGAAGTGCACGCCCTCAGGCCACAAGTGGGCTCACGTCAGCTGCGTTCTCTGGATCCCCGAAGTGTCAATCGGGTGTGCGGAAAAAATGGAACCCATCACTAAAATTTCATCCATTCCATCCTCGCGCTGGTCCCTAGTGTGTGTACTGTGTCGCGAACGCAAAGGGGCGTGCATACAATGCTCCGTAAAGACTTGCAAGATTGCTTACCATGTTACGTGTGCATTTAAGCATGGACTCGAAATGCGCGCAATAATCGAAGACGAAAACGCGGACGATGGGGTCAAGCTAAGATCCTATTGTCAAAAACATAGTGTCAATTCTAAAAAGGAGAAGGCTCCCGGTTCGGGCGATGAGGAGGAGGAGGGGAAGAGGAAGCGTCGCAAAGACATGACTTCTGAAGAGAAGAATCAGGCGCGGGCGGCGCGCCTGCAGGAGATTGAGCGTGAATTCGATCGCCACGTGACTGTCAAGGACATCAGCTCGCATCTCATTGAGTGCGACGCGGACGGCGCCAACGCCATCTACAACTACTGGAAACTGAAGAGGCGCTCGGGCAACAATCGCCCCTTGCTGCCACCCAAATCTGACGACAACGAACTTCTCACCCACAGACAAGAACAAGCTGATCTAGACAAAATGAGAAAGTTCGTACAACTACGACAAGACTTAGAACGAGTGCGAAACCTGTGCTACATGGTGAGCAGAAGAGAGAAGCTCTCTCGCTCATTTTTCCGTTATCGAGAACAAACCTTTCATAAGCAAGTGGCTGTGCTCTCAACTGCGGACTCTACCATCACTGCGCCGGAGATGACCGCCATCATCGAGGCTAACCATGGGCCGTCAATCTACGACAGATTGTACTCGCATCCGAATGCACCTGATCACAAAAACGACTTTGAAAAGCTGCTAGCCCTAATCGCCCCTCCGGAATCGGAAGACGATAAAAAGAAAGACCGCAATGGGCTAAAGAAAGGCTCGAAATCATCAAATCCGTATAAGAAACATTACGTGAACGGGACTCGCCGCAGCGGCAGCATGTACAGCGGCATGTCAAGTGAAGAAAGCGCGACCGAGATAAGTCGATCGACGCGATACCGCTTCCGCGGCGTCGGCTCCAGCACCGATGAGGACACCAAGAAGCCCAGTGCATCACCAAAGAAAAAGATTTCACCTAAAGGGAAAGGCAAACGATCTCCTAAAAAGACTGAGAGGAAAAAGAAGAAAGTGCCGCAGTCTAAAGCTGTGATTGAAAGCAGCAGCGAAGATGAATCCCTGAAAGCCAGGATGAGAAAGGACAGTTCCCGCAGCAAGACCCTTCAGCAGCTCGAGAAGGAAATGACTGCCGGCAGGCTCGGCGACACTGGCTCTGACACCACCGAAGAATTGATCATAAGGAAAACATCAAAAAACAATACCAAGTTCCCAGCTGACATCTACTCAGATAGTAGTGATGATGTTTCCACTAAACCAGAAGTAAAGAACGAGAAAGGGAAATCAGTAAAAGGAAAATCCGATAGGCCGAAACCTGATAGGTCTCCAGCTGAAAATGATTCTCAACAGTCGCTGCCGAGAACCAAAGGAGCCATGAAGGAATTCATACCGAGTCAATCGGAGAAAAAGTCTGCAATCAAAGAAGAAGAGAAGCCGGCTCCAAAGAAACGTGGCAGGAAACCATCCAACAAAGAGAAAAAGACCCCAGTGAAGAATCAAGACAAGAGACAAGTATCTGACGATGAAGCAAAGAACAAAGAAAATATAAAATCTTCTAAGCAGAAGGATAACCCGACCGACTTAATTGTGCCACAAAGACAAGCTGCTAAGAAAGCTTCAGAAAATATGCGCTCGACTGCAGTTGCTAAGAAAGAAGAGCCTTCTTCCGAAAAGGCTGTAAGTGGAGATGACAAGCCCAAACCTAAAATCAAACCGAAAGAAAAGGATATCAAAGAGGCGGTACCTGCTAAAGTCGGGCGTAAAAAATCATGTAAAGAAGTTGAGAAGGAACCAATATCGTATGTTCCCCAAAGGCAAGCTGCAAAGAAAGCCGCCGCTCATATCAAGAGTGGTCTCGGCAGCAAAGCGCCCACCGCTGAACCTGAAAACGAAAAGAAGAAGGAGATAGAAAAGCCAGAAGTGAGCAAATCGTCACCTAAGAAAGATGAGGCTAAGAACAAGCAACAAGAGAAAGAGAGTTCGAGTTCTTCGTCGAACTCGAGCAGCAGCAGCTATTCGTCATCATCGACCTCTGAGGAGGAGCAGGAGAAGCCGGAGATGAAGCCGACGGCGAAAGCTCGCGAGATTAAGCCAGTGGCGCGCCCGCCCTCCATGTTCTCGCCGCCCTCCACTAGACCGACCGTGGACTTGCCCTTTCTCGACAAGGTGTCAAGACCGCTGTCGTCAACCAGCGCCTCGAGTGATTCTGACAGCTCTAAATCCCGATACTCTGGGTCGAGCCCAACTCCCAAGCGACCCCGCCGACGAAGGAAAGGCAAGAGCGTCTCCAACGATGCTTCCCCTCGTAAGACCCTCGACAAGAAGCTTAAAACTTCCGAACGGGGGTCCGAGTGTGGGGTTCCATCACCGCCTGCTGAAGGAGAGGAACCAAGCCGACCCGCTGCGCGCGCTGCCACACGTGCTCGGACCAGAAGCACTGCTTCAAGCGGAAATATGCCTAATAAGCTTGATGCCGGACCGAGAAAACCATCTAAAGACAACGCCAGTCCTGCCTCTGGATCAAATAAAAATCCGAAAGAGAGTGGCGAGTCCAGTCAACTTTCATCTGCGGAGCGGAAAGCGGACGAGGCGCTAAAGAAAGATGAATCTTCACCGGTAGATAAGCCGAAAGCGTCTAAAGCTAAGAGACCGAGCATAACTGCTGATGAGAAGGAGAAACCTAAATCTTCTGAAAATGCTACTTCGGTCAATAGAACTAGTCCCAGGAAAAGCGCTGAAGTCAAACCGAAACCAGCGGTCAAGAGGCGCATGAGTGTTAAGGAACCGGCCAAAGAAAAGTCGCCGATACCAGAAGAGAAGCCTCGGGAGGCAACAAAGGCTAGGAGGCAAAGTCGTTATGATGCAAATATTTCCACTTCTGCTCGAGAGAGCGTTTCACCTGTCAAAAAGCCAACGGTCACTGAAAAACCAACTAGCATTGTGAAGACGCCTGTAGCTGACATACGTTTATCTCCTCGTGTAAATGAAGACCGCGCACCCTTGTCACTATCGAATGAAAAGGATTGGCTACCTAAAGCGCCCAGTCCTCACGTACATCCACCACCGGTGGAGAAACCCGGAGACCATGAGAAGTACATGACTGACGATAAATCATTAGATGTGGACATGAGTGACAAGAGCAGCGTGAAAATGATGGCTAAAATCCAAGCCACTCTCAACGAGAACACCATGATTAAGTCACCAAAGACTCCTATGGACGCTAGATCGATGGATCCTATTGATATAGAAAATCCTATGGTCAGAAACATTCGAAAACGATCTGTGCTAGATTCTGAAAAGAAGTTTATCACCCAAGATGCCAGCCACGTCCAAGGCGTGGAAATTTCCAAGAGCGCTAAAATACCTTCGGCAGTTAATCCATATCCCAACAGGTCGATCTTCTCTCCACAAGCTAAAGAGAACGACATATTCGAGATTGATATGCTTGGCGTCGACGATGGTTTTAACCACGACGACATGATAAAGCCATTCACTTCGTACGCCGAATTCATTTTCAAAGAAGATTCTAAAGAACAGGGCGTTCAGGAAACTTTGAACTTGGTCGATAGATTGAGAATGACGCTCAGTACTAAGAAAATTCCTACTGAAAATACAAACGAAGACGAGCCGGGATTGGCTAACGATAAGGAACGACGGATGGATGAAAACAATTCCATTTCGAGTGATCACGAAGTTCCTCAACCGAGCAAAGCCAGTGAGCTAGACTTGCAAGACAAGAAGCACTCGAAGGATACGCTGGAACCTAGCAACCACCTGCCGCGCGGACTCGAGCCCACCAACCTGTCGGCCAGAGATGCCGACAGTGACGGCAAAGATGATAGGCCGCTGCCTATGACGAGCCATGACAAATGGCCAGACTTGCCGATATCGCATGATGATTCTCGACTGGATTTGTCCAATGATAGGCGAAAGTACGACCATTCCCGTATGTACAGCGAGGAAACCAACAAAGAGCCCATAGTTCAGCCGGATGCGCAATCGGTCTCTGAGGCTGGAGACAACGTATCGCTGTCGAAGCAAAGCGACGACTCGCAGTCGCACCTCTCCGTGGTTGACCACAGCAACGACCAAGACACAGCCCATGACATGGCCCGAGACAACCAGAACTACGATAACAACAACTCGGTGATGCACTCAAATACGATCTCATCGCCTTACATCGGCCCAGGGAAATGGCAAGAAAGAGAAAGCAAGATAACCAGGAGGCGCTCATCGGCCTCCAGCACCAATTCGGAAGCATCGGTTTGTTCTCACAAAACGGATTTGAATTCGCACAGGATGGGTTCGGAGTCGCACCGCGTGAGCGTGATGCCCGACATCGATCCGTACCCGACGATGCCCGCGTACCCGCTGGAGCGCGTGGAGCCGGCGATGCCGCTGAACCAGTACGCGACGTATGCGCCGGACGCGTCGCCGTACCTGGGCGTGCTGGGCTCGCTGCCGCTGTTCGGGCCGGGCTCCGCGCTGCCGCTGCCGTCGCCCGGCCCGCTGTACCCGCCGCACCACTACGCGCAGTCGCCGCTACTGCAGCCGCTGTCCAAGCCCTTTCCGACACTGTGCGCCGCGTTCACCTCCTCCTCGCAGAACATCGCGCTCACGCGGGCCATGATTGCGCCGCCCACGCCTAAGCCCATAGACTCGCCCCAGCGCGACGACATCGACGTCACCGGCGACGACAAATACCCCGACCCGGACGTCGACCCCGACCAGGACCAGGGCCCGGCCAGCCCCACCATCAACGTCGATTCCTACAGTGACTCCAGCTACAGAGCCTCCACTAAACTGTCCAATGACAGTAACGACACTATGACTATGTCCACTCAACACTCGCAAGAATCTAAATCGCCGCCCCCTACTAACACTAAGCCTTCTAAGGGCACTGCGAAATTCCCGAGCAAATCACCCGGCAGGAGCCCGGCTGGTATCTCGCCTAAGCATAGCGAGTCGTCGAAGGGAAGCAAACGCTCCGGCAATAGAGGCAATCGCGGACAGCGCGGCCGAGGCCGGTCCAAGAGCCGCGCCAGCCACACCGCGCCCGACTACTCCGGCAACTCCATACAGAGCAAGCTGGTCGGCACTGTGTACGACTTCGAAGAAGAGATCGCCAACGACGGTGTCAACCTCAAACTGTTACGAGAGCGGCGAAAATCTGTGGATGTGAGAGATGATCGAAAGTCCGAGTATAAGGACTCGTCGCAATCGCCGCGCATTGCGAGTCCGGTGCCGATGCCTAAGAAGCCGCCCCTGGCCGAGAGCAAAGGGTCGAAACCGGCGAGCCCGGCGGCGGGCGGCGCGGAGGGCCCGGGCTTCCCGCGCGTGGCGCCCGTGCTGCCGGGCCCGGTGGACATGCGGACGTACCAGCCGTTCGAGGCGCCGCCGCCCGCGCCCGACCCGCACGCGCACCTGCTCGCCTTCGCCAGCGGCACGGCCGACCAGCAGTTGGGCGAGATCGATGAGGAGGTGGAGAAGCAGTTCCAGTCAGCGCTTATGACCAGCGCGCCCTCCCCGCCGCCCGCGCTCGCCCCCGCGCCTACTCCGGCGCCCACGCCCGCGCCGCCCGCCTACACGCCGCTGCCGAAGGTGTCGCTCTCCGACTCGCGGAACCAGCTCAAAGTGAAGATCAAGGGCCCGTTCCTGGACGCGAACTACTCGAGCTCGGGCCCGCCGGTCGCGCCGCAGCCCGCCGCGCCGCCCGCGCAGGACGCTGGCGCGGGACTGGTGAGCGCCACCGCCGCCGGCGCCTCCGCTATGGGCGGCTCCACCAACCTGCGCCGCATGCGCAAAAAGGAGCTGCTGCGTCAGTACTGGACGCAGGACATGAACATGGACGACCCCGCGAACCCCGTGACGGCGGCCGTGCTGCCGCCCGCCGCGCCGCCGCCGCTGCCGCGCGCCGTCATCACCATCCCCAAGGCCATCGCCTCTATGACGAGCATACCTACCCGAGACGACTACAACTCCGACTCGCCCGTCGAGAAAAAGAAGCGTAAGACTACTAGCGGGCTGTCTAGGGAACTGCGCCACTTGGAAGTGAGCATGAATGACCTCGAGAGCGAGGAGCCGAAGAGCTCTAGCTCGAGCCAGCCGCACAAACGGCGCGGGCGGCTGTCGAGCAAGCCGAGCAAACCGCCGGCCGCGCCGCTCGCGCCCAAGCTGAAGATCAAGATCGGCGCCAACGTGGTGCAGCAGGTGAACGAGGAGCCGCTAAGCGAGATGCGCCCGCCCAAGAAGCGCCACGTGGCGCCGCTGCCCAAGCCCAGCCTCGAGGACCTGCGCCGCGAGAGCATGAAGTACCGCCGGATGGTCATGGCCGACTTCGAAACCGAGAAGGAAAAGAAAAAGATAAAATCCAACAAAGGCGAAAAACGCAAAAAGAAAAAGGACAAGAAAGCTGAAAAGCTCCAAGTGATTAATAGTGAGAGTGAAAGTGCTACGAAATTAATCATTAAAATAAAGCGCACGGAAGCGCAGGAGGAAGCGAAACCGAGCAGCGCAGTGGCGAGCGGGCCGAGCGGCGCGGCGGCGGCGGCGCCCGAGCCGGCCGTCGACCCGTTCGAGTACGACCCGTCGCTGCCGGATCCGCTCGCCATCGACCCCTACGCCGAGTCATCTTCCGCGATGCGCAAGATACGAACAGCCAAAGTGACGCCGATCCGATTAAAATTGTCGCGCAGCTCCGGCTCCGGCTACGTGATGAAGGAGACGGGGTCCGAGGGGGCTGCCGCGCCGCCGCCCGCCCCCGCTCCCACCCCCGCCCCGGTTAATAAACACTGCGAAGTGAGGTGATATAAACCGCGCATTAACTATAGGGAATAAAAGACTACGTTCTCCTAGAACAAGATTAAAATCTCCTGTATAGTAAACGTAAGAATACCGATTATATTTAAAAAATATATTACCTTCTCTATAATTGTGTAGTTTACTATATTATTTATTTGTATAAATGGAAAGCTCAATGATTAACTTAAAAGTTATTCTTAGACATAGGTTTAAGTAGTTTTGTGCATTGAGTAGTGCACAAGTAAATCCTATTATTAAATGCATTAACGTGCATAATTATATATTATATATTTTTGTTAATGTTACTGTTTTACTTTGTGCCTCATATGGAATCTCATTAATTTGTCGTATGTGTAAATATTTGATGTAGATGAAAGTCAGATGTCACAATACATCACATGCAACCTGCTTTCCTACAACCTCGATACAACCTCGACTAGTTACACCAGGCTGGATGCGATTGTCTTTCCACTTGCAAGCATTACTTATTGTAATTAAGCTTATAACATTATAAAAACTTACATCAAAGGCTAGGGACGTATCTGAAACAATACGAGACGACAGGGCGGCGATAGATAATGAATAAACAAAATCCATATAAATAAATAAATAGGCTTGCACTTTTTAACCATGGCAACGTGAAATCATTTCTATATATCTTTTTTACTTTTTTTTACTTTTGTTAGTAAGTTTTTAGTCTATAGTTTTCTGTTTCCGAAAAATCTTAAATGTCCGTCCGTGCATGGCTGGCAAAAAAAAGAAATAATTCAAGGCAATAACAGGGTGTCCAGGTACATCTAAAATCATTATTTATTTAGCAGCATTTACCGCCATGACGACAGCTGGAACTAAGGTCTTTAAATATGCCCTTTACTATACTTATATTACAAATAAAAGTATGGCAAAGTAAGTATGTGCGCATATTAGAGTTTGTATTACGATTGACGCGAGATCGACGTAGTTTACTCCTGTATTTTTTTTCTTTTTTGCTGACCTAAACACGGTAACAGAACTGTAATAACCATAACCTAGCTAACTAATTCGCAAATAAATTGTGAGAATTCCAAAATTACGTTCCAGACCTAGTTTATTCTATTATAAAAAAACTATTTGTAACGTTTATAATTCGTTATTTAATTTGTTTTACACTAGACATATAACGCATTGCATTGGTAGTCGTATATAAAAACTTGGTTTCTTAAATTACCATAAAATTTCCGGATATGTGCCGATCATCTCAGCATGATATACTTAAAACCTTATATAAACCTGTCGCTTCCACCTAATTTACCTGCTAAATACCAAGGGAGTTTATTATTATCAATAAATATTTTTGTAGGCTAAGATGTCGTTTCCTTTGTTTGGAAACTTTATTTAGGTTTATTCACAAAGTTTTTATCAATTTAATATTTTTATATTTTTTTTAGCTTCCTTATTGTGCCTCTTACTAACGCTTTTATCGGATAACATACTTAAATCTAAGGATTTTTTTATTAAATCACAAGGTTTATCTAAAACCGTAAGTCAATCAAAGTAGGTACCATAATAATGGCACAATCAAATCAAACGTTTCTTTATTGGAAATAAGTTTGCACAAATCGATTTTGCTTGTTCTCGTTCACTATAAAAAAGAACGGAACTAACATTTTGTTTCTTATGGCGATTCTCACAGCGCCGCTCGGTCCGCGCGGTCGGGCGGGTCAGGCATCAACAGATTACATACAAGCCAATGCGACGTGAGATCCGCTTAACTTCACCGCCTACAGCGGCGGTGCGCGTCGTCGTGTGATAACCGCCTAAAGATAAATAATTGACTAATAATAAAAAAAAAATATATTAATCGAATTGATTGATTCTTTTAATGTCCAAAGTATAATTTTGAATTAATCTGCTGGATGAAGGGTAATAAACTTTTCAAAGGTAGGTACTATTCAATTAAACTTCAAAATATCACGTTTTCATCATTCATTACAGGGTGGAACGAATCGTACTTGGGGGAGAGTCACTTAAATATTGAAGATTGTTGAGGAATCGAACAGACAAAAACTACTTTATTACACTAAAAACAGTGAGTGCATTAGTGTTGCCGCTCGATAGTCCAATATCGATAGCCTATCGATAATATCGATAGTTCTTTTAGTGCAATACCATTGATAAGCAGCAATACTACTGATAGTATCGATTGTAGAAAACGAAAAACTCGATAATATCGATAGTATCACACCTCAATATTGGATAAACTATCGATCGATACTATAATGGCCTTCATCGATAGGTGACGAAGGCCACTATCAATAGTTTTGTCCTATCGACAGTATCGATATTATCGATAGGGTACATGTTTTTGGCGTTCTACTATCGATTGTAAAACTATCGATGGTTCGGCAACACTAAGTGCAGTTAGGAATGTTTCCTTTGGGTAATTTTCAGTATTTAGGGTAGGTACTTTCCCTCCAGGAGTGGTTTGTTCATTCCACCTTGTATAGGTAGGTACTATTCTTTAAACAGTTATTTTTATATCAAACTCTACTTTTTTTATAAAAGTATATTCAAACACCATATTCTGTTAAATTTAGTATTATTTGACCATATTTATTGAATTTAATCGAAATAGAATAAAAATGTGTTGAATAAGTGATGAGCCAATCGCACCGCCAGGCTATTTAAAATACATTGACAACGCTTATTTTAAAATTATACACGCAAGATTTATTTGAAGGAATTATGTTAAACCGAGGTTTAAAATGATTAATTATTGAGGCTAATTCTCACTGTCACGCTCTAATTCTAAATTTAGGTTCGTCCGCCCTTATCACCTTTTAAAGATTAAAAAGGGACAAGAGATGACACATCCTAATATTAGAGCTGTCAAACATCGAATTGAACCTTATGGCCGCGTCGATTACACAATTTTAGAGAGCACTTAAAACGTGGGACTTAAAAATTTCTTAATCTGACGGCTACGCCTTTATTTTAGGTTATCATTCATTCAAAATAATATCATTCGTTCATCTGAATTCATCTCCTCTCTCTCATTGGTCATAATAACGAAAAGGATAACTGGATTTTAAAATTAGGATTAGAGCGTGACTGTGTGAATCGGGGCCATTATGTATTACAATGTTTGCCACGGGTTGCTTTTGATTGTCTGACTGTCACTACATAATCTTTTGGCGATTATGTATAATAACCCAGTTAAAAAATACCAGCTAATTTCTAAAAATTAATACAGTTTAGTTTAAGTAACATATTGGTGATCCACATCAATCATTATTCTCACTGTTGTATAGTCAGCCAGGGTGAAATGTTTTTTTTTTTTGTAGCTATTTTAACACTTTAAAATATAGTTAAATTTATACTGGAAACTGTTTACATGATTTTAGTTTTTACCAAATTAACCAAAATTTAAGGATAAAATTATAAATTTGTTCATTAAAGCATCAATACACTATGTTAAGAAGCAGAAATATGTAATAAAGAATCAAATTCCCTGGCCGTTTCGCTACATAATTTATTTTTGTAAAGCTCGCACAAGTTCATAAAACGTCCTTCATAAAGCATTAGAGGTCCCGACGGTAAATAATGCACATTGTGCTTTGGAAAGAGAGGCTAAGTGCGAGAGATACGGTGCTCCACAAAGCCGCCGTGCATTATTTTCATCCGGGAAGCATACTATAAATCATTGATTTACAACAGGCCTAAGATAGAACATTAATGCTCAAAAAATGGGCCGGCAAAGCGGTGCTCAAGCACTACATTACCGCAGTACATGGCAATAAAAATAATACTATACTCACCGGCACAACTAACCGTCCAACCTTAATTTCAGGCAATACTCGTGATTCTTTATGCAATTAATAAAGTACACATGTCACTTTTTAATCCCAGCGTACTTTCAAATGGGTGACATGTTTCCAGTGTATTTTTGTATGACGCGCTATATATAGGCCTGTTGTAAATCAATGCTATAAATGCATCTAGTGAAACGTTGACAACTGGAATAAGATGAACTTGCGCGCAGACTTGGTTTAAGTGAATCATAACTTATTGTTGGCTTTATAAATTATATTCGACGACGAAGGTTAATATTGTTTGCTACCAGGGCTGTATGGACTGATTTGGATGCTTAGTTTGGATTAAAATATATTTTTGCGTTTTCCGGAATCTGATGATTGATTTACTTTATTAAATTGTTATGATAAACTTTAGCTACCTCATCACAAGTTGGACGATTGATTTTACTATTATTAGATAAATCATGTTCTCTGCAGTTTTATCTGAAATTTATAATATTTTTATAATGTGTTTTCTATCGAACACGCATCTAAACATAAGATCAGAAATGGCGCGCGTGTGCTGTTCAGTGTGTAACAAACTTTTACTAGCTTTTAATTTAAATTTATAATCGACAATGTATGTTCATATAAAATATTTCAAATCAATTTTGCGTACATCTGACGATCTGGTGGCAATACAATAATTATAAAGTAAAAAAACTAGTAATTAGATCTTGGTGATGAAGATCGTCTCCTCGCGAAAGAACTCCTCAAAGATTAAGGCCAGTTGTGTAATTCGCGTTACACTATTTATGGAGGAAGTATTGGACCGACATTGATTTATTATTTGGAAATAATCATCAGATTCCGACAGACGCCTGTTTTGTGCAATATTCGGCAATACTCATCGGGTAGTCACGACCATCGGTCGGTAGGCGTAAGTGCGTGTTTTTTATAAGTAATGTAGGTATCTATTTCGGCTTGCGCTCTTTGTAAATAGACGTTATGGTACGCGAAGCCAAGAGACGGGACAGACAAACAACCATATTCTGTAACTTACACAAATTACACACCGAGCATTCTTAATAAGAAATGCATTAATCTGAAATAGAATATAACGTGCTTATAACATATTACAAAATAGGTGTCTATTCAATGGATTCATCAAATAAACTACTAAGTAAATGTTTATTTAAAATTATAGGAGATCTACTTGTTAAGTCGTGTGTCTGATATCTTAACCGGAGAAGTAAATCTGGTAGAACAAAAAAAAATAATATAAAATCAAAGTATCTTTTTTTAATAAAATATTTTGACGATGTCTCGTGTTTGTAGGTGTTTCAAACCCAAATTGGTGTTATCCGAATCGATGTCTAATAGTTACTAAAACCCATAAAAATAAATTATAAAATATCTCTGTTTCTCGTCAACTTGGTCTTACGGTAAATATTAATAATTTTGCGTCTGGTACGTCTTGTTTTAATCTTTTTGTACTTTTATATTTTTTATACTATCAAACTAATACGAAGCACAATCTCGGCTTCAAAATTTTTGATAAATATTATTTTTCCAGTAAGTTTTGATTTGATACAATTATGGTACATTAAATGCATTTGCGGTTATAATATTAATTTTCTTATCGAGATTTCTTTATTGGACCAATATGGGCCTAATATCATATAGGAAGAAGGTCATGGAAACATTGACTGAAACAGCTTTCATTATCGGCTCTACCTTTATGTTGCTAGTTTTGAATTCTTGAAATTCTGACATGTAAATATTAATTGACAGTAGAATAACGACAATTGAGCTATATTTTGAATGACCCCGTAGAAGTTAGCTTAGAAGCTATTTCGCTTGTAAGTTTCAATCCGCATTGTTTCGTTGGTACAGTCGACGCAGCGACATATGAACATTGACCATGTGTATGTGTACTATTTGTGTACGGTTAAACGAATGGCGTGCGGGATGTCGCACTCACTCTTTGTGTTTACCGCTCACATACACATAAGTCTAGGTCAAATCGATGTGTTGACAGTAGTTCCGCGACGATGCTCAGTGTATCACAGGTCTAACGCAATTGCAAATAAGTAGTTTATTGCTCGTCTAAGTACAGAATTACATGTCTTAAGCGCTTTAAATGTTATAAATATAAACTTCAATAGCCATCACTACATTAGTCAATAGATTATGCGCACTTGCCGCGTTACTTGAGAAAATGTCATGATATTATAATATTATGTAGTATGTATAGTTACGGCGACAACGCGAATATTAATTTCGACAAAAAAAATTGTTACCATAAAATTAATTTAAATATATTTATTGTAATTTAAACTTTAAATCTTAAAGGTGAAAACAAAGTGAATTTAATTAGAGCCGTCATAGTAACTGTAAATAGATAGTGTAGAATTACAATAAAATATTTAATAACAATTAAATTAAATTTTGGATGTCTATTTATTACTGAATATTTAATTTTGTAAGTAAATAAACTTCGACAATCATTGGTGTAAAAGCTTGATAGAGATTTCATCCCTCAGAAAGAAAAAATGTCTGCAGGGACGTAATTATAATAAAACAGTAATCATAAATTGAAGCGTCAATATTTGGCGTTGGTGTTTTAATGTAAGTTTCTGTTCTCTGAAGATGCTACTTTATTGAAAAAATTCTAACCAGATCAAAAATATTAGGTTTGCTTTGCAAGATGGCGATGGAATAGTTCCTTTTGAAAATGTTGTCTGTAACGCTTTTACATGCTGCATGATGGTCCGGCATCCAAACTAAATTATTTGGTAGTCGTTTAAGAAAGCTTAACCAGATTTTTAGTCGTTTTTTGTAGGAGTAAGTACCTTCTATTGGAAACAACAATCACTCGTGGGAAAGTCTTCCTTTTTGAGTTTTATGTAGTATTTAAACTATTTAAAGCTATGTTGTTGGACGTCAATCAATAGACGGATGATCTCGTAAAACTGAACGAACAAAAATTGGTACAATGCAGCCCCGGTGACGTCAGAGCGTGGCGCCGCTAGTGGAGGAATTTGTCCTTTTTCATATCCAATCACAGTAATCGAAATCGTTAACTATAACAGTACCAAAAGTCAACTTTACATAACAATGACCTTCACCTATATTTTGCACTGCTCTTTACAAGATATAACAAAATATATATGAATAAAAATGTTGACTGAAATAAAAATTGTTAGATTGGAAGAAAATGCTATGTAGCAATAAATACACCTATTAAATGTACTGTACACTTTCTTTTCTGTTCTATCTTTCAGGTTATTGTATGTTTTTATTCCTGTGTGAAATACAGCATCATTGGATAAAAAAATAAACATTTGTATTATAGGTATTGCATTTGGATGTTCGATGTTCAGTTTTATGAGAAATATTGGTTTTAACGTTCCATAAATTTCCTATAATTTGTACTTCTAGCTGACGGTGTCGTAAACAGTCTAAATCAATAATAGTCCGTAATTTGAATATGGTTCATTGGTACACTTAGTAATATCTTCACAGTTGTATAAATAAGCGTCTGGGAATGTTGCTAATTTAGTAATATTTGATATCCCTTGTCTCACGCTCGCGCACAAACTGCAAGCAAGCTATACATCACATTAGAACAACATTGTGTCGCCATTAGACCTTGTTACTGTGATTTGTTTTAGTTTATACATTTATAGTAGTTAAGAATAATTAATTTCGTAACCGATATTCCGAAATCAGGAAATAAAAATTAAATCAAAATGGTTTACATAAAGGAGGATTGATAAATAATTTTCTTGAGTTAAATCAATATATTTTTTAAAGAAAGTTACGTTACTATGCATGTATTTTTATTGATATTATTAAAACAAAATGCGTGTACGGTTTTCTTGTAAGTACTTTATAAGAGTCATGTTATATTGTAGAGTTCGTGCTATAAGCGCATGATTTTGTATCGAGTATTTTAATTTACAGTGTTGATATTATAAAGTGTTGTATGGAATTGTAATTTCCTTTAATAGTAAGGTCGGTAAGCGTGAGTGTTGTTGATAGTATGTTGTGTTTTGGGAGCGTAAGAGGCGGCGTTGTCTGACGACGGAATGCGCGGGCGCGTATCCGGGGAGAGTTCTCGCAGCGCGGCGTCTGCGCATCGCGAGGGTCAACCCGCGCGGGCACACGACGCCCCTTACGCGCCACGTTCGCAGAACGTTATCAGTGTTAGTTGTAATTACAAAGCCAGGCACGTACCAGGCGATAGGTTAGAAAATTCAATACATATATTATTATTTATATTCTAGCCTATACAGGGTGAAAACGTTAAGTGTATTCACTCGATTTATCCTAAACTATATAAGATACCGATAAGCTGATTACTGATACTAAAAGTGCCCCACGAGCTCTATCAAATGATATTAATAACTATTTAAAAAGTTAATAGGATATATCGAAAAAATATCTTTTTGCTGCTCCCATACATTTACTATACCTAGAGAGTTAAAATATTAGTTTCTAGAAAAAGTTATTATAAAATGAAACAGTAAGTAAATAGAATTGAATATTTTTATTTATTGTATGTACATGTAACAAAATAAACTTGGATAAAGTTATCATAAGTGCGGTTAAGTGGCAGAAGTGCAACTCCATAGTAAATGTATGGTGACAGCAAAAAAAATCTCATAAATTTTTCAAAAAGTTATTAATACCATTTGATAGAGCTCATGATGCACTTTTAGTATCAGTAATAAGTTTCTCGGTATCTTGTATAGTTTAGGATAAATCGAGCGAGTACACTAAGTATCCACCCTGTACAATCGGTATAAGTATTAGCATTAAGAGATTACTTCTTATACCATTATCCGTATAAGTATTATGATCAACAATATTTCCATTGTTTTTAAATTAGATCGTTAGTGTTAAAATGTAAGTGTATTGTACAAACTACTTGTGTACAGAGTGTAAATGAATCGAGAGGTGAGAGTTGTGTCGAGGGGCGGGAGTGAGCTGGCGGGAAGTGTAAATAGTGTACAAGCATTCTTGTATTATAACAAGTGTTTTCAATGTGCACATAGTCGCCTCATTCATTAATAAATTTTTTAGATCAATTAATGTTTATTCTTGCTTTTTCATTTCTTCCTACCATTTTCAGATTAAGTCTAATTTAAACAAGATGCACTTGTCCCAAGTCTGTTTTATACAATCTGGTAAAAATATTATTAGTCGGAGACACAAATAGTAGGTAGTAGGTACGTAAACTAAATCTGTTGGTCGAAGAAGATTTAAATCGATTGATATTCAGATCACAATGTAGGTAAAGCGGCGCGGGAACCCTTTTTATTTTGTGTTCAAATCAAGTGCGTAGTGTCAATCCGGTTTTTGTGTCCAAAGAATCGGGCGTCCTGTTTCTTTGGATTAAAAAAAGAAGATAAAAGTGTATTTATTCGAAGTAAGATTTAACAAAATCATTTTTCGACGTCAAAGCAAGATGGCCCGTTCACTACAAGTGTACGCCTTCTGTGGAGAACAATGACACACACACACACACGCACTGATAATTCAACATTTTTCTGAATCATTAAAGAAAAAGTATAGATTAGTACGAAAATGCATAGTATTAATATTGTTAAGAAATCATGATAGTACTTGTTGAAATAAGAAATAGTGAAAAATAAGTGTGACAATCCTTTTCGTTTTTTGAAATTAAACCAATCTATAAACCAACTTTAACAAACAGTTTGAGATATCAACATGCCGCTACGAAATCCTTATAAGAATTTTTAAGTGATGACCACACAATTATCATGCCAGCATTTCCATCGGCCGTACAAGCTCGAGTCTTATCAAACGTTGTCCTTACAACATCGTATCTCCTTTCCTAACACTTGATGGATGATAATACATAGATTAAACAGTTTTTTTATCTATTGATTACAACTAAATGCTAATAATGATATTGAGTACATAACATCAGCGTGTCAGTCTCTAGTGAGTGTTTACATCTCCTTGCAGTTAGCTTTCTGATTTTTCTTCAACATTAACATTTTCGTACTTGGGATAAGTAAAATAATCATTAACTACATACGCTGAATAAGTATGTATATTTAATTATCATGTTAACTTAAAAACATTAAATTAGTGTAGTGTTCAAATTAAATGTAGTGACACATTTTGTTTTGCATTGGCAAGTTTGGTATTAAATCGGAGTGGTATTTAGTTTTGTGACGTGCTATGAGTTCCAAAAGGCAAAGCTACTATGAGAGGAAATATGGAACGACGCGAAGAAAAAAAGCTGCAATCTACGTAAGTATCAACTAATTATCATCCTTTTAAAATTTCGTGGGAAAGTGGAAAAGCGACGTTTGTGAGCTACGTAACTTTAGTCACTCGTAGACCTGACGACACCTGAAAGACACAAAAACTGAAGTAAGTGAACATTTAAAATAATTTCTGCCCCTGACTACAAGATCTACTACTTAGTTCTTTTTAGCTTCGTTGACTATACGAGTAATTGGCCGAGCGAAGCTGCTCCGTGCCAGCTTGGCCAAAATTGCTTTCGTATGTCGTTGTTTGTTCTCCTCTACAGGTTGCGTTCCTAAACCGATTCTCGTGAAATTTTGTGAGCAGGTTATAGATTTTTATGCCGAGTCAGTATTTGTTTTTTTTTAAATGACGGAGATAGACTCGCGAAATCTACAGCTCGCAGAGTCACTCGTTTTGATTTGGAGATTGTACTACTAGTAGTTTACCTATATAAGGATCATCATCAAAGATATTAAGAAGTAGGTTACGTTATGACCTACTTCTTTGTGTTTGAACAAGTGATTTTGAAGCTACTAAGTGCCAGCTATCCCTGCAAAGTAGTATTGATCAATTATCTTACAATATTCTTTATCTTTTTTTAGCAGTTTTTTAATAGTAGATTTTATGACAAGGGCGCAATAGTAGATTATCAGGGCGCTTATAGTTTTAGGGTGGAATTCATCAAGTTTCACATGGTTGTTTTTTTATTTTTCGTCTCAATAGGAAACTTGTCGCAATTCGACTCGCTCCCGTGTGACAACTTTCCGATTCCGAGTGAGAGCTTTCCGTGAATAACCCCCCTGGTCGGATACAGGAACGTGCCAGGGTAGGACTCGACCGACCAAGGCTGTATAAGTGGCCTGAATGAAACCGAACACACTAGTTTCATTCTATTATAATTATAAATAACGTACTTTTAGGTTTCTTTGATCGAAGGGTTCCGTAGTCAACAAGGAGCTGTCTTTCTGTATTTTATAGTACCGCAACACGCAAATGAAAGCGGTACTATAAACGCACGCATAAAATACGGAAAGACAGACAAAAATTTGAAATTCGTGGAAATGGCCTTTGTATCGATAAATAATTAGAGTGACCATTAGAATAATAGTAGATTTTACAACAAGTGCACAAAACGAACCATTTTTATCCGAGACCAAAATTATCGTAAACTTTGAGATATTTTTCCCGAGACTTTGGCGTTACCGCCCCACAGTCTGTTGCACAACTCTCTGTGCATTAATTTCCATAAGCGTATTAGGAGAGAGTGTTAAATCCTCTTCTTCACTGGACATTTTTAACAATTTTAGCAAATTGAAGAAATTAATAAACGCACGAAAAAACAAGAGCTGTTTCCCGTCGCTTTATTTTTTTTAAATCTTACGTACGACATTGATATTAGACTTGGGCTGCAGACCTATACAGCCTACTATTAAATTAATTTTGTAATAATAATTTTCTTAAATTAATTAAATAACCTACCGTACTTGAATTTAAACTTTAATATATTTTATGTCCAAAAAATAGGTAAATAAAAGTTGTTGAAAGTTGTCTGTGTCTATGTCTATGCTACAAAAATTACCAACCTTACCCACCAACAAGACCAACTCCCCCCCCCTGCTAAAAAAGGTACAGGTGATATCAAGAAAAAAAAAAAACCATGTGGAATTTGATCACCCAGGTTATTAAGCTGTAGCTAAAAAACACATAAGGCAAATAAATTAAAGTAAATATTATAAAATAATAAATTCTATCTATGAACTTCTTATTGTTTTTGGCTGTATGACTCATTTTCTTTGCCTTAATATAGAAACATTTATGAGTAGATACGTTAATGCACTTGTGCACAAAATTCGATTTTGTGCAGCCTATATCCTGCACAAATAAGCACTTTCAGAGCATGAGAAGTGAAAAATTTCTTTTCCACTTAGATAAGTACACCTACTTTTATAGATTTGTCAGTTTCGTAACTGCTAAGCATTGAGATTTGTTTTTTTTTTAAATTGGACTTTGTAGAATCGACTGGATGGGAGAATAGAAATAGACAATAATAGTTCGTTCCGCTATAGGTCAGATTCTAGTTAGAGCTTAAATTAATATAAAATACAATAGGTACCTTATTTAAGTACGTTTATAAAACAGCACAAGCCCATGGTATCGTATCCCTCCACGGCAGGTTAGGCCTCCCTTCAGACAAAATTCTGGCGTTGTGAAAACATCCAGTTGACTCATTGAAATGGAAATCATTTCATTCCGTAGACTAAATAAATTGTTTTGGTTCTAATATAATTTAATAATTTTAAATAAAAGGATTGTGTTACTACAAGTGGGCATATTGTTTATAATGTACTCGTCAAGCTATCGGGTGGAGCTTTCATTCATCTTTGCTTGGAGAATCAGACGAAAGTCAAAATACCGAAAGCTGCCGCATGGTACATCGTCTAACTAAAGAGAGAGCGATACGTGCCTTGTTGAAGTACCTATATCATGTTCTCTGGCACGGCGCGCGGCGTTGCATAAGGGCTACCGGGTGAAAAATTGAAACCTTTGCAAATATAACTAAGTTCTTCGTCGTAAAATGACGGATTGCCAGTCGTTAGCTCCATCGTTCGCCAAAGGACTTAATCGCATAAAGGTTGTGGGGTAGGGCTGTACTGCGCATGTACGAGAGAGCCGCTTGGAGGCGAGCTGAGCGCCAAGCGGTGTACACGGCAGAGTTCGGACACGCGTGCGTGAGGCGGGATCGATCGCCGGCCGCCAGCCGCCAGCGTCTTTAAATCGCCCGCGACCGCGACAAGTGCGTTTCGCGACCACCGCCATGCAGCCCCCACCGCGGAAGGTACGTCCTCCAATATTCACTGCAACATGAACATGCACCACCCGACAATGACACCCGTGCACCCATGCAACGCGACTTCACATATTTGTTACCAAATTATATAACTTACAAATATTGTAATGTTTATATTATTAACTACAAACATTGAATTCTTAATAATTCTAGTTAATTTAACAGTTTTTCATCGTCGAATGAAATAGTGTTTAACATCTGTTTGTGTTAAAAGTGGCTTGGAATTTGTGTCAATTATGAAGTTAGCTCCGAGTTGACCCAATCCAATCAATACAGATCGGGACTCGCTGGTTTTTTTGAAAAAATGTGGTCTGCATATTTAAAACGTTCTAGTCCTGGTCTGTCTGCGTTTTAATATGTAAGGGTGGGCTCGGGTGACGGTGCTCTAACGCGTAATTGTTTGATGTACCTATTGCGTTCATTCGAACAGCGTTTTAGGTCGTAATGTTTGACATATGGTAGCCTGACAGGTTGACTACGGGGTGCTACGTTATAGCTGAAGGCGTAGCTCGTAGCCACTCGTAGCCTATAATTTTACTATACCATTTAAACTGCGTTGGCTCTCGGGGTTGTATTATTATTTATGATTGTATTATGTTGTTAACTAGGTATATTGTTTCTGGTATGCTTTAGCTGTGACATGCAAGAATCACGGGGAAAATACAGATTAATTTAATTGTTGTTGGGAAATGACAGACAAAAAATAACTAAGCGAAAACTTCTATAATAAAACTTCAACAAATAAAGCTATGTATCTCAAGACTGTATCAGATAGATTGACTAAATGAACAGCTGGATGTTCAATAATTTTTTTCTATGGGTAATTTTTTAAAGTTAATGTTATTCGTTTTTATAAGATAGAAATAAATATTTATAACAACACGCCTCAGAGGAAACAAAAGAGGCGACGCGCGTCAGAAATCTTTGCAACACACATTCAGTTCTCGGCTGAAGATAATTCACCTCGGATGTTCGACTGGTTAGGCTTTGTATAGTGTTGTCTCTCTCGCACGTAGCACTAGGATCATCAAAATAATGCACCTCGGATGATCGACTGGTTAGGCTTTGTATAGTGTCGTCTCTCTCGCACGTAGCACTAGGATCATCAAAATAATTCACCTCGGATGTTCGACTGGCTAGGCTTTGTACGAGTATAGTGTCGTCTCTCTCGCACGTAGCACTAGGATCATCAAAATAATGCACCTCGGATGTTCGACTGGTTAGGCTTTGTCTAGTATCGTCTCTCTCGCACGTAGCACTAGGATCATCAAAATAATGCACCTCGGATGTTCGACTGGTTAGGCTTTGTCTAGTGTCGTCTCTCTCGCACGTAGCACTAGGATCATCAAAATAATGCACCTCGGATGTTCGACTGGTTAGGCTTTGTATAGTGTCGTCTCTCTCGCACGTAGCACTAGGATCATCAAAATAATGCACCTCGGATGTTCGACTGGTTAGGCTTTGTATAGTGTCGTTTCTCTCGCACGTAGCACTAGGATCATCAAAATAATTCACCTCGGATGTTCGACTGGTTAGGCTTTGTATAGTGTCATCTCTCTCGCACGTAGCACTAGGATCATCAAAATAATTGTAATGAGAGTCTCACCTCTACGGCGATTGTATAATTAGTGAAATTATTCTAATTTCGACGTGCGGGAATGATAGGGCAGGTAAGTGGACTTACGACTGGCAGCTGCCCCTATATGGAGCCGCTCCGTGCATGCTAAGCTAGTGGACGTAGCTTTGAATGAAACGTGCCAGATTATTACTGGCTGCCTCAATCCGACCGCGGTTCAAATGCTGCACCCGTTTTGGCCCTTGAAAGTTTTTAAACAGACTTCGTATCCAGGTCGGTCGAAGTAAAGAAAACCGTTTCAGGTGGCGTTCCTTAGTCGAGGCGAACCTTCAGTGCGAGTGTCGCGCGACTCCACAGTCAATGGCCCACCTATTATCGCGTCCTGCCTGTCCTGACTCTTGCTCCCTGGATGAGCTCATGTATACTTGGCAAACAAAATTTAAATAATTGACGAGCCATATCTTCTTCTTGGTCATATATCTTGGTCATTTATTGTATACATTTTCTAATAAGCGTATTAGTAAAAAAGGTTCGATGCGGGATGTAATTTGGATTTTGGAAGAAAAAGAAGCCATTGGACCGATAGAAAACTTAGAGATGAACAGCTACGATAACATGACCCGCCCCTCTAAATTACTTTTCGATGGAGGTGGTGTTATTCATTTGGGAGTAAAAATGTAGACGGCGAACCATGCTATCGTGGTAGTTTATCTAAACTACGATACAATACAGGGTATGTAGAGATCTACATACCTACATAATTATGAGTCGTATCAATTGACCACCATTTTCTAGTACGTGTTCTCGTACACTGTGATGCTAGTTATCCGAAGGAAAAATAAAGAATAGCGTTTCATTCTCTTCCACACCATCACCTATTTTCTGGTGCACATCAAATTGCATCGTGAGTGACTGTTAGTCACATCACACAGAATCCTCATTTTATCAGACGACAATGCCGTCGTCGGTAGCATTGTACTCTGACAAGGACCATTGTCAGAACGTGGCAGTGCTGCTAATAACATTAGGTAAAATATTATGAAGTTGCAATGACTCTTCGTATTGTTTTTCAGATGAGAAGTGTAGTTTGAACTGCAACTTCGAAGTGTATCTTTTTACAAAAAACATTTATTTGATTTGCGGTCCAAACTGAAAAATTACCAATGAACATTTTTGAATTTGAGTTTGTCGTGTGTGAATAACAATTAGTATTCAAATACTTGGATATAAATAGGACTTAACATAACATCTATAGTAATTTTGATTATCACTAAAATGGTGCCTGTTAAGAAATCATTAATACTGTATTAGATTTATTTGTTATTTATTAGCCGATTAAATTCGGGTAAATTAATTAGTGCTGGTATCTTGCGGAGTACACTGTTGTACATTTATGCAGTGCGACGGCAAAGTTTATTTTTGTGTCCTTAGAGCTTTTCACAGATAACAATTCTTCATTTGTTCTCGCAACACAGGCGTGTCAGAAAATATATGTGTCTTCAGACCACACATATATCTTGAATACAGTGCTTTTTTGCCGTAAAGACAACTTCTTTATCGCTCGAATTCCAAAAGACTTCACCATATCTCAAATGTGACATAATTAGATTGTGAATTGCTGTTATTACTGCCTTTCAATTAAAATATTTTGGCTAATTCATAAAGTGCAATGCAAACTTGCTTATATATTTACGGTACATGTTTCCCATGTTAATTGTTAATCTATTATTAGTCTATTATTAGACCTATTAGTATTATGTTATTCTTCTTTTTCTTTATTTAAATAAATATATAAACCAAACGGGTTATCACTGCGACATATACTTGCTTTCTTAACTAAGTGTACCTACTCGTAATTCTATACTATCTTTTGTATCGTGCTTTTAAGAGATGAGTGCATTAGGTACCTGTCAAACGTCTTTTGAGATTCAACACCTACGCTAATGGAGAAGTCGCCTTCACCATTAACGATGTTTCTACCAGCTAATAAAATCGACCTTTTCAATCTGAAAGAGGGTAATTTAATAAAAGAGCAGCGAGGAGCAAGTTAAAGGAAATAGCTTCAATTCAAATGTAATTGCCAGTTGTTCGTTCACTAAGATTGAGATTTTTGCTTCACTAACTCACTTGAATGAATTGTTTATTTACTTTAGGATGTTAGATCTCTTAGTGACCAAGTTTCGTCATTATATTTTTTTGGGTGAGTTTAACAATGTGCGGACTCTGTGGAGAAGAACCCACCGAAGGACTGAATACCTTATCCACTATTGTAAATATTAATTAGATACTTAAATTCAGCGAACTGTAGATTTCTAGATAGCAGCCAGAAACTAAAATTACCGAATTCGGCCCAAGAATGCAAAACATCAAATATAACATCATCATCAACAGTTCACATACGTCCCCACCGAGGGGCTCGAGCCTATAAATATTACAAATATCATAATACTTTACTCAGGATCCGGCCTTCAACTTAAATTCCCTCACATCTAGCTGCGGCATCATGCACAACCCGCAACTTACGCTTTTGAGGGTGATACACACCGAAGTGAGGCAGGTACCAAACGACACCATTTGGCTGCTCAGAGTCCTCACAAGGCTCTGCGTAGCCCTTTGCGATGGTGTCATAGTCATTAGTCATTAGTCATTACGGGCTGGTTTCAGCAACTCGACGTCTAATGCGCCTATTTTGCGTGTGGGTGGGAATGCGGTGTCATTCGAGCCAACCCAACTCTTCCAGGAAACCCAGTAAGCCTTTTACATTACCGGTTATCCCTGGAAGGTCCCTCGTTTGACCGAGGTATTTCACATCCCTGTAGTCCGCCACTCCCGTGCACTCCATGAGGACGTGAGCAGCCGTTTCTTCTGCCTCCAAGCAGGCTCTGCAAAGGGGCCTGTCAATAACACCTAGGACATATAGATGTTTGTTAAAAGAACCATGACCAGTTAATGCTGCAGTCACCAAACGCAAGCGTGGTTTACTTAGCCGAAACAGGGTCTTAGCGAGCCTGGCACTGGGGGTTGGCAAGGCCAGCTTTGCCTGTCTACACTCTTCATGGTTCGTCCAAAGAATGGCATGTTCGTTCCTAGTTGATTCTCTAAGTAATGTACGTACCATCCTGAAGGGAAGAGGGATGATGGGCTCGGGTCCGTATGCTGTTAAGCTAGAACGAGCCAACTCATCCGCTGCATCGTTACCTCTAGACCCGCTATGTCCTTTTATCCATTGAAGGGTTACGCGGTTGTGTTGACATACCTCCATTAGTCGTTTGTGACACTCGTAGATTAGTCCCGAATTGATGGTGTTGCTTTTTAGGGCTTGTAAGACGGCCATACTGTCCGAGAGGATTCGGATGGAGGAGTTTCTTACCATTCTCGATGCTATAGCATTAGCGGCCGTGATGATGCCCATACATTCAGCCTGAAAAACTGTATTATGGGCACCCAGTGGAAGGGCTAGCTTGATGTTTAGGTCCTCCGAGAAGGTTCCTGAACCTGTGCCTGCCTCAGTTTTGGATCCATCGGTGAAGATTCTGAGCTCTTTAATGTCGAGCCCTTCAACCCGATGGTCCTCGTGTAATTGTATTTTGTATTTCTTATCGAAAACAAATTGATTTGGAATCCTGTCACTGCAAGCCATTGAGATGGGGAAATTTTTGTGAACTTCCCCTAGGATGGCGGCGTGCGGGGTCCTGTTGTTTCTCCATAGTCCTAGGGTGTTAAGTCTTATCGCTGATGAGGCAGCCTCCTGCTGTATGTACAGCTGGAGTGGCGGAAGACATAACATGGCCTCCATTGCTGCCGTTGGCGTTGTCCTCATACACCCTGTGATCGCCATGCAGGTCAATCTTTGGAAGCTATGGAGTTTGCTTACCATTGTGGTTAGTTAGGTCCTGGTCCACCACACCACAGCTCCATAACAGACGAGAGGGCGGATTACCGTCACGTACAGCCAAAGAATGATGTTGGGAGAAAGTCCCCACTTTTTCCCCACCATTATTCGACACTGCCAGAAAGCAATACTCGCCTTCTTTAGTTTGTTGTCAATGTGGCTACTCCAGTTGAGCTTGCTATCCAGGATGATGCCCAGGTACTTCACCTCTGTTGCCAGCTGGAGTTCCGTTCCAAAGAGCTTAGGTAAAGTATACATACCAAGAGCCCTATTGTTAGTGAACATGACCATTTCCGTCTTTGTGGGGTTCACTGACAGGTCATATTCTTGACACCAGCGCTCCACGATGCGGAGAGCTGTTTGTTTGAGGCTGCACACTGTGCTGGCAAATTTGCCTGTAATGAGGATTACCAAATCGTCGGCGTATCCTATGGTGTAGTATCCATTGGCGTTAAGCTTGGTGATTAGGTCGTTAATGACCAAGTTCCATAGTAGCGCAGAGAGCACTCCTACCTGAGGGCATCCACGTACCACCTCCGCCGACAAGGACTTACCTGCTAGTCGCACAATACGTTTATTGAGCATGTTTGTGCGATGGTGTCTTCAATGTACTTTCTATAAGCCGACGCGTAAACTGGATCTCTTTTAAAAACTACTTATACTTTTGTTGGGAAAAAATCTGTTAAGAACGAGATAGACACGCACAATCAGGGTATCATACTAAACTAAAAAGTTAAAGTTTATTTCAATTATTAAAATCAATGTCATATTCTACTAATAATCTTACAATAGGTGCCTGTTCTCTGACTGTATTCAGGAACGAACACTCACTACCTGTGATAAATAATACGTCTCCGCTTGCTTACCTACTGAACTCACAGCAAAGGAGGTTTTCATCTCAGTTGCTGGCTAAGGCTGGCGAACTCTATAAAAGCTTTCCACTGGGGCGAGGCCGGCCCATGTTTCTTTGTGGCATGGCGTCGAGCCTGCTTAAGCGCGTAATTATTACAAGGATAAGTTTAATCTACGATATGTACCTAATGCAAAGAACTTATTTTATTTGAAAATAATTAATTGTATGTAGGTTAAAAAGCTTCCGTAAGTGTATTACGTTCTTTTATGTAATAATTAAATTTTCCAAAACTAATACGAAATCGAAACCTACAGTTTTCCTGTAATCTATGGCTCAATATTTAGTAACCTTGAGAATATCGAATTTTAGCTTTAGAAACCTAGGAGAACAGGGGGCGGGGGTTTTTTATGCACATTATTAGCTATATCCAAGGACGTAGCGCTATATCATAAAAAAACTGACCTAACTACAGAAAAAAAAAATTGACTCCTTAAAATAATTTGTCTCTTTCAAATGATTGTGCGCACAATATGTTTATTAAAACTTTTTTTTTATATTGGTACCACACTGACTCCCCAAATTAATTTAAAATATTTTTTTATTTACTCATAATTATATGGTTTAAGTGCGTGTTATAAAGATCTATCAACATGCCTTACATGTTTCTACGTTTCGTAGTTTTTGAGAAAAACCTCTGTGACAGACGGACGGACGAACGCAAGGGTTTCGTTTTTCCTTATAGGCACGAAACCCTAAGAAATGAACAATTTTTAGGAAACTTTCTTTTATCTTAGCATACCTAAGCTAATTATTATCTTATTTATCCCGTTAGTAATTTTAACAAACTTTGTTGCATTTCAGTGATCCGGTGAAAAGTATCAGGTGCAAATATATTAAAAATGACTCAGAAATAAAAGAGTACAAGACTAGCTATAGCTAAGAAAACAATTTAAACACGGCCGTACGAGTGTTTATTTAATAGCGTGCAAATGTCCTGAGTCCTGTCCTGGATTTTAAATATTACAGTTTTCTAGATTCTAAATCAGTCAATTTTTTTTTTATTTACGTCACAGTTTGTTTGCGGCCAGCAACAGCCAACGAGGCAAAGACCTATACCGTATGCACACTATTGCACACATACCTAACACATTGTAACGATATTTTTTTAATAGTACATTACTGCCGCGGCCGCAAAATTAGTTATTGTCGGACGAGGACACGTTTAAAGTCCGAGCCGCAGGCGAGGACTTTTATTGTGTACGAGTCCAGCAAGAGTTATTGCGGCCGAGGCCTGTATGTATAGTGCTTTTCTCTGAAATACGCGAGGAAATTATAAAACACAAAAAAAAACATTATAAGTTCTAACCTTTATCACTTTAACCTCTACTTCGACTACTTGAACCATTCATTGTCGTAATATTTCCCTAATTCAATGATTAGTTAACTCCATCATGAAAAATAAGTAACAAAATAGTACGATAAATTTGAGATGAAAATTACAAACTGCCATATTGCGCACTTTTCTTTTTTTGTTCTGTGCCAGTGTCATACAGAGCATACAGCCAACTCAAATCACTACGATTCGTGTACGATTCATATAAAATTTGAATTTAGAACATAAGAGTATGCTGTAAAAAGACTCAAAAACATTGAAATTTCTAGACGAAAGTTACTTTGCCGGCCTAGGCCGTTTGAGGGCACATTCCTGGCCGCTGTTTTGTATGGGGCAATGTTTCGTCCACAAATGAGTCACTTCGCGTACTGTTTTTTGGCAGTAATGATCACATTTTCGAGCGTGTCGGAGAAAAATATATTTTGTCTCTATTTCATTCAGGCCCCGTCTCCTTTAAACACATTGGGCATATTTTCCAATTGTACGCTTTTGAGTTTGTGCGAGTCATCGTTAATAAAGTAATTTAGGCAGAGGCAGGTATCATTTTCATTATGCTGTAGTAAATAAAACTGTAGCCCGTAACAAGCTCGTAGTCACTCGTAGGCCGTAGCATCGTTACGGTTCGAAGGTCGTAGGCGTTGTTGTGCTGACTCTATTTCTGATATTTTAAGTACGTATTAACTTTTATCTCAATCACTAACACTGTGTTAATCACTAACGCTGTGTATGTGTGTGATTGCTTGAGTAGCAGGCTTTTTCAATATTTAATTAGCATTAATTTAGTAAATGAAAATATTTTATTTAAAAAAGGAAACGCAAAAGATGCGACGACTGTGGAGTTTCTTCGGTGAGCTCTTCTCCACAGATTCCGCCATTGTGTTAGTGAACTCACCCAAAAAAATGTAATGACGGATCTAAGTGATGTAATAACATCCTATGGAAATAATTTTTTTTGGTTTTGATTTTGTGTATATTTTAATTCACGTTATGATTTATTACCTTTATGTTTGCTTTCGTCATTGCTGAACCGAAAATTAAGAGATAGTAAAAAATCTTCTTTCAGTTTTAATTGCAATAATTTTAGAACGGTTGTAGAATACTAAAATCAATAAAATATTAAACTCTTATTAGCTGCCTTGTCGCCGCTTTGCCAGTTGTTCAATTAATGATTCAGTAGGAACGCCCTGGCGGCAGCGAATAATTATAAGTTATTTTCTCTGTTGCACTACATGTCATTATTAACTACGGAAACTGTGTTCGCGTATAGTTTATTATGTAACTCACTTTTTATTCACTAGTTCTTATGGCGGTTTTATTATAGGTACTGGGTAATTCGATAGCAGGTATAAATATTTATAAAAAACGGCCAAGTTCGTGTTGGGCCACGCAAAGTTTAGGATTCCGTAGTTGTCCAATACTACTTAGGTACCTGTTTAAGACAGTTAACGTAAATCAAAATAAAATTCTATGATGTTTGCATAAAATTTATTAATACATTTTATAATACAATATTAATACGAGTACATTTTACAAGGTAGTCTAGTATTAGTTAACCTGTAAAGCCTACTTGAATTTGATATTTTCCTTTAAATTCTTCTTTTGCATTACTACCAAGAAATTTTTCACATTTCCAAATACAACGCTTTCGCCGGTAGGGGGCTGGAGACACTTGTCTCTACCAAAAATAAGCATTTTAAAACGAAATATTTTTCAAGTATCGAAAAATGTTTTTCAAATTCCCCATTATTTTAAAAAAACTCATCCAACGACACCTCCCACTATGGGGGAGTCAAGAAAAAAAATCCTTAAGTGTACCAGAGGAACCCTAAAAATGATTTGTTCTAAGATTTTACTATACTACTTACTTTGTTGACATAATTAATATTTATATCCATGCCAAATTACAGCTTTTTAGTACTAAGACTCCCTGAGCTAAACCGCGGACAGACAGACAAACAGACAGACGGACATGGCGAAACTATAAAAATGACTCTTACCGAAAAACGTTTTTGGCACCCCATTCTTGCTACTTGCTTGCCACCCCATGCTTAGGGAAAAGAGAAAAAAGTATCGGACAGAATCGTGTCCAGCGCAGCTGGTCAACTTAGTCAAAAATCACGGGCTAAAATTAGTTTTCTGCTAAGCGTGAAAAGTGGACGAAGTTTCAGAGAAAGCCACCACAACTTTATTATCAACATTTGGAAAACGTTAGTTAATAATAATCTACTAAGACTCTCGAGTAAAATATTGACAGATATAAATGAGCTAAGGAAAAATATATGTAGATAGGGAGTGATGATAATGACGGCAGAAATGAAGATAGGTAGAATAAAATATCAAAGATAATTTGTCTTTTAACATTGGATATGTACCTGAAATTCTATGTCAATATCCGGACGCGCCAATCAATGTCGACTGTAATTTCATTATCTATGTATCAAATGTCGCTGCTATTACCAGTAATTTGCGGTAATTCTCAAAGTGGAGTTCTCAAAGGCGCCTTGAATCGACATGGACAACAACTGTCATTTTCCAATTAATTAATTATTACAAAGACAAGTCGCTAATTCGCTTTGCAGACCTTTTGGTCATTTGAAAATTTTTAAACTAACTATAATAATGCAGCTATTAGGACTAAATTTTTCAATTTTATTCTGAATAAACATTTTATATTTTTTATTTATTATGATTTTCTTTCTTCTGGTGAGGTATTTAAACTCAAATTCTTTATTGCATACCTTGCATGTGTACATTTCAGGAGTTAAATGGTTTGTAAAAGTGCTAAAAACATGGACCCCGTCGGGCACGGCAACATAATATAAAATAACCTGCAATCATTAAATCTACTCGTATTTAGTACTCTCTAGGTAAATGTCATGTGACCTAAATATTGTAGTATTTATAATTCATTTTCGAAAAAGTCTTGTAATGTGTAGGTACTATTTTTAATTATATATAAACAGATTTTTAATGATTTTTGTTTTATTTTTTCCTTTTAATGTACCTATACATTTAAGGTTACTTTAGTGATGAGAGTTGAGATGCAAGGAGTCGTTGAAGATGCTGTCAAACCTACGAGCCCGTCATTACTGTGATTATAAGTAGAGCAAGTTTAATCACAGTCCAGTCCCCGCCTACTCTTCCGTCAATATGTTGATCCCGGCCATCTTGAATAATATCATATTTGATTATGCAAACTGTTCAGGAGAAATGACACTAATATTGTATTGTTGTAAATTTATTATGCAGCTTTCTACTTCGAAGGCGTCGAGTACTAAGGTGATATGACAGGATACTTAATTACATACTTACCTGTAGGCTACATCAACAAAAGCTCAATAGACGAGAGTTGGCGTAAAAAAAACATAAAAAATATATTTCTCTCACGAAAAGTAAATAATTTGTACCCCTAAACTGAAGTTCTGATTTTCACGGTATTTATTCATAGAATTCCTTTACATTTTGAATCAGTTTGTAATTTTAGTTCATATTTATCTATTCACTATATCAGTTGCAGTTGACTATATATCTACTTAATCTTTGTTGCGTTTCTGGACGCAAGCTTCTTCCTAAACGTGCATTTTTTTAAATAGTATACAAAACAGAGCACAACTAAGCTTGAAATAAGAACGATAAGAAAAAAATAAGAAACAGCTACTCCCTAATCGAAACGCTAACAAGTGCGAGTTGTAATATAATCTTGCTTAAAACAAACCACTCGTTTTCATGAATATGTTCCGCGATAGTCTTGTTGCTGCTGTTTACCGCCAGCTCTCTTCCTCTGAGGTCGACGCGGTTAACATGCCTCCTCTTAAGGAGGACAAATATCTGAAGTCACCTTAGGAAGACAATTACTGTCTGTATATTAAGTATACACCGTGAAATTTACATCGTTTTGTTCCCGCCGTGTAGTGATAGTACCCGTCAAACTGAACAACTTTTCACGAAAAAAAAATTTCCTGCGACAAAAAAATTTTTGGTTTCTTCATACAAAGTGAGACTCCCGATCGACCCATTTTGTATGGAGAGACCAAAAATTTTTTTGTCACTGGAATTTTTTTTTCGTGAAAAGTTGTTCAGTTTGACGGGTACTATCACTACACGGCGGGAACAAAACGATGTAAATTTCATGCTGTATACAGGGTGTAAGAGACAGGTCTCAACAAAATTATAGGGTACATTCAGCCCAACATTCTGAATCTTATCCACTGGAATTCCTCCCCGGTTTCTTTTTGTATAATTGTTTTTTTTTTTTAGGTTTTATTACATTGGTTCAATATCAAAATGTGATTTCTATACACAAGACAATTTTTATGTAAATTAAACCGCTAGACTTAAAAAAAAACAGCATCGTTTTATAAATTAAGATGCACGCGCATTGACTTTGTAGCGGCCGGCCACTTGCCGCGCGATCATAGAGCAGAGAAACCTGAAGAGGTTCATAGTAGATTATTAACCAAGGGGTGAAAACGGTCAATTACATCCGAAGCATTTTGGCGCCCGAGCGCAGCGAGGGCGCTTATAGTGTGAGGGTGGAATTGATCTTTCCCACGTGGTGAACATTCTGCTTTTCATCTAGATTGCGAGGAAAGTAAACAAAACAGTTTGTAAAAAATATGTATGGAAATATGTACCATTACGCGCCATATTAGTGTTCTGGCCGCATATTTGACACTCAAACTGGTAAATTTTCAATTGATTTTTATTGAAATCACTGCGTATTGATTTTAGAAATTCCCGCACAAGCCTAAATCTACTTATTTTTACTATTTCATGGTTAAAATAAACATAAATTACAAACTAATTTGATTACAAACCACAGATAACAATATTATACTTTTCACCAACATTTTTTTTCCGCCTTTATTTAAAGGTTCGCGTTCGTGTCATTTTTGCCAAAGATAACAAAATATAATAATTGTTTGTTAATCTTTTAATAATCTTTTTATTGATATTTTTAGGTAAAAACGCAAATTTCGTATTAATCTTGCTTAAATAAAGTAAATGCGAGCTTTTTTTTAACAGAATAATATTAATTGTAGAGTTCTACGCTGTATACGTCTCTTCCTTTGCCATTTATTGTGTGCAATTTTCTGTGCAAATAGTAAAAGAAAGGTTCGAATTTCAAATTTACTTACATCCCTTGGGATGTAAATTGGACTTACATCCTTTCTTTGGGGTCATTATTGGACTACTTTCAGAGCATGAGAGATGAAAAAGATATTTATTTCACATTAAACACTTAAGTTACTTACATGAGAACAAAAAATTAACATAACAAAGTTCGTTTCGCACCGAAAAATTACATGATTACGTTATGCACATTACATAATTGATAACAAAAAACATGATTGCCTTTCCTCACATGTAAAATCTTTTATAGCAATAAGACGTTTACACCTATAGTTACCTTAACCTTTCTAAACTATTTCTATGTGTCGATTATTTTAACTTTTATACTAAATGCACTGTATGAGTTTGTGGAATCTTGTCGCTTACACCTTACTTACACCGTGTATACATTTATGATGGTGTAATTCTTGTACATTAATTCCAAATAGATCTGAGTTAAGAAAACATATTGTTAACCGTGTCAAATATTTTTGTCCTGAAATGTTTTACAGCTCCGAAATACAGCTTTTTCAACAGCGCGCAATTGTTATGTGGTTTTCGGGACACGAAGCACAAATAAAATTTCACCTGTGACATTTTCCTTTTTTTTTTTTTTAAATAATAAATGTGTGAAGGTCACGTAGAGACGAGCTGTTTTTCCAGTACCTACCTATACCTAAATGTGTATTTTCATCTGAGTATCCTGAACATCATATTAAACAATAACGATCCCTGTATATAACGCTTGTTAAGGGGCAATTTCTATCTTCTTATAATATAAGCTTAAATACACCGCTACTAATCCAATGTTGAATTTAATATTATGTAATCTGAGCAGAAGTGTCTGTATACTTATTGATTGTGAATCTCACACTCCGGCGTGTTATTTATTATAGAGATGAGTGCCAGAATATTCGCGTGTTACCTTGGGTTGGCTTGGTTTAGCCAGTGCAATGCTAGTCTGTACACGTTAAGTTAAAATAGAGCTAGTAGGTATTTCGTATCTATTTACTAGAACTGAGTTTGACACTCCGGCGTGTTATTTATTATAGAGATGAGTGCCAGAATATTCGCGTGTTACCTTGGGATGGCTTGGTTTAGCCAGTGCAATGCTAGTCTGTACACGTTAAGTTAAAATAGAGCTAGTAGGTATTTCGTATCTATTTACTAGAACTGAGTTTGAGTAAGACTATATATACAGGTAGATTATGACACGTCAAACATATTTGATCCTCGTTTCCTATTATAATAGGTACTTTTTATAACAGCCTCCGTGGCTGAGTGGTCGAGATTTCGACGCCTATTAAGGAGGTTCCGGGTTCGATTCAATATCTTTGTGAGACTTTCCCAAGTTTGGTTAGAACATTGCAGGCTGAATCACCTGATTGTCCGAAAATAAGATGATTCCGTGCTTCGGAGCCGTTGGTCGCGGCTACTATCTAGTCGTTACACGAGCCAAGTCAGGCCTTTGGCGGCTCTATAACACTGACACCAGGGTTTGTGAAGTCGCTTGTCGACCTTACAACCTATACGATAAAGAAATGATAGGTACCTATTTTAATTTATAAATTAATTGATATAAATGATATTATTTATTTATATAAAGTCAAGTACATAAAATACAAAAGTTACAAAAAAAACACTTCGTCCAGCGCGTCCCCGCCAGACATGGTACCCAGGATACTGGCAGCATTCCCCCTCTGAATGGCTAGACTGATTCTTTGAGCCAGGAAGCTGCCAGCCCTGCGATCGCCAGTGGTCTCGATGAGACGCGCCGAAAGGTCGTTTATAAGTTTTTGGCTTCCGGGCCCCAGGGGCCCATCGATTCGAACCCCAGAGGTGAGAACATGTAGCTTCCCGCGAGCTCATTATATTTACGCGTCTTTAAACATATAAATGATTCATTTTAAAATTCATTTATAGGTAGTTAGTCATTTAAATAAGTGTATACTCGTATATTATTATGACAGACTGCAATTGAAGTGCGTTCTAGCTGCAAAACGAGAAAATTCGCTGCGAGAATCGACACCACTGTCTGTGACGGATTCGACAATTACCTACATGCTACATTCCTTTTCAGAGTAACTACGCGAAGTTCCTTAAGAACCTGCATACGGAACAGATCGCCAAACTCCACGCCAAGAACCAACATGAGTGCGATCTGCTCGAAGATTTGCGCAGCTACACCATCAAACGCTCTGCTATTGAGAAGTCCTACTCAGAGGTAACTAACTGTGCTTCATTTCAAATAACATTGGAAAAAAGACAAAAAATATGTATGGCAGAAAAAACGTTATTCGTGATTCACAATTGTCAACTTATCGAGATTGACAATCTAGATTTTTCCAATGTTATCTGAAACAGAGTAGCGCTACAAGCTAATAATAATATAATTGACAATATTTTATTTAAAAAAGGAAACGCAAAAGATGCGACGACTGTGGAGTTTCTTCGGTGAGCTCTTCTCCACAGATTGTGTTAGTGAACTCACCCAAAAAAATGTAATGACGGACTAAGTGATGTAATAACATCCTATGGAAATAAATAATTTTGGACTTTGACTTTGACTTGGCTACAAGACCAGTACTATTTACGGCGACATTCAAAATATGATTAGCCATTAGTGGCAACAATATTAGGATTGTTGTTACAATGTCAAAATTGCGTACTCAAGCAATCTTTTTATTCAGAGACTATTCGTAATATTGTTCTAGCAGAGTCCAAGTAAAAAGTTTTTTATGTTATATCATTTATTGTAAATATTTTTTCTTCTGATCTTAGCAGGCAACACTGACTCTTACATAGCTTATTAGAGAATTCGACAACTAAGCGGGTTTAAGCGTGCTTCGGCAAGGTTCGTCTACCTAAATGTGATACTCTGAATTATGTAAGGATCTACACAGACTAGCTGCAACTTTTAATACAAAGAAAATTGATCAGTTTTGTTCCGAATCTTAGAAAATGGCACGTTGAATCATTTTTTTACTTGTAGGCGCTGCTCAAGATTTCGTCCGCATACCTGAACAAAAAGATTCCCAACATCCCAGATATAAAGGTCGACGGCGCCGAAGAGAAATGGTCAGTAACTCCTATTTATAAGTCAATGGTAACTCTCGATTTCCATATCCCATCTACCGTGTGCATGTGAATCCGACCGACCGAGCATGCCCCTAAAATTATATAAATGCGCAGAACAACAGCGCAGTGGCACTGTGCTAAGCGTGTCACTGCAACATGCTGAGTTAGGGCCGTTTTGTGGATGTGGTACACTCGCTTAAGTCTTACGTTATATTTAATGTTTTTAGCATGCTACAAAAACTGTGTATTGCATTTACAAATAAACGATTTATCTATCTATCTATCTAAATGTGATAAAAACTAACTTCTTACTGTTTAATAGGTACAAATATTCAATAATATACCTATACATACTGACGAACATGAAGCCTCTTCAACGAACACCTCCAAGCAAGCCAGATTCTATGTTGAATGCAGAACACAAGAATCATCCATGGCAATGTCTATTAGATATCCAACATGAAGAAGCTCAAAGTGATAAAAAAATCTCCGATGAATCCACAATCCACAATTAGCAAAATAACATTATTATTCAAAAAGATTTGGCTGCTACGTAAGATACGAATTAAAAAACGCTAATGTGGATACGATAATTCTGCTTCGGATTTACAATCAACTCTAAACTAAAAATTCAATTAAGATATTTTTCAGCCGCAATCTTCAGTCGGTTATTTTCTACAAGTCAGCAACAGATAGACAACGAAGTGAGCCTGTATGGGGTCGAAGTGGTGACTGTCCGCATGAATATTACGAAAATGTTAAATAGACATTTATTAGACTCGGTTATAGTAGTTGGCGGCTATTAAAAAGAAAAAAAAATTGAAGGGAGTTAGGTAAGACGTGGGCGATGGCAAGAGGCTTTTTAAAAAGGAATACAAAAGCGGGCGAACCGCTTGGAGCCTTTATTAATAATCTTATCTATAAAGAAACATAGGTGTAAGCATAATAACAATGGGCATTATCTTACATTACGATGGCTTCCTGCAAGGAAGCAATTGACACGTATCATAATTGCGGATGGATTACGGGGACATAACTAGAGCACAACGGGTTTCGTGTGGGTTATTTGATAACATCCGAAAATTGCGGACCATGTTTTCGTTTTTTAGTTTATTCAAATAAACACTCAGGTGTTTAAATACTTTAGTGTATAATCTATATAGTGTTTTATACAGTGAAGGACTCTGAATAATAAAGACAACTGAAACGCTTGCATTTTACTGTTTTTTTTTTATTCTATCTGGCACCACGTGATAAATTACTGGAATCCTTCACCGTACACACCTCCCTAGTTTTACGATTAGGGCTGTCTGTGCTTCTCAAGCTACTTAGCAAAACCACTTGTTTCATGCTGGCGAAATACTTAATGTGACATGCCATAAATAAAAATGAAATGAAGATAAGAGTTGCGTATGTCCAGGAATATGTGGAACGTGTGGCGAACGGTGCTGGAGGAAAACGAGAAGCTAGCTCACGCCCGCCTTGCAGCAGTCGAGCTGTTCCAGCAGAAAATCGCCGACGAGGCCAAGTTCCTTCGCCAGCACAAGCTCAACGTTGCTAAGAAGGTAACAATAATAAAAAAAGTTGCTCACACCCACCCTCACATACTACTTGGCACGTCGTCGTCATACCCTCTTCTTGCCCACTTTGATCTCTGGATAGTTTTGATGTGTGTATATCGCAGTAAGATAGTGCAGCCGTGGAATTTTTATTTTTTATCTTTATTTGAAAGAAAGATAGCAACATTTTTATAAAACATTCATAATTGATAATAAACTTATACAGGGTTACCTCGGAGACAGTGTGCATATTTTTTGCATGCTATCAGTTTCGTTAATAGAACACATTTCACGAAAAAAAATTATATGTTTTTTTTTGCGAACTATTAGTTTGTAAAAAACAAATATCATGGTCACTCTACGCATAGGCTGTGGCACGGGAGTACAAGGGGGTGAAGGCGCAGCGCGCGGGCGTACGCTCTTATCTCGCTGTCGTAACTACGTAGAGTGACTATGATACTGGTTTTGGTGTGGATATTTTCATACGATGTTTTTTTTCATATTTTTGTTTGAAACATGTTAAAACGAATAAACACGTGTCTTTTAATTTTTTGAAACCTTTACGTAAAATTTGCGCACTGTCGAAGAGAAAGTCAAAATTTTTTATTCGAATTAAGATTTTTACAAATCATTTTTCGACGTAAAAGCTATCATGGATGGCACGTTCACTACCAGTGTACGCCCTCTGTGGAGAAGAACGGTCCCCGAAGTAACCCTGTATAGCCACGGTTTCTACGTAGATGTTGTGAATTATATTACTAGGCTAGGGATATCCCTACAGTATACCGGAATATAGTTCTACGAACGACTATCTTACTAGTGATATATACAGGGTGGAAACGTTAAGTGTGTCCAGACGATTATTACGTCAATTTTAAAGATATTGCAAAACTGTAAAGTAATATGGAATCTGCATCGCTTAATGCATAAAATGATATAAAAATACTGAAAAAATAAATTGCCATATGTTCAGAAATTATACTTTTGCAACTGTCATACATTTAAATTCTCAACCAGATCAGTTTTTTCTTCTTCGCGAATTATCTTTTTCTAATCTATATTTTTTATTAATTCATAAAAAGTATCAAATCACGAACAGTCAAATATCCTATTCGTCATCATCATCTCAGCCGGAAGACGTCCACTGCTGAACATAGGCCTCCCCCTTAGGTTTCCAACGTGAACGGTCCTGCGCTATTTGCATCCACCGGCGCCCAGCAACTTTCTCCAAGTCATATTTCCGCCTTACTATGCCTTCCGGCCCGTGGCCGCCATTCGAGAACCTTTCTTCCCCATCGGTTATCGGTTCGTCGAGCTAAATGGCCTGCCCATTGCCACTTCAACTTGCTTATTCTGAAAGCTATGATGATGATATGACATTGACGTATCTCCTCATTTCTGATTCGATCACGTAGTGCATAGCCTAGCCCTCTCCATCGCACGCTGAGCGACCCTGAGCTTGTTCATGAGACCAATAATTAGCGTCCACGTCTCAGTGCTATAGGTCCCATACATACACTATTATCACATAATTAATACGTACGAGTATTACTCTATTATTGTAGTTTGGTTGACAGTATTTATTATGTTTGCGCAGTGCACCGACTCGCTGGCCCAGGCGCATAAGGAACTACAGTTGTCGGTGCTGGACGTCGACAAAACTAAGAAGTTATACTTCGACGAAGAGCACACCGCCCACGATGTGCGCGACAAGGCCAAAGACATCGAGGAAAAGTATGTAGCTGTGCCGCTCATACTAAGGTCCAAATTAGATGTTTTACAGCTTTGTTATTAAAATGTCCATCTCCTGTCCCTTTTTCATTATTAAAAGCTAAAATGGACGGACGAACTTAAATTTAAAATTAGAGGGTAACTTTCTAAATGTTAGTCTCACTATCATCGTCCTATTTACTTATTTGGAGCTTCTACGAGTATATTTGCCCGGGACTGTAGTGTGCGCAGTGAATTCATTTTAGCGTCATCCACGCTGGTGGATATGTATACCAATAGCCCATTTTCTATAGGACAAAGGTGAAACAAAATGGCGTAATGCAACTAATGCAAGGCTACTTTGATATCGTTGTTGTTCAAGTCCACCTAAGTCTGATATGACAGCATTATACTGAAATAAGGCGCGTGAGGCGCGTATAGATGCACGAGGTTGAATCACTTCAACAACTCATAACGTCTCTCTCTACTCTGGAGCAGGGTGTTCAGACCATAGTCGACCACGCTGGTCCAGACTTTGTATTTCTTGCAGGAGTGTCCCGTAAGCACCGTAAGAGTGTCGAATAGCAAACGTACATATGAATTCGAAATTCGAAAACTCTCTTTAACAAATTCAAAAAAGATCCTAAAAAGACATTTGAACTCATAAATTCCCTATCCAACAATAAAATAAAGTCAATATGTTTTTTTTATTTAAAAAAAAAACAATAATGTAAAAATATTATTCACAGTCAAGAGCTACTCGAAAAGCCCACCCCGGGTCATTCCCGACCCAAAAGTCCCCATCACACTAGCAGCGTTTCCGCGCTGTATGGCGATGGACAACCTCTGGGCGAGAAACGAACCGGAGCGGGGATCAAGCCCTCTCTCCCTCAGCCGACGCCCTATCTCCCGGACAAAATTCCATGCCTCCCCACACCAACTCCCCGCCGTCTCAACCGCCAAAGGCAAAAAAACATATTTTTGGGTGAGATTGGCGTATTTTGTTTTCTTTTTAAGAGCTGCGGCTTCGGCAGCTGCCCCCGCTGCCCGGACTGTCTGGCCGAGATGGCAAGCAGCAAAAGTACTTAGGTACGCAGGTGGCGTCCCATATTAAGCACCTGCCTTTTTGCCACGGGACGAGTGTCAGCCCGTCCGGTCTCTTGCCATCTGTACGGCTCAGTCCAGGTGGTTCCAACACACAAGGAATGTTTGCCGAAACCAGAGCTCTTCGGACGATGTGATTAAGAGCGTGATGGCGCGGAAACCTACCTGCGCATCGACAACAACTCAGGGCACGATGACCATTCGCCTCGACTAATGCACCGCAGATGCAGCGATGAGGCTCGCATACATCACAGCCGAGGCGAAGGGCTACCGCCACACGTAGCGAGTCGTTGTCTAAGTGCGTGCCCAGGTTAGGGGAAGGGAGCACGTGCAACCACGCTCCGGATTCTGACCGTGACACCGCCCGCAATCTTGCCACATCACACCCTACAGCCTTGTCCATAAGCCGGGCTGCTAAATCTTTTGAGCCAACCTCGACCCAGGAGCGCTGAAATCGTGGGCTCGAAGGGAGACTCACACCAGGATTCCGAGACGACCAAACTGCCAACGCCTCAGACGCATGGGGAATGCTGACACTGTCACCGTTTGGGAGGATAGTAGTGACCAGTTCCGCAACCCCATGCACCGAAGCCAAAAACGCCGGAAGACACACATCCTCAACGCGTCGAATACCGAGGCCGCCGTACCTAATAGGCAATGATGCCTGATCCCACTGCCCATCGTCTAAAGCCACGTTTAAAATTGTCTCCACCGATTGCTTAAGCACCCCATCAAAAGAAGCGAGGTCAGCGAGGTAAAGCCAAGTTGGGGTGGTTCTAAGAAGGTACATCAATTTGGGGACCGCGAAGCACATTCGCAGAAGAACCAAAGCGACATGGGATGAAAGATTTTGAAGACGCTCCTGAGCTTTAAGGAGGAGCTTCTGTCTTGTTAAGATTGCCTCAGGAATCGAGGAAGGAAAAATAGGTGAGCCAAGAAGAAAAAAGTTGCCAATGTCTAACCTTTTGAGACCCGGCGCTAGTCTTTCAAAAACAGGGAAAGATTGGCAAGCTTCTGGACCACAGGGAAACAATTCACATTTGGATGCATTTATTTCCAACCCCATCTCCTCTAAACGTGGAATCAAAACCTCTAAGTCCCGTTGTAAAATATCAGGGTTTCCCCCGATAGTACCAGGTACCAGACGTTCAGAGGAGTTGCAAGTCCGCAATCGCGGTCTGGATGCCGAGGCTGAAAACAAGTGGACCAAGAGGATCCCCCTGCTGGGCAACAACTTGGGAAAGAATTGGGTTTTGATTATAAAAGAGATTGGAGGGGGAGTGATAAAGTTGGTAAAGGAAAGGATAGAAAGATGGGATCCTAGCAAAAACTTCAGACAGCAATACATCCCTTTCAAGAGAATTGAACGCATTGCGGATTTTAAAATTAGGCAATCAGCGTTGTCCGGGTCCATAGCGAATGAGCGAACGGCGTGAATGGCCGCCTCGCAACCCCGCTCTGTACCAAAACCTAATTGGTGTGGGCTCAAGTACGTAGCCATCTCTTCTCTGACTGCGCGACAGACCAACTTGGCAGTAAGACGGCGAAATACACTGCCAATAGCAATCGGTCTGATACCACCATCCCTTTTCTCCAGCGCGCAAAGACTGGCACCGTACAAATAAGGGCACACATCGGGGTTAACTTGACCGCTGAGAAGAAAATTGCATAGCCTGGTGAGCTACTCCAACAGTCGTGGTCCAATATCATCTTCCGAGTTGTCCGTAAGCTCTTTTAGGTGTGAAGGACGAATGCCGTCCAGAGTCCAAACCCGCGGCAGAGCTGTTAAAGAAAGAACCCAGCGCCTGTGCTACCTCTTCCACTTTCACTGTAAGTATATCATTGGACAGTAACGGTGCAGGAGGGAAAGAAAGAGGGCGGGAGGGAGCGAGGTGTTTGGAGCGCAGGCTGGACAAGGTGTCAGAATTTTCGCCCGCGAAAGAGTCGTCCGAAAGCAGCAGTCGAGCAGCACCCCTTAGGTCACCCCCGTGAACTTTAGCTTCGATGGCTTTTGTAATAGATGGTGAAGATCTAGCCGAACCAGAATCTTCGAACGGGGGAGTTGGCATACTGGAAGCTATATTATTTTTCACTGCCGAAGTTAGTGAAACTGTCACTCCCGCTTCAGGGACTCTTAAGGCAGAGAATGAAGTGCATACCAATCTTCTGAGTTATTAGTGTCGATACAGCGAGAAATAAGATCGCACAGCCTACCCGCAGCCATAGACCTCGCCCCTTTAGGTATGTGTCTAAGTATTTTAACTCGAGCTCTGAGGGAAGCAAGAGTATCGAACGAGATCGATTGGTTTGAGGTCTGAGAGCCCTGCGTGGATGGCGACTGCCCCTGTGGGCATGTCGCGGGCGGCTGTGGAACTGATACACTTCCCACATTGGAACGCGGGCGAGAGACACCCTTGTGCATGCGACCGATATGCACCGAAAAACCATGCAGCGTGAACCGTCGGCATGATTGAGCCGGACAGTGAGGGCATGTCAAGGTCTGAGGAGAGGAGCTACTCATAACCGCCCCTGCTATGGAAATAAATAAGAATACAAAATAAATACAACTTTAGAATATTTTAACTAAAAAAAAAAGGAATACATGATTATTTATTATCATGAGAAATAATAATCCTTACCAAACTGAATAAAGAATAATTAACGCTAGAATTAACTATCTTAATCCTAAAAGTACATATATTAAGATGTAAACATTTGAAATAGAATTAACCAAGGCGACTAAATAAAAACAAATTATTACAATACCATAGCAGGGACCAGTAAAAGTATCATATTATACAAAGCTTGCACAAATACTAAGAAAGGTATCTTATAGTTCAGTAAATAATACTTAATCTAATAATAACACATGAAAATATCAATAATAATACACACAACCAATAATTAAAATCTTAAAACAATAAAATTAAAAGCTGTACCCCTGAAATTAACTACTGATGAAAATACTATTATAACTGATACCAAAGAAATTTATTTTACCTCAATAGGGGATCGGACTGTTTCTAAAATTACCATATTTTATGAATTATTTTATTTTATCGTAAATAAATAAATATTTTTAAAATATAGATTAGTAGCAGATGATTCGCGAAGAAAAATACAGATTCGGTTGAGAAACTAATATACAGTGATTTTTTAAAGTTTCAATATGCCTGTCTCATTCAAAATCGATTTTTTGTATGGAGATTATGTGGCGTTACGGCCTGTTGTAAATCAATGGGCGTTACTAACAAATGATGTCACAAGTAGGTATGTGCCTTTCTGTCTAATCTTGAATTACAAACTCTTTTAGTGTTCGATAGCAGAAACCAGAAACTAAGAAGTTTGGATTAATAAAATAAAAAAAAGTATTCTCTCACAATCCAGAAAAAAAAAAAAAAAAAAAAAACTCCAACCTAAAAAGCGCTGCAGCTACAAATTCTTGTAATTATAGTGGACCAACTTTAACTACCCTAGAACCATGTACGACTAAAGAGATCATAAATATCAGAAACAACCTCGATTCTAATTGCAGTATTGGCATTAGTGGAATCAGTACAAAAGCAACCAAATGTATAAAAGACTTAAAGCAAATAAACTAGCTACCATATTACCATCTTTAACAAACTCATGTTAGTTAAAATTAGCGAAAGTAACCCCAATCTATAAATCAGGCAACAAAACTGATCCAAGCAATTATCGCCCGATTTCAGTACTGCCGGTAATATCTAAAATTTATACAGTCGACTATTAAAATATCTGGATTCGATCAACTATATCTCAGAACGACAGTTAGGGTTTCGGCCTAAAAGTAATACCTTACCTGCCACAATTGACCTGCAGGGCTAAGATGAGACCCGCGACTTAATTTTATCGTCGCATTATATCGTGCCGAATCGTGATGTCTATATGCTAGTCAATATGTGCTTCCATGAGCATCCCGGCGAACTCCACTCTTTCATTCGTGGTCACATTTTTATACTCTCTGGAGCTTTTGTAGACAGACTCTAACATGAGCGCCATATTTTAACGAATTCTGATACTTTGTATATGACATGTTTTTCGTCGTCAGTTTTGATGAATAAGTTAATCTCAGACTTCTTTCTACGGCAGTACCGATTACAACTATTTATTCATAATTTACGATCAAAGAGAGACAAGGAAGATACAACACCAAAGAATAAGAGACGTGTGCGCGTGCGATCCAATCGACCTAGTGACTCTCGAGTTCCATCCAAGCCTTGCGGAGGATTTCAAAGCCTATTTATGACGGTGATTTTTAATGTCCAGCAGAAAAGTGAGGGTGCTGTTGGGCCATTTAACGGCACAAGTTATTTATTTGGGCTTTGTTGCTCCTCACCTCTCCTCAAAAATCTTATGCATTTGCTAGCCCAACAAACGAAAAATTTATAGTAATTAAAGTTTAGGATAATATACAAAATTCCCCCTAGATCACATATATCTCCATCTTTGAATCGGAATCTAGAAGAAAGCTGCACTTTGCAAACCTCATGCAGTCAGTATTGAAATTCAAAAGTCCGTCCTATCTTTATTCTAAATTAACTTGGGCTACCTACTCATATCATTCTCGTAGGGCAGATACAGATACCTACCTACCTACCTTCTTATTAGTTACACCGTTTCATAAGATAAGAGCTTTTGAGGGAAGTTTTCAGTATCATGCTTCTAAATGTTGGAATAATCTTCCACTTCCTCTTAGAAAACCAATTTCAAGACAATTGTATAATATAGTAAATCAACAAAAGTCGCCATGATACCGAAAACTTGTAAAGTGTAACTGTAAAGCAAATAGTCTAGCTATGTTATAAAATATTGTATATACTTATTAACGAGTTTATTTATTAGCTTATAAAAATATAGAGTAATTATCTTTTCATATACAAATCTATACTCATTATATTAATTATAATGTGTATACATATATGTGTTTATTATATATCAATTTCGGTTCATAGTGTCCCTGTTATTAGTATAATAATTTAAAACATTACTTCGCCATCATGAGTCGTCATCTCTCCTTGGGATCCGGTTGACAGAAGGGCTCGACTGAAAAACGGCGTCTACCTCTCTCGAGGTAGACATGTCGTGGCCATATTGTAGAATTGACTGTAAGTATCATGAAATTTTCGATCATTTCATGAAATGTTGACATTTCATGATGTGGGCAACAAAATTTTACCAGATTATTAAATCGTGAACATTTAACGATATTGTCGTCCACGATTGGCCATATCGTGAAAATAGGGCGTCCACGAATTATTTAATAAGAATCTAAATTATGTCTGGTACTTATTGTTCTCTTAGTCCGATACACATTTTCAGAGTACTTTTTCATAATAAACTCTTTTTTCTTCCTCATTTTAATAATGAATTATTCACTTTTTGCTGCGAGACATAACGCGGCCGCCATGTTGGTACATAAACAAAGCGCTTCCAGCGCCTCTATCGGCATTAATGTAATAGATTTCGTTATTTCCACATCTCCTCTCCGCTTAGCTTCAGTGGAAATGGATCGAGCGGAGCGGAGAGGAGATGTCTAATTTTTCTATAGCAAGCGAGGCGCGGCTGTGCGAAGATGTGTGTAGCCGGGCGGCGAGAGGCGTGCGAGGCATCGCGACGGCGCTCGCGCTCCCACTCCCCGCCCCGCTGATGCCCGCGCTTCGCCGCCACGGACGCACATCTCTCCGCTACGCACAGCTCACATCTCTCCGCTACGCACAGCTCACATCTCCTCTCCGCTTTTGTGGAAATAGCCAGCCAGCTTCGCAGCTCAGCTCGACACATCTCCTCTCCTCTCCGCTTTGGTGGAAACCGGGCCTAAGTCATTTGTCATTTTGTTCGTCTATAAGTCCTCTATCGATATATACAGGTTTTAACGTGCGCTGTTTTTTCAATAAAAATCCTACATTCAAGCAAAATTGTGGTTATCTACTATGCCAGACTCCCATACGGGGATGTTCTAACCCCTTTATTTACAGTGTTAATTCAGAAAGGAATACTTACAATTTTACAATGCGTGTGCTATTAACTTGGGTTTCGTTTAGTGCCAGATAGACGACTGGCTGGCAACTGCCCAAAAATGTTGCCAAACGTGTATGTTCTTAGCACAGGTTCTTAGGGCATTGATGTAAGAACTCCTTGCTCGTATCGGAGGTCGAATCTCTTTGTCTTAGGGAGCCTACTAAAGCTCTGTTCACCCCTTCGGTGATAGAAGCGTGATCTGTATGTAAATCTTCAGCTGATCGTGAAATTACGTGAAATAATAATGACGTGCCTGTACTGATACTTCTTGAAATGGTCAGACCTCAGAGGAATAAAAGAGGGCGTCGTCTTTTTCATTACTCATACTCTAAAAATAGTTCGGAAGTTGCCCGGGGAGCGGATTGAAGGCAATACTTTTCAGCCCGGATGGAGAATCACTTTCAACTGACAGCTGTCAAATTATTTAAATAAAACCTGGTTCCAATTTCACATTTCTATTCAACTATGTTCAATCTTTCTATACAGCCACTCAATTACAGCGCAATGTTAAATTGAAATAACATAAAGTTAAGTATTAATTAAAGAATATATATTTTTAAATGACTTTATTATAATTAACTTTCAACTATTTCTTTAAAATAAAATAGATTTGGGCAAAATATTTAACATTTTTCAATGATGGAAATTAAAAATAATGGCTCAAAAGGTGGCCGGCACGGCCACAGCAAAAAGTAAAAATAGGCGGGAAAGCAACAATCCGATTATCATTTGTTTATCGAGTTGTAGGGTTTTGTTTTTACAACGAGTTTATCTGATTCAATGAAATGAAATGAAATGAAAATTTTATTTGCAATAAATGTGGTGAGATAGAGTTCTTAAATTACTGTTCTTTAGTATCACACATTTAACCAAACATTGGTATGCAAATTTTTTATAAAATATGATTTAAATTATTATAATAATAAATTCAAAATAAATTAACAAATATATCACATGCAAATTAAATAAATTAACAAATATACCTACTTAAAGTGCAAACTACATCATAAGGATTTTACAGAATAAATGCATTTGTCACATAAATACTTGTACAAGGCGCTTTTAAATTTTTTAACAGATATGGAAGTCACTCATTTTTTGCGTTAGCTAATTCGTGTTTTTATTTTTACTTTCCTTGTATTCGTAATGAAAAGCACATTTTTTTTTTTTTTGACAAGGACCTAATGCTTGTGTCGCAAAATCGACGTATCAAGCGTAACCGGACTTTTGGGGGAGCGGAAGGCTCTTACCCCTAGAATGAAAAGCACAGTGTTTACCTCTGGTTAAAGACTTATTTAGTGCCTCGAACTATTAGGGCCCTCGCCGGCGCTAAATAAGTTACTTTCACCCATCGTTTAACAATGTACTATTGTACTATTGTCTGAGGGTCATTGCTTCCTGTTTTTGTAAGGTTCTTCTTTATCTTATCAAGAGGGACTTTTACATGTTAAACGCTTAAAACGTAGATATGTTTTGTTTTCATGTCGTTTTAAATAATAATTATTTCATTATTTGTTATTTATAACTAGGTATACATAAAGCTCCAGTAAATTAGCTTCAGAACGTGTGAGTGAAATGGGACGTCAAAATAAAAATAGGATAAATCTTAGATCAGTGATCTAAGGGATAAGTATTATTATTCCACCATAGATAGTTTACGTGCGCGAAGAATGCTGTAGTAAGTGGGGCATCAAGAAAACCACGTATTGCAATGCTTAGTTTTAATGTTTCATTAAGAAGAAAATCAAAATAAATGGCTGCTATGCATTTCCGGAACAGATTTTTTTATAACTGTTCCAAATTAGTTATTGCAAGGAACGAGATAGAACCGAAGTGTTTGTATAGTAAAACCACAGTATCTAATACACAATACATACAACACAAGCACATTACAATTCACCATCAGTATCATTTTCATGTATTTTTCACAATTTTAATGTAGGTGCTGTACTAGGTACATGCTAAATACTTATCGCCAAAACAGATATCAAAATTGGATTTTTTAAGTCCGTCCTGTTGTTAGTAGGTGTATTCTATTTACTAATTTGCTATATGGCTGTATCAATATTGGTTATTTATTATTTATTGGCACTTAGTAAATAGAATACATCTACCAACAACAGGACGAACTTGAAAAATACAATTTTGATATCTGTTTTGGAGGTATGTTTTAGCATGTACCTCCTGACCTACCTAAATGTAATGACGGATCTAAGTGATGTAATAACATCCTGTGGAAATAAATAATTTTTTACTTTGACTTTGACCTAGTACAGTACCTACCTACATTAAAATTGTAAAAATGGATGAAAATGATGATGATGGTGAATTGTAATGTGCTTGTGTTGTATTGTGTATTAGATACTGTGGTTTTACTATACAAACACTTCGGTTCTATCTCGTTTAAGTCTCGGCTAAACTTAACTAAGTGCCAATAAATAATAAATAGCCAATTTTGATGGCTGTATCAAAATTGGCTATTTATTATTTATTGGCACTTAGTTAAGTTTAATATTATAGTCCTACCCTGAATATCTCCCAGTCGAAGAGTCGAAATATGTATAATAAAGTGGAATTTGAAGCATCTTCCTGTCATATTCTAACTGTTTGATATGATGCATTAGATCTCGAATATCTCTCTCCAGTCTTTGTATTTTGGAATATGTATATATTGACCATGAAAGCAAAATGCCGGGTTTTTTTAACAGGTTTAAATAGGTGTACTCGAAGCCTCTTACAACGGTGTACTGTTCCTTATGCAATATCTTGACCATGCAGAACGAGAAACCTAGCTTGTACGTCGGATGTGCTATATATCTCGTCCGCATTGTCTGTGCCAGCGCTATGTAGTACTGGGCGCGATACACATTGATGTACATAGCGGATCTTGCTTTCTCTACTAATCTATCCACTCCTTCTCTAGGATAATCTCTATCATACTGTTTTAAAGTTATTGGGTAAGGTTTTGCCCAAGGATTAAATCTCAATGATTTATTATTGCTAATGATTTGTTCGACAGTTTCTTGTGCGTCGTACAACATTGCATCAAGCAATGGGTTATAGGCATCTGAAAATCTTCTTCCATTGATTGCCGGCATCTTACTTTTTAATACTTCAAATGTATCAGTTAGTTTTTTAAAACCATCTAAGTTGTTAATTATATCATTTACGCGGTTGTTGTCACGATTCAAAATCATTTTTAGTTTACTTTGTACAACTTTTTGAATTATCTCTTCTCCACTTAGTAGTGGTTCCGAATAGTTTGAAATCGTATCATTGTTGATTTGTCGATCGTATTGTCGATCATTGTCGATTGTAACATTTTGCTTATGGAAAATACTTTTTATGTCTTTTAAATATTTTCCGGGCTGTAAAGGATTGTCCCCTAACTCTTGCTTTATAATACTATCCACATCTTCTTCGTAGTTTGATTCTGCACAAAAAGACAACTTTGGTAGATCTGTAAAAAGGAAGATTGCTGATATATTACATGTTTCTAAGTAGCCGACTACCGATGCTTGCACATTGTCTGTAACGTCGGGCGCTAAAACTTTGTTATTCGTTCACAATCTTTGCAATTTCGTTGTAATTACTTAATAAATTAAACTCCTCCTAAAGTTTGCGAACGACGCACAGCCCAAACCGGGGGAGCATGCAATTTTGCGTTGGTATGCATGCACTAAGAACGGAGATTTTAAAGTGTAAATTATGTAAAGTGTAGATAGTGTCGTGTTTGTGTCCATCAAAATATTAATTTTAATCAAACTTAGTAACTATTAGTAACACTATGAGTGTTCTGTTCATAGCTAGCCGACTATACTTAGTTTAGTGGCTAATATTATAGTATCTGTGGTTTAGTAAAGGGGAAAGCTATTATATTCCCTAGATCCTACAATACAGGCATTTATAATATAAGATAAAACGAACTTACCAAGTGAAGTTCGATCGTTATTATATGAATCGCTTCATTTGAAGATATAATATATTTACCACGTAGTACCTTTAACCTACAGGTGACTTTGCACGCTTTAAGAGACACTCAATTGACTCTCCAACCTAAAAAACAGTTTCTGGAATGGGGTGTGATGTCGCTCGGAGCTCATTATCTTTAGAGAAAAGCAAAACTTTGTTGGGCAAAGCGCAGCTTGGGCTGGGTGGGTGATTTATATCTTCAAATGAAGCGATTCATATACCTAATAACGATCGAACTTCACTTGGTAAGTTCGTTTGATCTTATATTATATTTCATCGCTTCATTTTTCAGATATACTTAATATATTTACCACGTAGATATTTAGAGAAAGCCGTCTGCAAGTTTTGCTTTATATAGTTTAAAAACTTATTTTATTTCAAATACAAGTAATTAATTTTTCCAATAGACAGTTATTATTAATTAAATAAGTATAACATGCAATGATCACATATATACAGATTATTGGTTAGCTGAAAGGCAAACAGGCCTCACAAAGTTCCCGTCGTCGACGACGACGAGGTTATGAAAACGAGCAAAAAACGGTATTTGAGGATGTCCAGCCAGCGGCCTTACGTATAGTGCCAATGCTGGCCCCAGCGCTGAGCGCGGCAGAAGTTGAGGCGTGTCGCGTGCTGTGGGCACCAAGCACCAACACGTCTATCCCGCTCTCCGAAATTACTGATTTAATCCAACGACTATAATCGTTTGAGTCGTAGCTGGTTTGTAAGGGCGCTTATAAGTTAATAAAAGTTTACCTACAGTATTTGGTTTTTGTATTTTCTGTAGCAGAAATATAATCATTTAGTGTTGTTGCAGGACATATATTTAAGTTGTTCGTAAAAAATGGTAATGACAATACAGGTTGACGTCTTAATTGAGTCAGAAATTACAGTTCTGCTCCACTGCTTGTGAATGAAATATTTTCAAGTTTTATGACAGATAGTGTTTGAACTGTATCCGGTACAAATAGCTAACAGCGTAACAAGTTTCTGTGTTATCTTTTCCAAGCTCAAGTCTGTGTTAGCAAACAAGTCTGTGAGATAATTTAAAACAATTTGGGGGTCCCAGGTTTGGATATATTTTTGAAATATTTGATTTTAATTTATATGTCTATTTAAGCAATCGTTTTATGCTATCATCGGAAATAAGATTGCTACCAACGAGCATTGACAATGTGGAGCGGTGCGAGTTGAGACTACCATACGAACAGCCTGTATTGAACTGTTTAGTCAAAAATTGCAATATATCGGGTACAGATGGTGAGAAGACACTTAAATACCGTCTGCTTTGTCATCTACAATTTATCTTAAGCATCTCAAAATAATTGAGATGGGGGGAAAAATCATAAAAATAATAATTTCGCCAACTAATGGTAAATGCATCTACAGCAAATGCTTCTGGATCAGGTTTCCACGACACAAAATTATGACATATTATGGCGTTGGTGCGAGAAGCAAATAAGCCAATGTTCGGCTGGCCAAAATGACAAACAATAGATTTATATGCGCCATGTGATAACTCCCACTCGGTATCCGGATTTACAATCCTTGAATTAGCGTCAGCGCAATTTTCTTTAGTATTAATGTATGATGCGTAAATAAATATATTGTGCTCCTCGCCCCATCTCCTCAATGTAACGATATTTAGATGAGAAAACTGAATCCCACCCATTCGGTTCATATAGCTATCGAGCAGTTGGACTCGCCCAGCTTTTTAGGCCTAACAAAATAGCTTATAGTTCTAATTGATATGGAAGTCACATTCACTCACTGTCGATCAACCATGACCGCGATTTTTACTACAAACTGCGCCTCAGCCCGTCTGAGATGCGTTTGTATACATTTCTAATCCTGCATTTCGCATCTGGTTTGATGCAGTTAGTGCATTTGAACTCCACCATTTGGAATTTCCATCTTGCTCTCATAATCACTATTATTTAACAAAGCGAGAAATTTCTGCTTTTCCAACATCATGGCTGTACACCGCCAACCATATTTGACTGCAGGACGAACAGCAATGGGTGCAAATTTGAGAATAGTGCAATGAGAAATTTGAGAATATTTTCGAACCAACTGAACAATACTAGTACGTTTCTCTTTTCTCTAATAATTTTTGTAAAAATCCTAGGTGCCACGGAAAGCCCATAAGGCATAGCTGTAATTTCATAAGTGACCAACTTATTCTCAAGGTTTTCGAACAGAAATAGTAAATATTTCCTATGACGAGGATGTACTGGTACAAGTAGGTATGTTAATCGTGGCCAAGAATCTATTTTGTGGTATCAATTTTTATGCAGTTCTGTAATCTTCCATTTTGAAATGGGACTTTGAAATTTATTTATTTAATAATTTTAAATTTGATGTAAAACGTTTACCCCTTACTATATATTTGTTATTTAATTTATTAATCGCAATAGACATGTCAAGTTTTTCTGATTTTGAAAACACACACAACGAGGAATCGAATGTTGAACGAGTTCCTTACAAAATGTTATTAAAATGCCCAATCTAGGACTTCCTTATTGGAAGTGATGCCTAACCAACAATTATAGAAGTAATGAATTCTACCGGCATGTACGTACGTACGTACCAGCTGAGTTATAGTGTGGTCGGCGCACGCGGTTGCTGCCGGCTGCGCTGGAGTGCGCGGTGGCGGCGGCGGCGCTGGGCTCTGATACCGGTACGGACGGCGCGGCGGCGGCTCCCACTGCCTCTTGAATTACATGTTGGCAAGACTTGTCAAGATTTGGAATCAACATTTTTATACGACTGAGTAGAAGTTGCATGCAGATCAGACAAAATGCGACAACCGTTACTGAGATGTTGGATGGCTTCCTAGTTCCTTCTTATTATCCCACCTTAAGAGCAAATCTAATGCCCTGTTAACGGCCGTAATGCAACAAGCAAAACAACCAAGTTGTTGTTGATGGATTGAAAGTGCTTTGTCTCTGTTACGGACTACGTCCGGAACAGCAGAGTAAATCTCTGCATTAATTTCGGGGCTTGTAACAATCGACAATTATCTGGTATAGGACTGTTTTAAAGACTTTTCCTTACACTCTTTGGTCATGCCTTTTAAAAGTAAAGGAAGCCATAATTTTGCCAAATTCTTTTGAATTTTGTGGCCATATTCAGGACTAATATCCGTGGAAAATGATTTGTAAAATACTTAATTCGAATAAAAAATTTTGACTTACTTTGGGAGCCTCCATTATTTCGGGGTCTAACTTCACATTGGTTGACTGATTGGCCTCGTTGGGCTCTGTAGCTGCCGCAGCCAATTGGTCCTCTGGCACAGAAATGGGCATATCCGCCCTAAGTTCAGTATTATCGCATGGCGATTGTACCAGTTTCGGCGGCGGGATCCATCAAGGAGGAATCTCGCTATATGGCTGACTGTGGACCTTGACTCGTTCATAATGATCACTTGTGCAATAGATGTTGCCATCACATATCGTTGAAAACTTGCAGTCAACTCCGATAGGACTTATACAACATCGTTATTAATTTTAACTCATTTTAAGGAGATAACTATAAATGGCTGATTTTATTAGTAAAGTTCATAATGAACACTTGTGCAAATAGATGTTGCCATCACATATCGTTGAAAACTCGCAGTCAACCCCGATAGGACTTATGCAACATGATTATTAATTTTAACTCCTTGGAGATAACCTTAAATAGCAGATGTTATTAGTTCATAATGAACACTTGTGCTAATAGATGTTGCTATCACATATCGTTGAAAACTCGCAGTCAACCCGATAGGACTTATGCAACATCATTATTAATTTTTACTCCTTTTAAGGAGATAACCATAAATGGCAAAACAAAATTAAATTATAAAAGTTAATAGTAAATCTAACCTTAATTTTCTGAAGAATCACTGGAGTAAATACGCACTCGGCGTCGTCGTCGTATCTTCTTATCTTTTTTTTTATTCATTAGGTTTTGATTTTTTTATTATCACTTCGTTTCGGCATAGTTAAAAATTTTTACTTTATAAAAGAATACCCTGACGTGACATTAAAGCGTCATTTCAACGAGCAAACCAAATCGTGCCATCCATCAATTTCTCTAATAAAATTAAAATATATAGGTATTACTTTATTGAATTTGATGGCTCAACAATAGGTATTATTTTTGACTTTTTAATGTTTTGATTTTTTTGCTTCGGGGGTTTTTAAATTTTTAATTTATTTTTATTTCATAATTTTTAAACTTTATTACAAATAAATTATGATATATGAGTACAGTTATATCTAAAAGGATCACTATCAAATTTGAGAGTATTTAATAGAGAGTACTAATGTGCTGGATATCCTGGCTACAGCATCTGCTCATCGTGTAGCCACCACTGCATTGTATGTAGAATCAAGTACTGATCAAAATGAATCCAAACACGACATAATCTGCTATTATTTTTTCAAGAGTGTACTAGAGTGCTGGATATCCTGGCTGCAGCATCAGCTCATCGTGTTGCCACCATTGCAATGTATGTAGAATCAAATACTGAGCAAAATGAATCCAAACACAATATATCTGCTATTATTTTTTCAAGAGTGCTGGATATCCTAGCTGCAGCATCAGACCAATAATTCCATCATCATACAAAGTTATATACATGAGTTTTTAAAATTTTAGGTCACACGTACGTTTAAAAGTGAAAAGTAAATACACATTATGCGTCTAAGATCCCTACCGCAGTTAACAAAAGAGCTGATGACCTTGAAACAGCTGAACCGATTTTGATGAAACATGTCTAAGAACCATCGCTAGAAAACCTGCTTTCAAATAAAAAAAAACCGCATCCAAATCGGTTGACCCGTTTAAGAGCTACGGTGGCGCAGACAGACACACAGACTCACAGAGCGATCAAACTTATAACACCCCTCTTTTTTGCGTGGGGGGTTAAAAAATAACAAACATCTATAACCAAATATACTTTTATTGCTTTTCAAAATATTCCCCGTGATGATCGATGCATTTTTTCATACGTTGAAATCAACTTTCGTAGCATTTTTTCCATTCTGTATCGGGTATCTCCAAAACGTGCATTTTGAAAGCATCAACGGCTTCTTCCCGGGTCGAAAATCGGTGTCCACGTAATTTGTTCTTCACGCTTGGAAATAAATAAAAGTCGTTGGGTGCCAAGTCGGGACTGTACGGCGGATGACCCGTCAATTCGATCATTTGACTATTTAAATACTCCGTTGTTGCGGCCGAGGTGTGACAGCTGGCGTTATCGTGGTGAATGATTATTCTTCGTTGTCGATTGTTCTTGCGTATTTCTCCAAAGACTTCTGGCAAGCAAATGGTGGTGTACCATTCAGAATTAACCGTTTTACGATTCTCTAGTGGTACTGTAGCCACATGTCCACTAATACCAAAAAAGCAGGCAACCATTTGCTTCAAAGTGCTTTTTGCACGAACAACTTTAGTTGGGTTTGGCTCATTTTGGAACACCCAAACCGTTGACTGCTGTTTAGTTTCGGGATCATACGCATATATCCAAGATTCGTCTCCTGTGTAGTAAATATTATGAACAGCTTTTGATGTACCACATTTGTATTTTTCTATCATTTTTTTGCACCAATCAACACGAGCCTGTTTTTGTTCAACTGTTAAGTTGTGCGGGATCCAACGAGAACAATTTTTTTTACAGCCAAATGTTCGTGTAATATGTTATAAATACTCGTCATACTTATGCCCAGAAATGCCTCTATCTCGCGATATGTAACATGACGGCCTTGCATTATTAGTTCGCGCACAGCATCAATATTTTGTGGTACAACAGCCGATTTAGGGCGACCTTCTTTAAAATCGTCCGCAAGCATACGACGACCACGATTAAACTCACTGAACCAGTGATACACAGTGGTTTTCGATGGGGCTTCCTCCCCAAAAGTCGACAAAAGTTGATCCATGCACTGTTTTTGAGTTAATCCACGCCGAAAGTCGTAATAAATCATAGCACGAAAATTTTCACGAGTCTAATCCATGGTGATGATAGACAATGAATTTAAAAAATGGCGCCACATTGTAAAAACAATTGACAGATGAATGAAGCAAACTTTATTTTACAGCCAAAGAGTTCTATTTTTAATTTCTTTTTAAATATTGTTTATGTGAGTGGCCAGTTCCGGATACATAAATAGCAGCCCTTGTAAGATAGTTGTAGCCGTAATATGGTCATATCACTAGAGATATGATCATATACCGGATGATAGTCATACGAAAGCTCCTATGCACTATCTTACTAGGGGTATGATCATGTCACTAAACTAATGTAGTGAAATAGTTATTATCGATAAAAATTACCCAAATTGCATGCCGGCAAGCAGGCATGGGTGGGTGGTCACGAGATAACCTAACCCCGAAGGGTATGGCCATAGATAAATGCGGAAGGAGCCGCCATCTCCTTCCAACCTAATGTCGTCGGGGTACCCCGAACTCCCGTGCTCGCTACGCTCGCACCCGCCCTGATTGTACTTGTACTATACTTTATCCATTTTTTAATAATAATGGAATGCTTCGTACAGTCATTTGATCGATAATAACTATTTTACTAGATTAGTTTAGTGATATGATCATATCACTAGTAAGATAGTTATAGACAGCTTCCATATGACTATCATCTGGTATATGATCATATCCCTAGTGATATGATCATAATTACGGCTATTACTATCTTACGGCGACATATATACATTAACCCGTCTAGTGTTTTTTGATCACACGTGTGATCAAATAAAATTGACGCGGGAAGTGTTTTATGATCACACGTGTGTACAAAAAACGTTATGGTTAGTAGACGATCGCTGATCTATGGTCTTAGTAAGGACTACCGCACACTGGCTTTTTCTATCGGTTTATTGATGAATTGTTGCCATTATATGCGAGTTTTTTCCGGTTCTAGTATCCGAATATCGCAAAAAATAAAAAAATAAAAAGTCTTGTCCTTTGTCTCGGCCATTGTCTGCCATCTTGTTCGACGCCGTTCGTTGTTGTGTTCTTTTCTATTTGTGATATTTGTGTTTTCCGCAAGAAAACGGTAAGTAAATATCATAAATTTTACATAGAATTACTAGGAATTGTGTGTAGATCATACTAAAGTAAAAACATGTGAAAGAAAAGCAAAATTTCTTGGAAATAAAGTGATGAAACTTTAGAACAGCAAAATTTTTCTCGCCGCCCGTGCCGTGTTTGACATAATATTTGCTCTAGTTTTGCTATTATTTCCATGTTTTTATTATTAGAATGCAGGATATTTATTTAGAACTCATTTCCATAAAGAATTTCCGCATGTTATTTCTAAAATAAGGTTTTATCGTGTTTGTAATCGAAAACCGTTGTGAAATACCGGCCGCGGTACAAAAATTAGCGACAGCAAAACAAGTCATACGAAACTCAAAATTTTTCATACATATTTGAAATCGAATAAATGTTCTTCATATTTTGCTTCTCGTTTACCAACAAAATAAAACTGATTTTATTGTATGAATATATGTACATATATATATATATAATATATATATATATATATAATGTGAATTTATCCAATAAAGCTAGGATTTTATAAAATTTATTTATTTATGCTTCTATCAGCTCATCATCGTCAGCTCATCATCATCAGCTCATCATCATCATTTTAGACAAATATATATATATATACAAATTAAAATTTATTCAAAAATTGGTAAATTTTAAAAATTGGTTACCTAGCTAGTTTTATGCTTGTATCAGCTCATCATCATAATCATCTTTTTTTTCTATTAGATGATATAAGTTCGTTTTGTGTTTTATGTACTGATGAATAAAAAATAGTTTTTTTTTATTGTCATCAAATTTACAGAAACGTAACGTAAAAAGGCGGCCTTATCGCTGAAAGCGATCTCTTACAGACAACCTTAGGTTATTGGAAAAAGTAGAGGAAAGAGAGTAGTGCACAAGTATTTTGATAAAATTTAACGACATTTGATTTAAATAATAAATATGATATATTTGCTACCGATACATAGAATAATATACACATAAAAATAATATACACATAGAATAATATACATCAAGCAGAAGTGTTTGTTTGTTTATATATATATATGACACATATTTATGCATATGCTGATGTACATTTATATTTTTAGCCGAATGTCACGTCAGCGCAGTTCCAGCAGCCAGGGGGGGGGGTACTCCAGGCCGTCAGCTGCCCGAAGGCTGCTGCTTTTAGACCTGGGCAGGCAGCAGCTGACGGAGCCAGAAGATGAGACTCCCGCCCATGTGTAAGTATATTATATTTCACTTTTTATGTATAATCCAAAAAGTATGTTATTTGTATAATAATTTCCGCTTTTTTCTTTTTTAGTTTCGCAATGCCCAGCTCGTCTTCGTCACAGCCGCCGCCTCGCGAAAAGTCTCCCGTCACTGTGTAACCGTGTTCTTCTCCACAGAAGTACGCCAAAATTGTATTGAACATGGCTTATTATTTGAATTGTTAGATTTTGACATTCTAAAAGAGAATCTTGTACTTTCCTACTTAGAAATAAATATTTTTGAATTTGAATATGTTATTTATAATATTTGTTAGCCTGCTGTAGGTCTGCTGAAAACATTCATTCCTGGTTTTTTCCTGCTCATTTGAATATGTTATTGTTCGTATAGATTTTTTATGTGAATTGTATACAAGTATGTAAATATTTTTTTATTATTATAAATGCATGACTACAACAGCTCGTTTCTTTTACTCACAAATAATATGCCCGAATCCAAAGTTTGGTTGGTGTAGTGGTCTATGTATCCACATGCCACTTTCCGGCTGGAACAGATATATATATATATATATATATATATATATCTATTCCAGCATATATATATACACGGTACTGGTTCGATTCCTAGCTAGGGAAGATATATATACCCGGGACGGTTCGATTCCCAACCGGGGCAGGTATATAATATACCCTTGACGGGTTCGATTCCCGGCTAGGGAGGATATATATACGGGTATAGATATATATATACCCGAGACGGGTTCCATTCATTATAATATACCCTTGACGGTTTCGATTCCCGGCTAGGGAAGATATATATACCGGCATAGATATATATATATATATATATACCCGAGACGGGTTCCTTTCAATACGGTGACAGCTGTCAAAATTATAATATTTTCTCTTTCACGCTCGTTTCGTTGCTATGGCATACATTTTTCCTGCCGACACCTTACCCATGATATGTCAATTGAACCATAAGCAAACGACCGCATGAGGGTCAGCTATGCAGAATAGTGTGCTGAATGTTTTGACCACAGCATCAGTTCACCATGTTACTCATATTACGTTTAGAATCAAAACAACTAAAATTAGCCCAAACACGACATGTCTACTGTAGGTAAGTACTTCAAGAGTGTAATAGTAGGTATAGTGATAATCCTGGCTGCAGCATTAGGACAAAAATACCACAAATATTGCATGGTTACCAAATTTATATGTGTACCATATTTGGAGTCAATCGAACGCGTGGAAATGAAGTAATATTTGGCTGAGATCCCTTCACCAGCTAGAATTTTTTTTCGAACCACTAAGGTATATTTCTTTATTATCTCCCGATATTTTAGGACAAGCAAGAAACAGATCGGAAACTAAAATTTTTTTTTTTCTTAGTCATACAAAATAGTTTTTTGTATGGAGGGTCATAATCTATCAAACTAAAGAGCCTAATATAAATTATTTTATATATTTTAGGGAATCTTACAGCTATTCCTTCAAAATTTAATCTTACATTACGTAATACAGTACTAAGCCATTGACAAGTTTCCATATAAATTATTAAAAAAAAACTACTGTTATATTGTTCCTATATAGTTATATATAATAAAAATCTGGTTCATATATGTATACCTACCACAAATACTCGGAAAATCAATAATAACAGAATAACAAAATAAATATTTTGTTCGTACATTCACTTTCTCTGCGAACGGTACTTTTCAAGACAGTGACTGTCAGTGATGGCTGCCGCGCCCTAATGGCGGCCGGTTTTTTTCCGTGCGTGGAATAATTATTGGTTTACTGAAGTTTTAGTGAATGGATCTAGATAAAACTTATAGTGTCAACTATACATATAATATACTTTGAGTTTTGATTAAATTTGTGTCCAAAATGCTTAGTAAAACAGTGAAATAAGTGCAAATGTGTAGTGACCCAGTGTGAAAAATGGATTTCTAGAACTAAATCACGTCGAAAATAAAACAAGTTAGTGGTAATTTATATAAATCAATCATTTATTGGATAGATTATTGTATCTAGATTCCAACGATATATCATTTATGTACTAATCTAATAAGAAAAACACAATAAATTCAATTTTTCTATGACCCGGAAAAAAACAATTAGTTCTTCAAAAAACCCTAGACACTCAAGGCACGTTATCGTTTGGCGGGCCGAAGCGCTCGACGGGTTAATATATTATATTGTTGTGCTTGTTATTGTCAGAAGAAGGACATGAAAGAAAAAACTAAACAAAAAATTACCATAACATTAACTTTTCTAATACAACCTTAGCAACATAATCGTCATCGATGATAAACCGTTCGCGCTAAATATTTTTCATTCATACACATGCATATATAAATGAAAAGCATACAATAATAATTAAAAAAAATATTGCAAGTTAAATTAAAGCTTGTAAAAATAAATAAAGGGAATGTGCCGGTGATGGAACACCCGAAATAAATAAAGGGAATGTGCCGGTGATGGAACACCCGAAATAAATAAAGGGAATGTGCCGGTGATGGAACACCCGAAATAAATAAAGGGAATGGGCCGGTGATGGAACACCTGAAATAAATAAAGGGAATGTGCCGGTGATGGAACACCTGAAATAAATAAAGGGAATGTGCCGGTGATGGAATACCCGAAATAAATAAAGGGAATGTGCCGGTGATGGAACACCCGAAATAAATAAAGGGAATGTGCCGGTGATGGAACACCCGAAATAAATAAAGGGAATGGGCCGGTGATGGAACACCTGAAATAAATAAAGGGAATGTGCCGGTGATGGAACACCCGAAATAAATAAAGGGAATGGGCCGGTGATGGAACACCTGAAATAAATAAAGGGAATGTGCCGGTGATGGAATACCCGAAATAAATAAAGGGAATGTACCAGTGATGGAATACCCGAAATAAATAAAGGGAATGTGCCGGTGATGGAACACCCGAAATAAATAAAGGGAATGGGCCGGTGATGGAACACCCGAAATAAATAAAGGGAATGTGCCGGTGATGGAACACCCGAAATAAATAAAGGGAATGTACCAGTGATGGAACACCCGAAATAAATAAAGGGAATGGGCCGGTGATGGAACACCCGAAATAAATAAAGGGAATGTGCCGGTGATGGAACACCCGAAATAAATAAAGGGAATGTGCCGGTGATGGAACACCCGAAATAAATAAAGGGAATGTGCCGGTGATGGAACACCCGAAATAAATAAAGGGAATGTGCCGGTGATGGAACACCCGACATAAATAAAGGGAATGTGCCGGTGATGGAACACCTGAAATAAATAAAGGGAACGGGCCGGTGATGGAACACCCGAAATGAGTTGTCGATACGTTAAAACAATCTAATCAGTTTTTTTGCTATCGACTAAAACAGACTATTGATAAATTTATCTTGACAAACATCGATAGTATAATAAAATAAAATAAAATAATAAATAAAATTTATGTATTTTCAAATGAAATATTATGGTTAAACAATATTCAAAGGCAGAGACCTTCAAGTAAGTATTAAATAATACTTGTGGCAGAAGGCCCCGCAACAACCTCAAAATAATTAACAACCTCAACAAATTGAAACTGAACAAACAAAAAAGTTGGCCACCATTCTGGAAAAACTTCAAACAGCCTAAAATGGGTAGATGATCCCATCTCGAGTATGCATAATGTGCTAATGATTAAGCCTTTTTTATTAGTTGCAGAATTCAAATCTAACTTAAAGTGGAGACAAAACATTACTTTATTTTTAAATCGATTGATTCAATTAAACTAAATTAATCACTAAAATTTTTTTTTGACTAATCGATCAATTGATTTTAGTGATTACGCTTAACGCTAATACAATTGCAAGTTAAATAATAAAATAAATACCGTACATCAACTGAAAATAGCTGACAAACAACGCTGTGTTGTAGTGTCTACTTAGTGGATACTGCTATGCAGCATAGTGCACTAACTTGGAGAGATTTGATGTGAGACGAATCGACACTCGCTGCATAAATAATTATTTTCTTCTGTGATAGGGCTGAGCTATTGCCTTTTGCAGTGCGCAGAATAGAACGCACGCTTTAATGCTGTATAATGCTTCATTCATTCATTCATTATAATTAATAGTATTTTGTTTTTGTAGTTGTGCCTTTTTTATTTTAATTTGTTTTGTACCCACTGTGTGTGTTTTGTTTTGTGTGCATAAATGTCTTATTATTATTATAAAATATCAATATACTTACATAGAATCGCCAGAAAACACAAGCCGCGCACCAACATGGCTGCTGTGTGAACTGGCTAGTAACTGTAACAATCAGAGCTTTTGTGCGTCAATGGCCTTCTTCACAATAAAAAATCTATTTTTATCTTAGCGAACAACCAACAACATTCCACCGAAATCAGAAAAATGCACGGGTCTCAGTGGAAAAATTTATTTAAACCTCTCTATAGTTAGTTTGTGTTGTTGGTAGATAAGCAAACGTCTCAGTGAGAAGACGAGTCATATATTTTAATACATTCGTGCCTCCTTTGGCTCGCTAAGAAAACGGCGCAGTGGGAATACGTTTTATACATTCCCATACATTTGTGTTCCCTTTTTGTTAGTTTGTCGTATTGTTAAGAACCGGGTGGAAAGACGCCCAATTGTAGCGATTTACACAGTCACGCTTTAATCCTTAATTTAAGTTCGTCAGTCTTTTTCACCTTAAGATTGAAAAGGGAAAGGAGATGACCATCCTAATATTAGAGCTGTCACACATCGAGTTTGAACCTTTTGGACGCGTCGATTGCACAATTTTAGAGAGCACGTAAAACATAATCTCTTAATGCTATGCCCTTATTTTAGGTTATCATTCATTTAAAATAATATCATTCGTTCATCTGATTTCATCATCTAGCGCTCTTTCATTAGTCATAAAAACCGCAATGCCTGACCTATCTAACCTTACCTTCAGTTGATTTATAATAAGGCAACTTTTAAGTAAGGATATTTTAAGAAATTCTTTTTGAAATTTCCTAGTCTAGTCTTGTCTTGTGTCAATTCAATGAACCAAACCAATATCTCGACCAAAATAGTATCTCGACCAAATTACATCGACGGAATCACATTAGTAGGTGTGGTGGGGACGGAACCTACATTTCATAGTAATGACTAGTATGGTTGATAATGCCTGCGTGAAACGGGCATTGCGCTAAATGGAACCAATCATCGTCTCACGACGGAACACTCCAAAAAACCACCAAAAAAACAAAAAAGCCCACCAGACGTGACCTGACTTCTACTTCTTCTATGATCGTATTAGTTGAAGCAGAATGGATGTAGCTGGAGCTTGACGCAAACGGAATCGACTCTACCGGAAACGAGCTCGATGTGATTTCAGACTCGACATTACCGGAATTCGATATATAAAACGGAATAATTCGATAAATTCTGCATGACTTGCCCTGCCCATGGATGACTAGCGGTCCGCCCGCGGCTACGCCCGCGTTATGTAAGATTTTCCCGTGGGAATACGCCTTTTCCCGGTAAAAAGTATCCTATGTGTTATTGAATCAATCAATCAATCAGCCTATTGCAGTCCACTGCTGGACGTAGGCCTCCCCAAGGGTACGCCAAAGCGCACGTTCACCCGCTTTCCTCATCCAGCCACCATCAGCGACCTTCTTCAGGTTATCAGTCCACCTGGCAGGGGGGCGTCCCACACTACGTTTCCCGAGACGTGGTCTCCATTCGAGAACCCGTCTGCTCCAACGCTCATCGGTTCTGCGACAGACGTGGCCAGCCCACTGCCACTTCAGCTTGCTACATTTCTGGACAATATCCACCACCTTGCTCCCTTGCCGGATGATTTCGTTTCGGATTTTATCCCGTAGCGAAATACCAAGCATAGATCTTTCCATAGCTCGCTGAGTGACATGTAGCCGGTGGGCCAGCTTCACCGTCATGTTCCACGTCTCGGCTCCGTATGTCAAAACGGGTAGGACACACTGGTTATAAACCCTGCTTTTCAGGCATTGCGGTAGCGGCGACGAGAAGATATGACGCAGTTTCCCGAATGCTGCCCTAATCGTACATACATCGCCCTATGTGTTATTCCAGGGTACAAACTAACTCTATTCCAAATTTCATCCAAATCCGTCCAGTAGTTTAGTTAATATCCAAACATCTAAACATCCAAATATAATTTTAACGATTTTTCGATCACAGAAATTGTGATGACCATCACGTCTTTGTCTAAATAACATGATCCATAGTTAGTTTATAAGATTGATTAGATTGTTATTAGGTAGTATTATAATATTGCTAGGGAGATTATCTACGTCACATCAGGTCAACATCGATCTTCTATCCCTCACGATATAATGATGATGAACAACGACGAAGATCTCCTTATGAAGCGACAGTCTAAGTGATGAATGAAGGTGACCTGATCCCCAAGCATTGAATTGTAATAAACGAGGCCGAGCATAAGTACCCCTTGGCTTAGTATAAACAATTGTAAGCGTAGTGATACTACTCACGTAGTACCACTATCAGTACTACCGGTTAATCAAAATGTAACATTTAGGATGTATGAGGTAGTCATATTATTGACAGTAACATGTCGGATGTAACAACTATGCTATGATATTTAACTTATTTATTGTTATCAATTTACTTACCCTTCCGTTGCTGGTGAATTGCTAATCTTGGGTAACCATGAAGATAATCAAAATTTGTTTTCAATTAAGATAAGTTCAAATTTAAGTTCCCTCTATTAAAATTATAATTTACTACGATAAAATTACCATTTTATGTTAACATAATGTTTTTAAATTAAAAAAGTATTAAATCGTAAAATTTATATAACGTGAGTACTATGCACAACATGCCAATAATACTATTATATAATATAATTGGTATAAGTACTCAATACTCATAGCTATACCCGTCTATGACAATTTTGAGTTGATTATACTTTTTATTGGAAATTCAAAAGAATCTTTTGCGAATTTAAAAAATTGTTGAACAAAACTTGTACACGAGAGGTATTGCATTATTTTGTTAACACGTAATATTTTTTTATCTAATGTTTTCATACGAGTACAATATTTTTTCAAGGAGGCATCTCGTAGTTTAGACGAGTGTTTTATTTTTTTATCTTGAACTTATTTCTACTAAGGGTCGGGCCCCACTGATCGACGGCGATTGCCTATACAAAACGCGCGAAATATGGAAATCCTTTCGCATCGACGACGATGCGGCGAAACCGTCGATCGCCGTCGATCAGTGTGGCCCGACCCAAAAGTAAAGTGATAATTATGACGGGCGCGGTCTTGCAATAGCGGGTGCGGATTTGCGTTTTGACAAGTAGCAAAATTATCTATGTTTAAATGTCTTATAGAAATTTAATGAGCCCTTTGACTAAGATCTTACGAGACGATATGCGCTAACCCCCTACAAGTACTTTCGGTCCTATACTTTGTTTCATAAACGTTTTACAAGATTCTTACCAGAATTTGCAATACCTGCATATTGTTATAAAACTATAATTAGCTTAGTCACTTTTGTTCCTATAAACGCATTTAATAAGATTGTTTACTAAAGCGTCATATTTTTAAGACAAGGGGGTACCCATATCTAATCGAATATATTATTATTGGATAGATTTGTTTTAGTCGTGACTTTTAATGAATTGCTAGCATTAAACTAGCATGCCATCCGATTTTTATAGGAATGATTAATTTAGTCCTAGAATAATAAACTATTACTAGAGTGATCACTGATCAGTCATAAACGAACATTTAGTTTATTTCTTTTGTATTTTTTTTCGACAAGATCCCCAAACTCAAATAACGCTAAAATATGCTAATAGAATTTCTATAGGACTGAAAACTACATGCTCCGAGAATATTTACACGACATTTTACTACTCGGCAGATTATTTGCTAAAATTTCATGTTTCTTCTTTTAGACTCAAGAAGAAGAAGGGTTCCTTCTTTCAGTCGATAACTTCGCTCCAGAAGAACAGCGCCAAGGTCTCTTCAAGGCGAGATCAGCTCGAAGAGAAGTCTACAGGAGCTAGAAACGATTACCTGCTCAGTATTGCTGCTGCTAACGCTCATCAGGTAGTATAATTACGTTAATATGTATCATCAACGGCCCGTTACAGTCCACTGCTGGACTGTAACGGGCCGTCAAGTGGAGGGTTTTGCCATAATCTCCACGCTTGGCAGGCGGGTTGGAGATCGCAGATTAAAAGGTTACTGTATCAGAGAGCGCTGCTGCCCGTTCCCTGTCCAATGTGTAGTCCCTAACTATTATTTATTATAAGTTCTATTATAGATTGTATTGCACCTCAGTTATGTTGTATATTTAACCAATGTATAGATATTGGAGTGTTTCCTGACTTGATGAAACTAAGTAAAGTCATACCTTTGTTTAAAGCCAGTAGCACATCAGACCCTACTAATTTTAGACCTATATCGATACTACCGACTCTTAGTAAAATATTTGAAAGACTAATACGAAATCAGTTACAGGGCCATTTTTAGGGTTCCGTAGCCAAATGGCAAAAAACGGAACCCTTATGGATTCGTCATGTCTGTCTGTCTGTCTGTCTGTCCGTCCGTATGTCACAGCCACTTTTTTCGGAAACTATAAGAACTATACTGTTGAAACTTGGCAAGTAGATGTATTCTGTGAACCGCATTAAGATTTTCATACAAAAATAGAAAAAGAACAATAAATTTTGGGGGTGTTTATGGATATGTCTTCAAAAATGATATTGAGGTTTCTAATACCATTTTTTTTCTAAACTGAATAGTTTGCGCGAGAGACACTTCCAAAGTGGTAAAATGTGTGTCCCCCCCCCCCCCCCCCCCTTGTAACTTCTAAAATAAGAGAATGATAAAACTAAAAAAATATATGATGTACATTACCATGGAAACTTCCAACGAAAATTGGTTTGAACGAGATCCAGTAAGTAGTTTTTTATAAATCCCACCACATTCAGGTACCTAATTATAATGTTTACTTATCATAAACTCAATTAAAAAAATACACTATTATTAAAACATCGATCAAAGTTACAACGAACTACAAGAACTTTTATGTTACTTGCTGCTACGGAACCCTTCATGGGCGAGTCCGACTCGCACTTGGCCGCTTTTTATCTTAATAATTTGATGCATATCGACCAGTTTGGTTTCACAAAGGGTCGTTCGACAGCCGATGCTGGTGTTGAACTTAAAAACAATGTTTTTGATGCCTGGGAAGATGCAATGGATGCTATTGGTGTCTTCTGCGAACTATCCAAGGCTTTTGATTGTGTCCATCATGACACTCTTGTCAGGAAGCTACGCCACTACGGTGTAAAAGATCAGCCACTTCACCTTATAGAGTCATATCTAACGAATAGATTTCAGATGGTCGATGTTAATGGCAAGAGATCCCCTGGATCTTTAATAAGTATGGGCGTCCCGCAGGGTTCACTTCTTGGTCCTTTCTTGTTTTTAGTATATATTAATGATTTGCCTTATCTTGTTAAAGAAAAACATGGATTAGTTTGCTGATGATACTTCTTTGATATTCAAAGTTAAAAGACAACAGTCAAACTATGACGACGTAAACAATGCTATCTCTAATGTAGTCAACTGGTTTACTGTTAATAATTTATTACCTAATGAATGTGTAAAATTTGTATTACCTAATGTTAAACCAATAAATACAGATATATTAGTTAAAGGACAGAGATTGGACCTTGTAGATTCGACAGTCTTTTTAGGCATTACTTTGGACGCTAAACTCCAATGGTCAAAGTCAAAGTCAAATTAATTTATTTCCATAGGATGTTATTACATCACTTAGATCCGTCATAACATTTTTTTGGGTGAGTTCACTAACACTAATGGGATGTTCATATAACTAAATTGTCGAACAGACTAAGTTCAGCAGCGTTCGCAGTTAAAAAAATTAGAGCTCTTACCGACGTAGACACCGCTAGACTAGTCTACTTTAGTTACTTTCATAGTCTAATGACCTATGGTATTCTATTGTGGGGTCACGCTGCGAATGCTAATAGTATATTTATTCTGCAGAAACGGGCTGTTCGTGCAATTTATAGATATCTGGGCCTAGAGTGTCACTGAGGGAAAAGTTTAAAGAAATCAATATTCTGAAATTTGTGTCTCAATATATATAAGACAATCTTGTGTATGTAAAACGAAATATAAGTAATTTTCAGAAGCACAGTGATATACACAATTTTAATACTAGAAATAAAGACAAGTTGGTTGCTTATGTCAGCCGACTACATAAAATTAGTAATTCTTTTAAAGGCAATTGTATACGCTATTACAATAAGGTCCCTACTGATATTAAAAACTTACCTTTAGACAAGTTTAAAATAATTATAAAACAGAAATTGTATAAAAAAGGTTACTATAAGATATTTGATTACTTAGAGGACAGATGTCCATGGGAATAGATTGCTTGAGTGGCAGGCCTTTTCGATATTTAATTAGCATTAATTTTGTAGTATTTTAATTTTTTATTTAAAAAAGGTAACGCAAAAGATGCGACGACTGTGGAGTTTCTTCGGTGAGCTCTTCTCCACAGATTCCGCCATTGTGTTAGTGAACTCACCCAAAAAAATGTAATGACGGATCTAAGTGATGTAATAACATCCTATGGAAATAAATTATTTTGACTTTGACTTTGCCTCTTACGACACCCACGGGAAGAGTAGGGGTTGGTGACAAATGTATTCTACTCTGCTGTCACCACGCGGCGTTAATATGTATATTAATATGAAATTAAATATTGTAAGTAAGTACTATGTATTTGTTTTAGAGCTCACAGTGACTAACGAGTCGGTAGCTTCTGTAGAGTAAGTAGGTCATAAGTGGCAGTTCAGTTCAGATGACTGATTTCTTGTTTATGTTTCAGAACCGCTACTTTCTGACAGAGCTGCAGACTTGCATGCAGAGTATGGAGTCGGCTGTTTACGAAAAGGTGTCGGAATACCTGACTTTGATGGGACGGACTGAGTTGCTCACCTGCTCAGCCACGCAGCATTCCTTCGGCAAGATCCGCGACCAGGCTCAACAGCTCACCAGGGAATACAACCTGCAGTGCCTCTACCTTTACTACCCTGTGCTCAAACAACACATTCAGGTATAGAGCCACGAGCTATCAGACCAGATCTTCGTGCAATATGCACAATATCAGAACAGCCAATGTATGACAATATTTTATTTAAAAATGAAAACGCAAAAGATGCGACGACTGTGAAGTTTCTTCGGTGAGCTCTTCTCCGCAGATTCCGCCATTGTGTTAGTGAACTCACCCAGAAAAATGTAATGACGGGTCTATAATAACATCCTATGGAAATAAATACTTTTTGATTTTGATTTTGCCAGTCTATGTTACGAGTACTTTGATTAGTCGACAATAATGGTTCATCCTGTGTAGTTTTCTTTTTGTAAAAGGTCAAATTATATTGGTGTAGTGTGACACAGCTTTTTTATATATTTTTTGCAGTATGAGTTCGAGGCTTGCGACAACGATCCTGTCGACATCGTGACCATCGAACACGACTCGGTAGCCCTGACCCTGGCCCAGGAGGCTCGTCGCTGGGCCACGCGCGTGGTCCGGGAGACCGCAGTCGTCCGCGACGCAATTCGAAAAATACACCTTTACCAAGCAATGCGAGAAGCTGGACAGAAGGTGAGATTATAAAGATCAGTTCACTATCACTATCAACAGCTCACAAACGTCCAACTCTACCCAGTATAGGAATGATAAGACCTTAGTCGACCACGCTGGCCTAGTGCAGATTAGTCAACTCACACAGAACCCTTGAATTTCTTTGCAGATCTCCTCACGATGTTTTCATCCGATGCTCTTAGAAAATAAGGCAGTAACGTCAAAATTGTAATCGCTTAAAGAGTAAATATCTCCCTATTTGAACAGGTGGACCCAAATGACCCTAATGGTCCAGAGTTAGAAGTGCGACTAGACGAGCTGCGCGCCACAATCCGTCGCTCAGAGACCTCTAAAGTGAAGTACGAGGCAAGGTTGGAGTGCCTGCGCCACAGCGGTGCACCGGTGGACGAGTGGCTTAAAGAGGTGGATCTGCTGGCAGTCCAAGACACCCTGCCTAGGAGCAGCAGCCTGCTTAGCGTGAGGACTGACGCTTCAGGAGCTGCAGTGAGTGTACGAGTCTTTTGTTCTTTCTCGTGCTAGGAATAACATTCTTCAAACCTTTCCAATCTGATACACAAGTAAATATGTGTTCTAGAACTTCAGAAATTTATCGAAATTGTATAACCATGTTCAGTCCCCTGTATTGGTAAAGAAGATACATAACTTTTCCTGGGATTTACAGGACCAGCCAAGTTCAGATTCGTTCTACGACAGTGACAACACGGAGGGCGAGGCTGGTACATCCGCACCTGCTGCCACATCTGGACACCAGCGCACCACATCTGGATCGCAGCACGAAGATGATCATGATGAGGATGTTGATGGTAAAAATATGGTGCTTCTTCTTCATCATCATCATCATTTCAGCTGAAAGACGTCCATTGCTAGACAAAGGCCTAAGGCTAGATCAAGCCTTAGTCGACCACGCTGTCCATCTGCGTTGAGTTAGCAGCCTCACCATCGATTTTGATGGTTTTAACCATGTCAAAAAATTGTTAGGAATAGGTTTAAATTTGTTTATAAGTCTCAGAAAAAGTTTGATTGTATTTCAGAAGATATTTGAGTATCTTACTGAGGCTTCTAGATCGACGTCAACCTAGCAGCCTCACCAAGATAGACTGGCTCTATCATTATGATTTATATGTCAAAAAATTTTTAGTAAATGGTTTATCTCGTATACAAAGTTTCAACGAAATCGGTTCAGTAGGAGCCGAGATATTACACACCCTTGGTGAGGCTTCCAGCTTGACGCTTGACGTGAAGACGATTCCCGTCAAACGGAGGTATGTCCAAGCAAAGTAAATATACCAAAAAATTGTTGGGAATAGGTTTATCTTATTCCAGCAAAAAAACTTTCAATTCGTTGAGACGTTTACTCAGAAAATGATTCTAAACTTCTACATACTAATTAATTTTCCGACCGTCAATCAATTTTAAACTTTCTGATATTAGAAATAGGGTTGAAATTTGTGGTTTAGCCTTTGACAGGTACACTTAGGTACAGAAGTATAACTTTACGATTAAGTGATACGATCAAACCTAACAAATCGCTATGAAAGCCGGTAGCAGCTAAAAAAAATCATTATGAGTCAAAATTTGTTCAATTCTGATGACGATACAGATACACAAAAGTGATAATAATAACCTATCACTAGGAACTCCTTACCGGTTTATCGCATAGACATGATAATTTACTTAGCAGCTGCTACCTATTGGATTGCTTATATGACCTTCGTCATAAGCTAATTCCGCAGCTAATATTGTCTTCTCACGAGGGAACTCTTCAACGGCTAAGAGCATGGTCATGAAATTTTGCAAAAACGCTTTACTTGTCAAGCTAGACATGTTATGAACGCTTTACTTGTCATGAACTGATGCTGCAGCCAGAATTGTCTCCTCACGAGAGAACTCCTGGACAGTTAATAGCACGGACAAGAAACTTTGCATTATATGCATAACTTGAATAACTAGACAAATTGTTTATCATAGACTGATGCTGCTGCCAAGACTGTCTACTCACAAGGGAACTCCTCAATGGTTAGTAGCATGGTCTCCAAACTTGCATATATGCTTTTTTTGGTTGGGAAGACATTATATTGAAACATTCCTGTGTTCTTTTTTTATTTCACCGCGTACTATTTTTTTTTCTAGATTTCTTAAGAAAATACGATTTTTTCAATGATGTGGTACGATTCCCAAAAAAATAAAGTGGGCAACACTGGTACAGCATTTTTTATACATTCATCTAGCCACTAAGCTTAGTTTTGAATACGATTAATTTACTATTTTTGTTCTTGACTGTACCAAAAACCGAATGTATGTAGAAGTTTAGAATCATTTTCTGAGTAAACGTCTCAACGAATTGAAAGTTTTTTTGCTGGAATAAGATAAACCTATTCCCAACAATTTTTTGGTATATTTACTTTGCTTGGACATACCTCCGTTTGACGGGAATCGTCTTCACGTCAAGCGTCAAGCTGGAAGCCTCACCAAGGGGGTGTAATATCTCGGCTCCTACTGAACCGATTTCGTTGAAACTTTGTATACGAGATAAACCATTTACTAAAAATTTTTTGACATATAAATCATAATGATAGAGCCAGTCTATCTTGGTGAGGCTGCTAGGTTGACGTCGATCTAGAAGCCTCAGTAAGATACTCAAATATCTTCTGAAATACAATAAAACTTTTTCTGAGACTTATAAACAAATTTAAACCTATTCCTAACAATTTTTTGACATGGTTAAAACCATCAAAATCGATGGTGAGGCTGCTAACTCAACGCAGACCGCTGTCCCAGTGCAGGTTCGTCAACTTCACACACAACCTTGGAATTTCTTCTCAGAGAGCACGTTTCACGATGTTTTTCTTCACCGTAAGAGCGTCGAATAAACGTACATATGAATTTGAAATTGAATTTGTTGAATTTGTTTTGAAATTGAATTGAACGAGTTTTGCCATTTTTCGGGCTATGTTAGCAACTTTGGCTTGCCGTTTATGACGCTTTATATAAAAACATATTTTACAATTATTAGAACTTACTTATAACATTAACCCTAGTTACTGTTATAAGTATAAAATTCAAATACCAAAGCAAATACCAAAGTGAAGCAGACTACCTATACCTATTACTTACTTAAATTGCATTCAGCAGTCTTGCCCAGTGGTTAAATGGGGAAGGTTGCAATAATAGGGGACCGGACTGTTCACCATATTTTATGAATTTACCATATTTTATGAATTATTTTTAAAATATAGATTAGTACAGACGATTCACGAAGAAAAAAACAGAATCAGTTGAAAAACTAATTTACAGTGATTTTTTAAAGTTTCAATGTCTGTCTCTTTTAAAAACTATTTTTCGTATGGAGATTATAATATGGCGTTACTAACAAATGACGTCACAAGTGGGTATGTGCCTCTCTGTCTAATCTCGAATTTTAAACCTTTATAACTCGGTCAATTTTAAAGATAGAGCAAAAATTCTTTTAGTGTTCGATTGCAGAAACTAAGATGGTTGGATTTATGAAATAAAAAAAAAAGTAGTCCGATCCCCTATTGGCGCTACTGACCGTCGAGGAATGTCATTGTGAGGAGACAATCCTGGTTGCAGCATCGAGAGAGCGAAGCGATCCCATCAAACCTAGTCAGTAGATGAAATCCTGATACCTAATACTTAGGAAAATATATAATCTCAACAAAAAACAAAAATCGATCGTTTTCAAAACTTAGCATACAATTTCCTCAGACGTGACATGTGGTTTGCTTTTTTTGTGGTGAGGATAATCACCAATGGACTAAAACTGAAAAAAAATACCTCCCAAACAGTGAACTAGTCCGAAAGAACAAAATGGACCAGTCAAATATTACTATATAAGACTTCTTAGTTCATGTTTTTAACAAGAGCATTGAAATTGGAGTAGTTCCCAAAGCTTTCAAGCTAGCCTGTGTTTGTTCTCATAATAAACGTGGCAAGACTGACACGGTGCCAAACCATAGACCGATATACTCTCATTTGATAAAGTACTTGATAATTACTCGATTTTGGTAGACAATCAATTGGCTTCAAAGACCTCCGATGTTATTACAGTACTGACTAATAAGATTGCCTAACATCTGGATAAGAGTCAAAAATGTAATTGGTGTCTTTCTCGATTTGGCCAAGTAGTCATAGTCACCAGTCACCACACCACAAGCATCTGTGCTCCTCTCCAGCCAGCGTGTTGAGTCTATCAAGTACTTGGATGTTGTTATTGATGACAAGCTTAATTGAATGAAACATGTACCTAGATACATTGTCTGGTCGAGTTCGGAGACTCATTTATGTCTTAGGCGAGTAGCAAACGACCATCTACTTAGAACTGTTTGTTTTGACTTGTGTCAGTCGATTATAACTTACAGAATAGCTGCCTGGGGAGGAGCACAGAAAACAATTTTAATCAAAGTTGAACGAGCTGAAAAAAAAATGTAATGACGGATCTAAATGATTTAATAACATCCTATGGAAATAAATAATTTTGACTTTTGCCTTTTTTTTTGAGCTGCAAGGTCACTTATCAAAGAGATGCTTAAAATCCCTATCGGTATCCCGCAATATTGCTTTACCAAGAAAATAACTTACTTACTGTCTGTACAAGGGCTGCTATTTATGTATCCGGAACTGGCCACTTACATAAATAATATTTAAAAAAAAATTAAAACATTTAAAAATAGAACTCTTTGGCTGTAAAATAAAGTTTGTTTCATTCATCTGTCAATTGTTTTTACATTGTGGCGCTATTTTTAAAATTCATTGTCTATCATCACCATGGATTTGACTCGTGAAAATTTTCGTGCTATGATTTATTACGACTTTCGGCGTGGATTAACTCAAAAACAGTGCATGGATCAACTTTTGTCGACTTTTGGGGAGGAAGCCCCATCGAAAACCACTGTGTATCACTGGTTCAGTGAGTTTAATCGTGGTCGTCGTATGCTTGCGGACGATTTTAAAGGAGGTCGCCCTAAATAGGCTGTTGTACCACAAAATATTGATGCTGTGCGCGAACTAATAATGCAAGGCCGTCATGTTACATATCGCGAGATAGAGGCATTTCTGGGCATAAGTATGACGAGTATATATAAAATATTACACGAACATTTGGCTGTAAAAAAAAATGTTCTCGTTGGATCCCGCACAACTTAACAGTTGAACAAAAACAGGCTCGTGTTGATTGGTGCAAAAAAATGATAGAAATATACAAATGTGGTACATCAAAAGCTGTTCATAATATCTACACAGGAGACGAATCTTGGATATATGCGTATGATCCCGAAACTAAACAGCAGTCAACGGTTTGGGTGTTCCAAAATGAGCCAAACCCAACTAAAGTTGTTCGTGCAAAAAGCACTTTGAAGCAAATGGTTGCCTGCTTTTTTGGTATTAGTGGACATGTGACTACAGTACCACTAGAGAATCGTAAAACGGTTAATTCTGAATGGTACACTACCATTTGCTTGCCAGAAGTCTTTGGAGAAATACGCAAGAACAATCGACAACGAAGAATAATCATTCACCACGATAACGCCAGCTGTCACACCTCGGCCGCAACAACGGAGTATTTAAATAGTCAAATGATCGAATTGACGGGTCATCCGCCGTACAGTCCCGACTTGGCACCCAACGACTTTTATTTATTCCCAAGCGTGAAGAACAAATTACGTGGACACCGATTTTCGACCCGGGAAGAATCCGTTGATGCTTTCAAAATGCACGTTTTGGAGATACCCGATACAGAATGGAAAAAATGCTACGAAAGTTGGTTTCAACGTATGAAAAAATGCATCGATCATCACGGGGAATATTTTGAAAAGCAATAAAAGTATATTTGGTTATAGATGTTTGTTATTTTTTGTTATTCCGGATACATAAATAGCACTCGTAGGGTAAAAGCTGGATAGTTGCCCCACTTTTTGAAATCACTCTATATCTCTCAGTACAAAAATTAAAATACTTTATTTGTAATACTGACCGATACTTTGGTTTCTACAAATTTATGAAAAGTAAAAAACATTGTCTTTAATATTTCCAGAGTATTAGAGTTTTTGGCGGACCTCTATCTTTTGGGATATCTATCCCATATAGTAGATGGTTGCCTATTCCATGTAATAGATTCCCCGCCGAGAAACAAGGCATCTATCCCGCAAAAACTTTGATCGCATTTTGCCTTCCCATGTAATCGTATAGAAACATGAGACACGGTCAACAAAGTGATAGTTGGAGAATCTTTTGATAGATTAAAAAATTGCATGTGATTCTTCAGGGAAAGTAGAGTAATTACAATCGGAGCAACTATACCCCCTTAGTTATATATGAAACATAAAAGTTTTTTTTTCATTAACCATAGACAAAAGGGGCGTCTGTAAAACAGGGCTGCCCCGGGACTTGTTCCGGTGGCAGCATAACTGAGACGTCTCCTATTATCCGCCTTTAGTTAAGTATTAGTATTAAGAACTAAGTAATTATTATTGTTAAATAACTGGTGGATAATAAATAATAATATTTTCTTTTCTTTCTTTCTTTCTAGTTTTTCATAAAACGTCGTCGTTGTCTGCACGCATTTCCAACAGAGGATATTCCAAAAGGCATGACAAGTGGAAAGAACCTATATGTCCGACTAGTTTCAAACGTCGTTACCTTTCAAGGTGCTTTTATTTTACAAAAAAGCAAACATGTCCTTAGGAATTTTACGTAAATCTAAATTCATATGTCGCAGAATGGTTGCTACCATTGGACTATACACAGAGGATATCTTGACGATCATAAGCTGAGTGAGATTTTGAATGCTGCTTGATTATTACCCTTTGATTACCTTTTTTATTTTAATGTAGGTAATACTTATTAATGTTCCAAACAGGTGGATAACTGGTCCTCTAGCACAGGGAATCCTAGTTTTAGGACCAGGGATGTCAATTTGTGTGTGTTTTTTTGTTGGATCAATAAATACTTTTATTATTATTATTATAACCGAAGCCATGTCAAATATCGATGACCTGGACCGGTCACTAAACTAACCTATTTAACTAATTAACTTCTTCTTCAGTTACAAAAAAAAAAAAAAAAAAACGTTTACTTCCCATACGATTTTGTTACATCAATTGAGATTCGTCATTATTATTTTTTGGGTGAGTTCGCTAATACAATGGCGGAATTTGTGGTGAAGAGCTCGCTAAAGAAACTCCACAGTCGTTAAATCATAGTGGAGAGTTGTGCTTGACGGTCCACATTCCTTGTTGTAGCTGCGTTGGAGGAGGAGCGCATGCGCATAGAGTCGCTGACCGTGGGATGGGACGACCCCACGCAGGTCAGCTGGGGCGAGCCCGAAGCAGAAGCGCCGCCGGAGACTGCTGAGCCACCAGCAGCGCCGCTCTACAAATGCACTGCGCTCTATTCCTACACGGTACGACGTCGTCCCTCTAAGCCGGGTTCATCATCATCATCAGCCGAAAGACGTCCAATGACAAAAACGATGACCGTTCCTGCCTTTGCGGCTACACCATCTAAAAGAACATTATTACTGTTGGATTTCCCTACTCGAAATAGAATGTTGGAAGTTGAATACGAGTAACATAGATTCGAAAATATTAGCTTGATTGAACATGAAATCGGAAATGTTATGTGCCCGAAAGTAGCGACTGATCTTCGACATCTGTGCTGTGACGCCCTTTGACGCCCATTCGTAATGTCAATTAGTTAGCATTTCTATGCAGCACTATGGTTAAGATAATTTAAAGACACATTTAAATTATTATTTTTTTGCAACTAGCTATTATACAGTTATTTTAAATGTATGATGTAGGCTCAAAACCCGGACGAGTTGTCGATAATCGAGAACGAGCAACTGGAAGTGGTGGGCGAGGGCGACGGCGATGGCTGGCTGCGCGCACGCAACTACCGCGGCGAAGAGGGCTATGTGCCCCACAACTACCTTGACGTCGACCGCGAGCAGGTAATAATAATCACCGCGATGATCATCATCAACAGCTCATATGCGTCCCTACCAAAGGGTTTGAACCTACCCTGAGTAAAGGTGATCAAGCCTTAGTCGACTACGCTGGGCCTGTACGGGTTGGTCGACTTCACACAACCTTTGAATTTATTCGCAGGAGTGGGCAGATAATCACAAACATCGAATACCCAGTTTGGGCACCATCCACCCTGCATAACTCACTTCCTAATCTAAAAATTAGCTATAAGTTCCACTTTAACTTGAATGTTTATACTTATTTACTAAAATATTTTTACATTAATACCAAGAAATTTTAGCCACAAAATCTGTCATGGAGCCGAGTGTAATCCATGTAGTAAATATCCCTACATATCAGATGGTATGTAAATGGCCAACCCATTATAGACACGAAGCGGAAACAGACAGTAAAACCACTGACGCATTGTGTGACGCACCTAATACTGTAGTATATTAATATGAGACATCATACGAGTACGTTGTGTATCGCTCATTTTCATTATTTTCTTTCATTTGTCAATTCTATTGTATTGTTGATCCCAAGTTGATCCCTAATAATATTCCCGAGATAAAATTTTCCTCCTGTCCTTAGGACCACATTATATTTAAATATTTATTTACAAGCATAAAGAAACATAATAATAATATGTACCTATGCCGTATTACGAACGATGATGATGATGAGAATGAGGTTTTATATACATAGATCACACTACCACAGAAGTTCTTCAGTCGGCTCTTACGACACCAACGATTATCTAAGTATTTACTTTGAAAATCGGAGCTGAAGCAGTCGCCGTGGCCAAAATCAAGTCAAGATTTCTTCATCACTTTGATCTTGCCAAAGAATCAGCAGCTTACGTAGACGAAGGTCTCTTTGCAGGCGTCAAGCGCGCCGGGCCTGGTCACGCAGATATCCTTCTCGTCCGTGGACTACACTGTGGAGGGAGAAGATGCTGACGTGGTGCAGTCTCCCGACCAGATCTCCGTGATCTCAGCGCCGGTCGCCAAGCCAGAGGACAAGCTCGAACAGAAGGCTGACAAGCCCGACCTGCCGACTATGGGTTATTGCTTCGCCCTGTACGATTACGATGCAGAAGGAGACGATGAGCTCAATTTGGAGGAAGGACAGGTAAGTGTTGACGAACACTAGTAGACGCGCAATAATTGATCAATAAATTGTTTGAAAACGTAGTGATAATGCACCATTATACATCTTCACATGTTGTGTTTATTACGTGCAGATAATTCGTATCGTGTCCCGCGATGCACACGGCGTTGACGACGGCTGGTGGCGCGGCGAGGCCAATGGCGTCCTCGGAAACTTTCCCTCGCTCATCGTTGAGGAATGCGATGAGGTAAGAAACTGCACCAAACTTACATAAATCACACTATCACACTAATATTATAAATGTGAAAATATATTTGCTTTCGCTTTCACACCTAAACTACTAAACAGATTTGGATGAAATTTGGAGTGGAGATAGTTTGTACCCTGTATTAACACATATAATACTTTAAACGGGGATATTCCCACAGGAAAATCTTACACTATGCGAGCGTAGCCGCGGGCGGACAGCTAGTAAAGTATAGATTCAAAGGTGCGAGTCCGACCAGCACAGTGACGCTACTGTAATGCCTCCTGCAGTTGGCATTTCGATTGATCCCGTACCCGACGATATGGCGGCGGGACTATCGCTGCGGTCTATCAATTTTTAGAATGGTCAGCGGCCACTGTGATGACGTGATCATATTTAGCAGGACCTTCCGATTTTGCCAATTTTAAAATAGTTATCCCGTAAACTAAAAGTAAAGGCATTCGGATCTTAACGAAAAGTAAAAGAGTGTGGTTTTGTAAAAATCCAGCATACGAGTAATTTGACTAGAACTTCAAGTAAATTCAAAACTAAAATTCTGTGAATTTAACAACCAGACGTGACTCAACAACATTGCTTTGGCTCAAGATTGAACGTCTCAGCACTAAATAAACTTTGTCGGTATTAGAACGGAGAACCGCTGAGCACTGGTGAGGGCGACTGGACTCCGCCAGGGTCCGCCGCTCCGGTGTTTTCTTCGCCCCCGGGGTCTCCTCCCGGCGAAGACCTGGGCGATGACAGTAAGTACCGCATCTTGCTCTCTCTTCCCTCTGTCTCCTGCACTAGCCGATCGGGCGCGGACCAATTTGTCAATGATATTTCAATCCAAGTCAAACCTCAAATTCGGATTTATCAGTGCATCCTTCTCTCATTATTTTTGTCTTCATGGAGAAATAGCAACATCAGGATGCCACATTTAAATCTTAAAGCCACAAGCAAAAAAAAAAAGAATGATGAAGATAATGCAAGTTAGAGGTACATTACCGTTTATATACTAAGAGTGTAGTGTGTGGTGTTCATAAAACGCTAGTGTACCTCGAAATTGCTTGAACGTTCCAATAAAGTGGTCCCCTTCCGATCGCCGCCGTCTATTTGTCAATGTTTTGCTCAGTATCGTATCTTTGTATTATTAAATATTATATCAGGGACCGGACCACACCTTTCTGAAAAGGCTAGCATCCAATATAATACTAGTGACGTCATGTCTTTTTATAGTTCAAATTATTGGTAAAGTTTTGGAATCTCACCCCGTCCCGTTTTGACCTTCACAGACCATCATCGTCAAATTCAAATTCTTTATTGCATACCATGTGGACATTTCAAGTGGTAAATAATAATAATACTCGTAAAGTGATTAAGAACATGGACCCTGTCGGGCATAACAACATGGAGACAAAAAAAGTAAAAAAAACTTAAAGCTTACTTAATTGTAATATTATAATCCGTGCTCTTAGAGTATCCGGACACTTATTTTTTATAGTTCACAGTCGAAATATTATTTTAATGTATAAAAACTTTTTTCAATTAGGCGGTTTTTTTTAATTTGTCTTAAACTTTATTATATTTTCTTCATCACGCAGTATTTTTGGGAGCTTATTATAAATTTTCACTGCCATACAATATGGTCCTGAATGGACTATTTTCATTGTAGAATTTGGTAGGGCCAATCTACTTTGTGGTCTTTTTGATGGGCGTGTGTATATTGGGAACATGTGAATATATTTTTTTACAAAGATACAGGTTTCTAATCAATCCATGCTCAGCATATTCAATCGAAATACGTATTTTTATTATGATAATCAATTCTTAGAACACACCGAGCCCAGTATTTTCTTAAATTCTACGAAGCGCTTTTTTTCTACAAAGATTGGTTTATTCGTTGAAGCTTCAAGCGGGTTTTTGAAAGTTAGCGATAGCTGCTAAGTCAGTGCTGTATTTTAAATTTATGTAGTACCTACCCTCTAATATATTTAAAAAATTACCCTTGAAAGGGATACTAGTCCGGTCCCTGTGCTATAAATATTTATTATGTTGTACACATAGTGGCCGTAACTTGTGCGGTTGTCATGTCACGCGATAGATAGCTTATTTGGCTGATTGGGTTGGATGTGGTTGTATTCCCAATTGGCATGGTAATTTGTTTCCTGCCCGCAGATCATTGAATGGCACGACACACGCTAGAGATGTATGCCTTAGGATCATAGGCCCATACATTTTGACGTTATGCATGATGTTTTGCACGAACTACCTACATTTTATTAGAATCATAAAGACGATATTTGCCAGGAATAGTGAAGGCGAAATTGTGAGCTAGGTATCCGTCTTTCAAAATTTGTATATTGTCGGCTTTTATCGTCAGGTTGCACATTGATGTTTATTTCGATGCTATGTAATTGACCTACTAGTTCTGTTTTCCTAAATGGTTGTAATGTTTCTATTTGTCCTTACCTGTCTTCTATCACACAATGTGTTCTGTCTTCTGTTGACACCTTGTAGCAGAGCGGGCAGCTATTACGGTATAAAGATGTGTTAAAAAGGCACATGAAGAGATGTAACATCGAGCCCTCTAAATGGGAGTCGCTTGCTGGGAATCGGCCTGAGTGGAGAAATCTCGTTAAACAAAACATATACGCTTTTGAAAACAAGCGAAAAGAAGAGCTAGACGCCAAGCGTGATGAGCTCAAGGCCAGACCAGCAGGAGCTATAAATTACCATTACCATAATGGTGTTCTCACCTGCCCCAAGTGTGATCGCACGTCTCTCGCTAAGATTGGCTATGCCAGCCACCAGCGAGCTCATGAAAGGGCAGGCCAGTCGTAGAACCTATCCAGAAGGAGATTCAAAAAAGTGGTCACGTTAGCCGAAATCGGTTCAGATCATATATATATTATATATATTATATATATTGACACCTTTGACTACAAAACTATCCGGACTTCGTGCTACTTCAAACTATTTGCTCCATATAATGTCTTCAATGCTTGCTCTAACAAGAGGCCGTCATAGGCAAGCATTGGTGTACGTTGCTTCTCTGCGAGATCAAATAAAAAGGGTAAAGGTGATTTGTGCATGTATGCCGAAAATGGCGGATTCTATACACCTGTATCTTTTAATAGTACACTAAGTGGTTAAAGAGAGAAGTACTGTTATAAATTTATAATAAATTAGCATAAAATCGATTTGATAACGTGTTTTGTAAAAATTATAAGGAGATACTAATTACGTATTACTTGCAATATCTACACGAAAAGTGCAATTATTTTTCTCGTACCTACTTGTTAGCATTAAAAGGCTCCTAGGGTAGGAAAGAATTTATTATGTAGGTACCTACTCACCGGCACAACTAACCGCCCACCCTTCATTTATGTGACTCAGGCTGGCTGGACAATTCTTCCAAATGAGCCGCGTTTAAGTAGGTCAATACACAATTTTAGGTGATGGCTAATCACGCTTATTTCAATTTATGTGACGCTAGAGAACCCGAGATAATCGAACGCAAACGTGTCCAGTCAGCTTGAAAACCGCTTTTCGCATGGTCTCTCAATCTCCGAACAGAAGGGATTCTAACTATTTCTTACTTATTAATACTGCGTCACCTAAAATTGTGACAGGCATCCAACAGTTTGAATTTTTGAGATACGTATAGCCATTTCATGATCTGACGTTAGGGTTACAGTAATAGTTGCTGGTGTCAGTATCATCCATTTGTGGCTTTTCATTCCTTAAAATAAAACACTTAATTATACGTAATCTTACATGGGTGAATTGCCCAAGCTTAAAAAAACCACGGCGGAGCTGAGAACGGTAGTGCAATGTCTTTCTATATGGTTGATTATATTTTTTCTGGGCAGAATACATAGCCCTCTACTTGTGCAATAAATTTTATTAAGGTACGTACCCTATTACATATATAAAAAAAATATTGAAGTGCCATTTTATCATGTCGGTGACTTGTCCTGGACCTATCTCTGCTCATATAATGCCTTGTATCGGAAATGTTACTTATTAAATCAATTCAGATGTACTTAAAATATATTAATAGATAACTAAGCCATCAATGGAAATAATTTCTAATTGTTTAATTACGTAAGAATAAATTTGACAGGCAATCAACTTTTGTCCGGAGAAAAGTATTCATTCCAGTGGGGAGTTATATTTGGTAAGATACCTCCGTTAGCATTGAATCTGTGTGCCCCCCTTACCCTGCGCCACCTTCGACCAGTCCCGCTCGAGAGCTCGGCGTGAACACACCGGTCACAACGTATCGTGGTTTCCCGCCAAAAAGGTAAGTTCATCATTTCAGTGGTATAGGAGACAAAAATATTTTAATTTCGGTAGCCGTTATAACTCGTGTTATATTCATTCGATTTCTTCCTTAATTCGTATTTTGCTTTCTCTTTAAGTATTCTTTTATTTAACCAGTATTATATAAAATACAGATTTTATTTCGGAGTTTATATGCAATTAACTTAAAATTTTATCATCTCGGTGTTATCATTTCAGAGGATTCGGTGGACTTAAATACCGGTAACAGTCCATGGAAATTAAATATGTCACCGAAATGAAAACAACCATAAGTCTTAGAGTTCCTTGTGTGAAATATTGAGTCAAAGGGTTGTAATTTTATTTTTGTTTACGTTTCTATTTATGTTACCGCTTATGGCCAAATAATTAAGAATGTGGAAAGAATCTTTATCCTACTTATTAGATGGCATCTTAGAAATTATTTTAGAATTTTATACAATCAAAATTTATTTCATAACTTATTTAAGTTTTTATTTTTATTTTATTCCGCTTTAGTCAACTACAGAATAAGCAAACGTTATATATTTAAGAAAGAAAGACGTTTGATATGGATAAAAAGACAGTCCTAACACAGACTGAACCCTGATTACGCTATACAACTTTCCTTGGCCGTATCATTTAAGTGGGCTAAATTAATTACGGTGTACAGTTATATCATCTCGGTGGACTAATTATCACAACGGTGCACACTTTTATCATTTCGGTTGGCACTTTTCATTTCAGTAGCCTAAAAAAAATTCAACTTTAAATATCTCAGTAAGTTTTTATAATATTCGATGCCCATTCACACACACGAAATAAAATAGAATAAAGTTTTATTTGTCATCGAAACTGCGTAGAAAAACATTAAAATAAAAAATCTCACCGAAATGATAAAAAAATATCGCTTGTTGAAATTCACCCACATTCACCTTTGATATTGGTCACCCTACTGCTAAGTTTGTATGGGAAAATAACAATGATCAATATCTCTGAAACTATGGGAGGGATCGTCGTCACATTTACAGGTTATCTTAATCGTTCCCGTCACTAAATCATGAAGAAAATTTGGAAGCCGTAGACCATCAGACAGCGCAGATACAACGAGCCAGCCAGCCAGAACATCAGGCTGGCTGGTACCAAGTTTTCATTGGTTTCTCGTAAACGCCTTTATGTGACGCCATGAAACAAACGCTATGACTGTCATAAATTCCGTCACTAAATGCTAGTAAAAGAACCTTGTTCGAAAACGCTTTCGTTGTCGAGATTCAGAGGTGCCAGCCAGAAGGTTAATACGTAAGTTCAGGCTGGCTGGCCACGCTTTTCGTTGTTTTTTAGCTTAATGGCTATACGTATCTCAAAAATTCAAACTGGATGCCTGTCACAATTTTAGGTGACGCAGTATTAATAAGTAAGAAATAGTTAGAATCCCTTCTGTTCGGAGATTGAGAGACCATGCGAAAAGCGGTTTTCAAGCTGGCTGAACACGTTTATGCGTTCGATTATCTCGGGTTCTCTAGCGTCACATAAACTGAAATAAGCGTGATTAGCCGTCACCTAAAATTGTGTATTGACCTACTTAAACGTGGCTCATTTGGAAGAATTGTCCAGCCAGCCTGAGTCACATCTTCATTTCAGGGAATACTCGTGATTCTTTATAATTCTATTAGTTACAGCTGATCTTAGTTAAAAAGTAGTTAATTTAACGTTTATTTAAGTGTGTTTAATTTATCGTAAAATTATCAATTAATCAATTGTAATGAACAATAAGCGTAGTTTAAAATTAACTCGAAATATAAGGATGTGCCGGTGAGTATATATATGTATTAAAATTCTATAGAATATATATTTTATACTCTAACATCTGCGCATTAATCCTGCCCGAGTGAAGTTAAAATAAGTCGGCGTGTCAGTGTCGACTGTCGTCATCACGGTCGTTTCTGATTCGTATCACCTCATGGAAGTAATCTTATTAGCTTTAGGTTGTTTTTCAATGATCATGTCATTGTCATCTCAAGTTGTGGACTGTGGACGCACCAAAAGTATTGGCCTCGTTGATGGTAAACTTGTATTCTTGTAATTTTGGAAGTTTTATAAATTAATTCGTAATTATTTGAAGTACTATAAACCAAATAGTTTCTATTACAAAAATGGAACATTCCCTGCCAAAAAGTGGATTCTTCTATGGAAAAGTAACTAAAATTCAAGTAACTAGAGATCTCATCTTATTGTATGGTTAGATCAGTTAATCTAAAACAGCCTATTCTCAAACAGTTTGTATCCTACTTGGATTATCTTTATCCTCCAAATTTATTAACCGTTTTTTGTCCGAATACAAACAAGTATTGATTTAAAAGTCTACCTACTGTAAAGACGCAAAATAAATAAATAATATGTAGAGACATGTTACACGCGGCCATCTGACCTGATCATCTTACACGCGGCCATCTGACCTGATCATCTTACACGCGGCCATCTGACCTGATCATCTCAGGCAGGAAACTCATCTATTTTTATTGGGCGTACTTTGGCAACCTTTCCTCGATTTACTAGCTTATTTTATCAGAATATTTTCGGTGCGTCCATCAATCATTCATTGGGGTGATCGGTCGTTGTGCATTCAGCAATATATGTCCACTGCCAGTGATCATGGGTGAGAACAACAATGTGAAGAGTGGCGCTCCGCCCGCGGCCCCGCCGCCGCCGCCGCCCGCCGCCATCGCCGACCTCGGCGACTCCATGGACAGCCAGCCTGACTTCAGCTTTAACATAGAGATAAGTAGGAGCCAGCAGGATCAGTATGAAACCCAGTTCGGGTTCGAGGACCCGCCAGAACCCACAGTCGCGCCCCCCGTCATGATTGTCGGTGAGTTCCGCTCAGAGAAACAAGGGAGATGCCAAAAGGGCTATTTGTTATACTAGATTTTAGATCTATTCAGTTTTATTTGGAAATTTAAATAAATCGCATTGGAAATTTAATAAAATACAATTTGAAATGAGTACCTTCAAACATTACTTTTACGATAACACGGATCATAATGAACTTCGACAAAAAGACGTGTTTTATACTCTGGGTCAGGTAATGAATAAAATAAGATCCCTAAAATTGTGCACATAGCAAGCTTTTAAAATTGAATAAAGTATTGTGGTTCAGTACATAAAATAATGCAGAACAGCGGCTGATACTGCTGCAGAAATAATATGAATAATTTTTAAACAAATATTGGCCCACGGTATATCTCCCTTTGTTTCTGTAATAACGGTTTCATTTAAAATAGAAAAATATTACTAAAAATATATGTAAGTATGTATGTTTTTACTTTGTTTGATGAAAAATCAGGACGGTGTTGTTGAGTATAAAAGTGGCTGTGCCCAAGTAGGTTTCACGCCTAATTTTCCTTAGAGATGCTCTATGATAAACTCTGTTTAGTAACGAAATTTGTTTTGTATAAATGTTTCATAACATTAGGTATTCCGTTAGTAAATAAAAAGAAACATAATCAATACACATCTCTATCCCATATTTGACAGGAATATCCTACATCTACTGATTTATTTACTAACGATAGTGTTATCATTTGTACCTACTCATATAAATGTTGTAATGTTATATGAATTTCTTTCCATGCTTCAGTTGATGAGGCTGTCGGTGAAAATTTAGAGGACCAGGTTTGACATTCATTTAAAACTCATTGTGTTGTTTCATGTATATCATGAGTGTGCTTTGAATCTGCCTTACTGCTTTACTTAGATTATAAGTTATACGCTTGAATTTTCCTTGTTTACTCTGCTTCACATAAGCTTTTGCCTTACAGGTGTTAATTTAAGTACAATAAGCTGTACATAATAATTTTAAGATGATCAGAGGACTGACTACAGCTGTAGGCTTACAAGTAAATATGAATTCCTCATCAGGCTTCAGTCGGCCCCAGTTACCTACAGTTGTCTCATACATAGCCATAGTCGAGTCACTACCGCTGGTAACTCTGCATGGAAGATCCACATCATTTGCATGCAGACTTCCTCTCCTGCTACAAATAGCAGTATCCTTTCAGTGTATCAGTGCACCGTTTCGTTTACCTTCTAATGTAAATCAACCAAAGATGCCTGGTTATATAGTAATCCATAGCTACCCTCAAATAAAGACACTTGAGCTCAATTCCGCTTGCAACACATATAGGTAGTTCTCGAGACACTTAGTCCTAACCTAATACACTCGTATCTACTAAAGATCTTGTTGGGAAACTAAAACGAGCCCGTATTATAGGAGGAGGAGGAGACGGTGCCGCAAGTGGTGATCAAGGAGCCGGAGCAAAAGGAGTCGGCGCGGCCCAGCAAGCCGCCCAAAGTTGAGCTGCCAGAGAGCTCTGGGCTCGGCGTGGGCATCGTGATCACGGCAGCCACGCCCATGGTGGAGGAGCCCGAGCAGCCATTCCCACCGCCAGAGCCAGAAACGGAGCTGGAGCCGGAACCAGAGCCGGCGGCGGACGAGCCGGAGGACGAGGAGTCATCGCTATCGGAGCAGACGGCGGTGTGCCTGCGCGACGCACCGGGTGCGCCTGACGCGGCGGCAACTGCTGCGGCGGCGCCACGACACGCCTCCAGCTCTACCGCTTCCGAAGGCGAGTCGGGCAACGCGTCGGGAGCCTCGGGCCCCCCCACTGCCCCCCACTCACCCCCCGCTGCAGTCCGCGCCGGCCGCGCCTCCATCCCCGACGAACTCGACTCCGCACAACTAGCAAGGCTCACCGATCTCAAAGAGTCTAACGCTTAAGTCCCACCTAATCATGACGTCACGTTCTCCTTTCTGACCTCACGCCTGAGCACTCGCTATACATTCGATCACATGCGTTCTCGAAGGCGCTATCGAAGGCGTTGGCCAAAATCGTAACTTTTAACTTGTAATATGACTTGCGTAACGTCTTTTAAATAGGATAACCACCGCCTCGGCAAATGTATACCGAGTGCGCAGCGTTTCTCATCCTAAGTCTGACATGGTCCAACTATCCTTATATTTTGAGAAGGTGACTCTTAGCTCTTAGGGACACTAGGCCTACCGCCCGGCTTCACTTGCGGGCCGGGTTTACAACTGCCAGTGACTCTCCTGGAGAGCTGGCTGGCAGTCTTATGAGATCGTCCCCCGCCTATTTTATACACTACTAATGGTTTGTTATGGCTTACTTGCATAATGCAGATTTTTTAAATTATTGTTTAGAGAAGAAAAACTGTTAGCCTTGTAAGTTGAATAAGAACTTATTTAACATGTTTGCTCTTAACAGCTACAATTGAGCTTATTTTGTATTTTTTCACAAAATTGTTCAATATTTTCAAGTGAGGGGCGGTCTACATTGTAGATGTGTTGTATATAGCAATAACTTATTCTAGTAAATAGGTACTGAGCGCGTTTTAGTACCTGCTAATAGAAGGTATGATAGAAAGTATATTAAGTTGCGAAGTGTGTTGGCCAAATAAACCTACTCATAAAAATAATACTACAGTATTGTTCATTTAGTTGATTTGAATAATTTTAAAAGTATTTTTATTGCAGTTATGGACTGCCGTGTCTGAAAAACTGATTAAAATAAAGGAAATTAAAAAAAGAAATGGGGTCGATTATCCGTATTACTAGTATCTTTCACAAACGAACTTGTCCAGCCACTGTCTAATTTGAACGAGTTTAACCCAGTGCCGTGATTAGCTTTTTGGGGCCTCCTGGTGCAAGCTTCCACAACAGCATCCAAAAAAGGCTCTAATTTGGCGATTTTTGCAACCAGTTTTAATAAAATTAAAGACAAAAGTTGGCCAACACGCGAGCGACTGAAGCGTTGTAACAGATTCTCTTGCTGAACTTTGTTATTATATGTTATTATTATTTTTTGCGGTCATTATAGGAAATGGCGACAAAATACAAAATTTATAAAGTTGGAATGGTGTGATCGTCTGTTGAATAAAATAGATAGGCATTTCTTAGAATTCGGCATTGAGGAACCAATTTAAAAATTAGTGAACCGTTCGTTCAACCCGCGTGATCTTATTTTACAGAAATCAGATTCAGTTTTAGAAGACAGATTATTTTACTCTTTGCTAAAATGTTCGTTACAAAAAATAATTTTATACAGCAATTGAAGGTTCAGTAAAAGAATATAGGCTTAGGTAATACAGGGTGTTACTCGCTTCTCTTTCACACATCGAGCCTTTCTTCTTCGACAATCAGTATTCGTAAGGAGCAGCATGATAACGTATTTTCCAATTAAGTGGTCACAAGTTGAAACAGCAGAAGATTACTTCAAAATGAAAAATAAATTAATATAAATGTATAATGTCACTTTGCTGAAATTGCCAATGGTTGAAGTATAATATCTGGTGAGTCTGGCACTCCAAAATATTTTCGAAGAAGATTTTCATTAACTATTACGTTTTAGATACTCATCTATGATATTTATTACGTACCTAATACTCGTACAAATATTGGAAGAGCTGTTTGGTTCTCTGTCTTATGCAGCTCATTTTAGTATTAACTTACCTATGTTGTAATTTTTCTAAATACTGAAATACAACTTGAATACTCAAATTCTTGAACGAGTGAATACTTACCAACTTGTATTCTTAAACAAGATTATTGCCGTTGTTAGTATCTACTAACAACGGCAATGGAATGTATCTACATTCCATGTGCATGCACTAATATTAAAATATATTGATTATATTGCACCGTGAATTTACCAAAATAATATCATCAGTATTATTATGATTGTTAACTGTTACCTGGAAGATTATTTATGCGATCAATGTTGCTGTCACGTAGGTTGACATATTTATGAAATTTTCATTAAAAAATACATAATATTAATCAACTCAAAATCACTTAGTAGCATGATATCAATTTATTAGTTTTTAAGTCGGTGTTGAATCTTGAAGACAATTTAAAGTAAGTATTTATTAGAGTTTAAAATAGCCAATCAGATATCATGTTGTTGATTTTAAACGAAATTATTGCGGTAATGAGATGATATTATGTATTTTATTTTAATTTGACTCTGCACGGTACGAAACGGTACAGGCGGTGAAGCTGAAATAACAAGAGCTATCGAATTGTGAATCATTACGACCTTCCTTGAGGTTGGATGTGGTTTGACTTACTCGAATACATTTTTTATAACATTCGAATAACTTCTGTTGCCCATTTTATTTTCAAAAGGTATTTTATACTTAATAAATGTTGCATAGACACAAATCATTTAGCGAGAAGATTGTAGCACTCTGGATAACTTCACTGTATCAAAATTTGCACATATTACGAGGGTTCACACACTAGACATCTTCGAATTATAAGCTACTACACACTGTACTCTGTAAACTATTACGTGGAGGTCGCATACTCGTAGTTCGCATCAGGCGTTAAAAAAAAACATAAGTCTTTAGTGCGCAATAGGGGATCGGACTGTTCACCATATTTTATGAATTATTTTTAAAATATAGAATTATTTTTAAAATATAGATTATTAGCAGATGATTCGCGAAGAAAAAAACAGAATCGGTTGAAAAACTAATTTACAGTGATTTTTTAAAGTTTCAATATGTCTGTCTCTTTCAAAAACGATTTTTTGTGTGGAGATTATAATATGGCGTTACTAACAAATGACGTCACAAGTGGGTATGTGCCTCTCTGTCTAATCTTGAATTTCAAACCTTTATAACTCGGTCTATTTAAAGATAGAGCAAAAATTATTTTAGTGCTCGATAGCAGAAACTAAGAAGTTTGGATGTATAAAATTAAAAAAGAAGTAGTCCGATCCCCTATTACATAGATAAACACGGAATGTGTGTCCCGCACCTGGTCTGGGACTCTTTTTAACGTAACGCGTACTATATCTAGGTTGTTCACGGTAGGTAAACATCTCAAGTTGACCGCCAAACTCACACGCCAACTCATACGCCATTTCAAATTGTGCTTTTTATACAAGCTTACATAAATTTGGATATTATTCAAATATTTGGTCTCTAGTTTGTGAACCCTCTAAAATTGACTGTTACTATTAAATTACAAACTTTATGGCTATTCGTATAACCGTTCTTCGCATTCTTTGTAAACTTGTATTGTATTAAATAAAAGCAAAATTTGATAAGTATACCTATAGTATGTGTATCATTATCATGACCATAATAATGAATAATAAACTAAAATTGGAGCGAATTGACATTACCTAGAATATAATAAATAACAAATTGTTTGGCATTAAATAAAGAAACATGGTATAATAAATCGGGCAATTCAAATGTTTAATGGTATTAAATTAAGTTTGTCAAAATATATTTTATATCATGTGCGATTGGAAAACATTTGTTGTAATAATTATAAAGCAGAAAATGAAAAATAAAAGCCAGCCACTTTAATCTATTTGTTGTAAGGTTATTAAAAAAATAGCCTACGGTTGGTTGCAAGAACGGTTATTCGTTTAATCATTTGAACTGTTTGTGATACAAACAATACCTACTACTTGTAGCTAATATATTATGAGAAGTGTTGCTTTAGATAACCTGTTGAAGGAGGTTAACTTTAGTGGGTGCGATTGGTGAATCCACATTAATGTGTAACATTACATCCTCTTCATAATTAATTCCGATTATACCTTAAGTTCGTATTGCTCAAAGGGAAGTATGTATCTTCTCAATTTAAAAGAAAGATTAATTATTTTCCTTCAGAACGACCTTGTACTCTTTCTAACTTGACCATTTCCAAAGTTGGAATCTTAAAGGATTATTTTGACGACCCTATCTGTAAGGTCTGAAACTAGCGATCCCATATTTATTTTTTCTACGGTCTTAGGTATAAGTACATAGGACATCACATGTTAGATCTATTTCAAATTTATTTATTAATGTGTTTGTATCATTTGAGGATAAATGATGAATAACTAGAAGTTTGTAATGAAGATCGAACACAATCTTAAATTAAAACTGAAACTTGTTTTCCCAATCCCATCAACTAAACTAAATTTTAACTTCATATTTAGAATAGATTATAGCAATCAACACTCTGATGTTTATACACTTTAATTAAGAAATATATACCTATACTTACTATACACACATGTAACACGAAATGTAGTGAACTGTTCCTAACACAGTTTTTAGGCTTCAGAGGTGTCAAATTAAACAGGAAGTAACGCTATGAAATGATAATGTTACCATACTGATATACGAAGTCTTCGTACGTCGAAGACGACAATGTTATTATACAAAACAGTCAATGAAAAGTAATTTTAATTCATTAATAATAAATTACCTGAATTCAAACCAAAAAGAATCTAATTTTAATAGCCATTAACATTTTTAAATATTTACCTACTTACCTAGAAGTTGTGTACGGAACTAAAAAAATTATATAAAACAGATGTCGATATTTCAACTTGTTAGTACTTGTTAATAAAGTACTTAAGGTACGCGCACTTTATGCCGGGCCGCAGCGTGTCGGGTCGCATCGCAATAATCCGCTCAAATCGCTCGTATGTATTTTATATGAACTATCGCACACTATGCCGGGTCGCAGCGGGCCGCATAATCCGCATGCGTGCGATGTGGCCCGCCCCGCCCCGCTGCGCCCCGACACAGTGTGCTATAGCAAGCGGATTTGAGTGCTCCCACGCCCTTGTTCATAAGTACCATATTTGCGTAAAATCTGTCAATGCGCTGCGGCCCGGCCCGACCCTGCCCTCCCAATGTGCTATGGACGCATTTTGCGGCGATGCGGCCCGCCCCGGCACGCTGCGGCCCGGCATAAAGTGCGCGTACCTTTATAACGCAAATTCCTTCGATATCGTATTTTGTTGAGCACCCACTAAGGCAGACGCAGAAGTGCAGTGTATAAAACGATCAATGTTAGCGTTCAGTTAGCCAACAAACTTCACTTCACTTGAACGAATCATCAGGTACAAGATATAAGATCAAATCAAATTGATCCTTTATTATAAATAGACATATTTTCAGGTGGATGTATCGGCTGCTATCTAGACAAAGCCGACTCTGCGGTCACAGTTTGATGTACCATTGCTTTAATGTTCCCCAAGGCCTTTTCAAACCGTAATAAAGTTTCAAAACATATCATTGTTGTTTTTATTGCTCCATACCACCCTCACTTACATACAGTTCCCCATTTTGATTGTAGGTATATGATACTCCTCAACATACAGCATAAAGTACAAGGATGCTGTGACGGTAAGAAAGGAAACAGACCGATATTGAAATATTTTTATAAATCCAGCGCATTTTTTATATTTATTGCAAATCGAACTAATACTCGTACATAACGCAAATTACGTTAAACCATGGATCACCCTTGGACTTTTCAAAAAAGGAAAGAATATAAAATAATAGCCTCGATTCGTAATGTCATACTCTAATTCTAATTTTAAAATCCAGCTATCCTTTTCGTTTTGATGACCAATGAAAGAGAGGTGATGAACGAATGATATTAATTTGAATGAATGATAACTTAAAATAAGGGCATAGCTGTTAGTTTAAGAGATTTTTAAGTCGCATGTTTTAAGTGCTCTCTAAAATTGTGCAATCGACACGGCCATAAGGTTCAAATTCGATGTTTGACAGCTCTAATATTAGGATGGCCATCTCCTGTCCCTTTAAAGGTAAAAGGACAGACTAACTTAAATTAAGGATTAGAGCGTGACATCACGAATCGAGGCCAATGTGTTTTCAGGTATAACATACTCGTAATTCTCTCCGGAACGATGTATGTACCTTATGTATGTAAACGCGGCACGCGGTACCTACAGGGTGAAAGAAATGTGATAGTTGGAGGAAAAACATCTTGAAATTTAATGATGGCAATATTCACTGGAAGGAAACTCCCCTTATAACGAAACGTATAGGGTTTCGGTTATTATGGGTTTAACATTATCTATTAAAATTTCATACGATAAGAAATAAATTCAGAACACGCAAAAAAAGTCAGTTTTGTCAATAACAATAACTTTATTTTAATTTGTTATCTACATAAATAAATATTATTTTAATCGCCAATTCGTAAGCATTAAATTAATTTTCATTAATTAATTTGTTTACACCAAATTAAACTACGATTTCTGACTTAAATAACTAACTAATTTCAGGCTGTCGTCGTCGTACTTACATTAAATAAAGCAATAGGGGATCGGACTGTTCCTAAATTTACCATATTTTATGAACCATTTTTAAAATAATTTTTAAAATTAGTAGCAGACGATTCGCGAAGAAAAAAAACGGAATCGGTTGAAAAACGAATTTACAGTGATTTTTTAAAGTTTCAATATGTCTATCTCTTTCAAAAACGATTTTTGTATGGAGATAATATGGCGTTACTAACAAATGACGTCACAAGTGGGTATGTGCCTCTCTGTCTAATCTTGAATTTCAAACCTTTATAACTCGGTCAATTTTAAAGATAGAACCAAAATTATTTTATTGTTCGATAGCAGAAACTAAGAAGTTTGGATTTATAAAATTAAAAAAAAGTAGTCCAATCCCCTATTATGCTAAAATATAACAAAAATATATGATTTTATTTTAAATATGATTGTAAAATTCTGTATTATTATAACTATTAATTACAATTATTTATTAGCGAGGTAGTCGGTAAGTTTGTGTCAGTTTATAAGTCACCTTATATAAGGCTCGAGCCCCATGAGCCGTTGATGAATAAAATAACTAATGTACTTTTAAAATAATATAATCCACATGACTTACATTAGTTTATACTTTGCGTTTTTAAATCAAAGAAAAAAGAAAGAAAATCATTTCGCTCCAAGTTTTTATTCGTAAATGCATTTACTGATGTGGTTGGTTTGCTATGCCAATGGGGTTACATATTGTCATGATTAGCGCCGCAGTTGCGTTTTTTAGCAGTATAGTTTTGACCACGTAACTGAACAATATGTTTGTAATAGTTTTGCTTTCGCTTATTGGTCACAATAAACAAAACCAAACAAAAGCACCGGCTGTGTCCAACTCATACAAATCGTAAAAGCCGTAGCGTAGCAAGCGTAGGATATGACTTCAATTTTATGGTCTACTAATTTGAACTCTGTTTTTTTTTCTTTCGATAAGAAGTGTCAGAATCGGTAAGTAGTGTCTGAACCTCTGCTCACCCCGCAAATAATAAGTGTGACAATATTTTAAGGCTTTAAATTAAGAGGATTGTTTCGCTAAGTATTTATAATGAAACCCTACATAAGTTCGTGTTTCATAAGGTTGTAATTCTGGATAAAATTTTTAAGTAGGTATTACTAAACTTATTTAATTTTGAAGTTAATGTTGTTAAGCTAATCACGCAGTAGCGGTAACTTAGTTTGTTCTCCCATATTTATTGTAATGTTTAACATCTGATGGGTACATTGTAATGTGGAAACGCAATGTACCTCATTCTTAGCTGTGCGCGTTTGCTTTGTACTGTAGATAGATATCTCGGAAGATCTGCCGGCAATTCATCTTGATCTTGAGTTTGGAGCACAATAGGAACACCCCAGACAACTTTCTGTGAAGCGAGTAGATTTCTTCGGGAGGCGGGCACAATCTGTGAACAAATTCAATCAAATGTATTCGTTTTTTTATGTTACTTAATGATAAAGAGCGTCGATGGCGTAATGGAGAGCATCGCCGGTGTAGTAGCTAGGGTCGCTGTCTTCCGTCCGAGAGACGCGGGTTCGATTCCCACCCCGTACAAATGTGTTTTCAACCTTTGAATTCACATATACGTTTATTCGACGCTCGAGACGTGAAGGAAAACACCGTGATGAAACCTGCACATTCCCGCGAGAAAATTTAAAGGTTATGTGTGAGTGAAGTCGACCAACCCGCACTGGCGTGGGCGACTATTTCGAGTCCCCCGGTAGGGACATATATGAGCTGTTGATGATGTAACCTAATAATTTTATGGCCATATATGATCCATTTATAATTTTAGCGTAGTCGCATGTGGCAGCCCTAATTGTTTTCTAGTGTTATTCCTCGCTGTAATTTGTGCGATATACGAAACTGAAGATGGTGTACGGAATCAATTAGCAACAGATTATTTATTGTTACAGATTACGTTTGTTAACGAAATATCTAATCCGTCTGTTTCTGCCCGGATAGCCAAGGAGATGCAGGTTCGAGTCCTGTCCTAAATTTTTTTTTTTATTGATTTAGAATTTTTAATGTTCTGCTTTATAATTATTAGCAACACTGTTGATATTCAAGAAAATCTGTGCCACTTCCGGTAGTTGTTAACCAATCACCACCGGTTTGTCTGGTGTTGCCATTATAACACTAATATTATAAATGTGAAAATATATTTGGATGTTTAGATGTTTGTTCCGCCTTCACGCTTAAAGTAATAAACGGATTTAGATAAAATTTGGGGTGGAGGTAGTTTGTACCTTAGATTAACACATAGGGTACATTTTATGGGAAAGTCTTATTCCCACGGGAAAATCTTACACAACGCGAGCGTAGGTAGTTAGTAAATAATATAGTAATTTAGTTTCATATGTTATTTAATTTAATCTATTGAGGGTGTGTTCCGAATCAAACTATTAGCGCCGCCGTCAGCGATTAGAAAAAAAAAAATGCATGGATTTCAGCGTGTCTCAAAACGCAGGGTATGTCGAGTTGCCATTAGTAAATAATTTAGGCTCATCAGCGACTATATTATATCAATGCTCATCAGTAATGCGCATGACACTTACCTATGTCCGAGTATAGTTGGCACCAGTGCCTGGATGCGCTTGGTCGACGTCTGAGTGCCAAAATCGAAGGCAGAGTCCGAGGTGAACACTTCAGCCATGATCATCACGGTGTCCACGTGGGTTTCTTCCATCACCTAAACGAAGCAGAGTGACAAATAAAAAAATATTAGTTTTTTTCATTGTTCATCTGAAAGTATACAAAAATAGAATACTGACAGTCAAAACAGAATCGAAATTGATCGAAAAACAAACTAGATACAGCATTATTAAACAATATATCTGCCCCTCTTTTCATCATCAACGAAAACAAAATTTTCTATGGCGGATATATGGCCCGCATGACCAATGACGTCAATGGTCATGTCGGACCTCTCTGTCTAACCATCAACTTTGAAGCCTTATAACTTTGTAGGTGTCCCTACATGTCACATATTTAGACGGTAGTTTAATAATGAATTTAGTATAAATAGAGGCCCACGGCCAACAATAAATCAGTTCTGCATTTGAACTCAAACCTCTTATCATTTACACCCTCTCCCTAACCAGCTAATCAGTACGCATCTGAATAGCATCCAAATCGACAATTACTTACCAGCGCACGTCTGGTAAAACTTTGTTTCTGAGCAAGATATTTGAAAAAATATTTTTTATGTGTTTACCTGGTACTTGAAATATTTCGATTAATGAATTTTAAAAAAATGTGCATATTCCCTATTATAGAACTAACTGACTGAGGTCAACTCTAGTACAGCTAGCGGCAAACTTCTTGAGCAACGACCTTGAATGCGCAGAAACAAAAAATAGGTCACTTTGGTGGTGCGGTGCGGGACGAGGAGGCAAGGCGCGCTAGTTATGTATGTGTGTCCGTGTATATTGTTACGGTCTAGCAGTAGCAACTAGCGCCATCTATCCACAGAGCCGGGAACTATCTAGATATCCCAAGACGCTCGAGAGCTGTTTACGTAATGCGTCTACTCGATGCTAGATGGCGGCTTTGTTCCGGAATGTTCGTCGTAGTGTGGGACTACACTGGTAGTTTCTGGAAGATTCTAGACCCGATTTCGGTGCATATATAAGGCGGCCGGCTCTGCGCGAGTTCAGTTCAGTTTCGAGTGAGCTATCTGAGTGAAAACTTCAAAGCGATCAAGTTCAAGATTTTGAGTTACCATGGCAACACGCACAGGATTGGTTGGTCAGTTGACCTTTGCCTCTCGCACCGCGTCGACGTCGTCTGTACATGCGCAAACTTTCCCCCACCACCTCACGCGATGCTCAAGAAGTTTGCCGCTAGTTGTATCTGAGGCTTACGCCTCTGACTCACGTGACCCGCAACTCTGATCTGGGACCGACAGCATTATGTGCTTTTTGAAAGGAAATACTCATGCGATTCAGGCTGCAATGTACTAACCAAACTAAGGAAACAGACATTCGAAGCAATTATTCATCTTAGGCTTTGGGAGCGTGGCTAAACAGGCTCCCGGCCAACTGAGTGAAAGAGGTGAGTGATAGCGATATACACCTTAAGTAAACAACGGAATGGGATAGATGATGAGCACGCGCTCGAAATAAAATGACGTAAACGACATCACACATTTAGCTTATTTATCGGAAAACTACTTACAATTTTTATATACTCACCGGCACAACTGGTTAGTTGGCGGTTGGGCGGTTGCCCACCCTTCATTTCAGGGAATACTCGTGATTCTTTATAATTCTATTAGTTACAGCTGATGTTAGTTAAAAAGTAGTTAATTTAACGTTTATTTAATTTTGTGTTTAAGTTATCGTAAAATTATCAATAAATCAATTGTAGTAGTTATCAATAAGCGTAGTTTAAAAATAAACCCGAAATACAAGGGTGGGCGGTTAGATGTGCCGGTGAGTATATTTTTTACAAGTGATTACTGTTGTAATTGCCTATATTGTGCATTTAATTTTACGTGAATAATTTTTAATAGCTCGTAGATAAAATGAAAAAGGTAAATGTTTAGAGCAATGTTTGCGACTTTTTCTATCGAAAAATTATATACAATCGTATTTCTGAGATAGTACGACTAAAGAAAATACGATCAAAAATGTCATACCCAAAAATCGATATTACAATCGATATTATAAGTAGAACGAGATGTACCTTTTAGGAAACCTTTTAGCAACAGTATCCCTACTGGGATTCGATCCCGAAACCTCTAAAAAGAGAGAAAAGAGAGAGTTTGGCCACGAAAACTGTTACAAAATTTTAATAGCCTTTAATTGTCCCATCCGTTTCACTACTAGGCAAAGGCCTCCTCTTTTCTTTCCACAGCCTCCGTGGCCGAGTGGTCGAGATTTCGACACCCATTATGGAAGTTTCGGATTCGATTCCCGGTGGGGACACTGTTAAGCCAAAATATCTTTGTGAGACTTTCCTCAGTTTGGTTAGGACATTGCAGGCTGAATCACCTGATTGTCCGAAAAGAAAGATAATTCCGTGTTTCGGAAGGCACGTTAAGCCGTTGGTCCGGCTACTAACTATCTAGTCGTTACACGATCCAAGTCAGTGGCCTCTGGCGGCTCTATGACACTGACACGATGATGATGATGATGATGATTTCCTTCCACTGGTCACGATTTATTGCCACTTCATGCCATTTTCCTTCACAGATATCTAGATCGTGCGCCATTTAACAATACTCGTATATAAAACGTTTTTATATAAACTTGTAACTTTTATACATAAAAATGGGTTCGTGTTCGACCACAATCTCACCAGATAGAAAGCAATTACGCATGGAAGGTGGGACACGCTTACCCAGAAGATGCCTGTTCACTCTTACCTTGAATTTCCGTTTGTTTGTTTTATATCATATGTAAGTTGTATGAACATCTTTTTTTTATTTCAGGTCAAAGATGTAAACAAAAAATTACTGTAAAAGTGACATTTCAGTCGAAAAACTCCAAATGTTATGAACCTGTTTAGTGCACAACATAACCATATTTTTTACGCCGCCGGAAAGATCTGATTTCCTTTAAATAAAACGTACGTACAGCTATTTACAAATCTGTCTGACTCAGTATGCTTAGTTGTCTCAGAAGAGTTGGATATATATTTTTTTCTCAATAATCGGAATCATCGATATAACAGGATTTTTTCTATAATGGAACGGCTTTGTTTACTTCTTTGGCCAGTAATTAAAAATGCCATTTTATGTGTATGTCTTTGAAACGCAGATGTAGGAAAATATTCCACTCCTCAGCTGCACCTTAAAAGCTTGACTACAAAGGAGCGCTTCCACCTTGCGTAGACACATTTATGCCTCATGCTTCATATGCGCTATTGAAGTATATAATGCTATTTAAATTTTCCAATTGCTTTTTTTATATCATAATGCGTAGGTACAGTAAAACGGGGGCACTAGCCTAAAGGGCTTGCTAAAGCTCTACAAGAAGAAAGATTGAATATATTTCGACTTAACGACAGAATATCAGCGCTGCAGTACTTAACTGATGGTACGGCAGCACATGCTGAGTCAGCACCATTTGTTTTACTTCATGCAGATAGCACGGTGCGCTAAGCCCTGCACATGCACAAGTTGACGCGAGTAGTAGCTAGCTAGCGTTTCTTGCTTGGGTTACGTGTCGGCTTGAGTAGGGCTTTATCCTATTATTATTTTATCATTTTGTTTGTATTTCGTGTAAGTTCTTATTTTGTAAATTGTTGTGTTTTTGTATTTTGTGATGTTAATTAATTTAGTAATATTTGTGCTGTCTGTGTTAAGTGTAGTAGTAAAGTTTTTATCTATCTATCTATTTAACGAAACTGAATTTATAATCTCTTCATTTAAGATTTTCTATTAAAAATAAAGTGTTGACTCGAGCACATCAGCATCGAGACTCCCAAACAAAAAAGTAACAATAGGGGGAACAGACTACTTTTTTTATTTTATAAATCCAAACTTCTTAGTTTCTGTTATCGAAAACTAAAATATTTTTTGCTGTCTTTAAAATTGACCGAGTTATAAAGGTTTGAAATTCAAGATTAGACAGAGGCACATACCTCTTGTGACGTCATTTGTTAGTAACGCCATATAATCTACATACAAAAAATCGTTTTTGAAAGAGACAGACATATTGAAACTTTAAAAAATCACTGTAAATTCGTTTTTCAATCGATTCAGTTTTTTTCTTCGCGAATCGTCTGCTACTAATCTATATTTTAAAAATAATTCATAAAATATGGTGAACAGTCCAATCTCCTATTCAAAATATTTAAAACGTTTAGAACCCCAAGGAAGGCCGCTCCTTAGGGCGTTTGCGCACTCGTCCGTATCCGATTCTCATTCGATTCTTATCCGTTTCTGATCCGGTTTGGCCATCCTAGTAATTGTATGGACGCTTACGCACCAATACGTATCGTTTTCGATCCGTAAATTCTCACTCCGGATCGGTTTTTTTACGGATCAAAACCGAGTCGAAGTGGCCGCCATACAAATTGTACGTACGCTTGCGCACTACACGATTTTTTTACGGATGAAGAATGAGGTACGGGGAGGGGAAAGCTCGCGCTGCTAGTGATGTGCCAAATTGACTATTTATTGATAAACAAGTATTTTGGTACTCGTTATAAAAATAATCGAATGCACACTCGAGACAAGAGACTCCAGGATTCTATTTACGTGAAACGAACTATACGAGTAACGTGAGCGATTTTATTGCGGGATCTACATTACATAAGTAGATATAATTAAAAAAGATCAACCTAGTATTCGAATTCTATAAGTACCCGAAATCTATACTCGAGTACAGTCAACTGCTCATCAGTCAGTGGTAAAGTGTTAACACTTTGACCTTGAACGCTTCTTGCTTCTATAGCATTATGGTCGAGATCAGCTCAGTCAGTCAGCTCGACTCGGCACATCACTACGACAATATCATGCAATATCGTCTCAAATACGAATGAAAACCGGATCGGATACGGATGAGTGCGCAAACGCTAGACGTGAATTTACCGTCCGTTTTTTTTATGGATCAAAAACGGACCGGATAAGAATCGGATACGGATGAGTGCGCAAACGCCATTACAGTACCTTGGATTCATATCCGGTGAGCAACTTCATTTCCCTGGACATCCTTAAGATGGCGTCGCGGTCACCATCCGAAGCAGCTTTGATGATCTCTATGTATTTGTCCATGAACTCTTTAGAGTACTCCCGGGTCGCACCAAAGTCCAACAGTATCACCTTAAATATATATATATTTATATAATTAAAACTTAGAAGAATGATACAGATAAATATACTGGTATAATGAAGCTGATGTAAAATACACGTACACGCACTGGCTTAACTTCAAAATTTTCACCATAAGAATGGCGAATTTGGTGACTTCGTGTTTCAAAAAACAAATGTATCTTTTTCGATCTCCTAACTGAACTAGAGATGGTCTCATAAGTAATTTTATTTGATGGTTTCACCACTGAAATTCGAACTCAGGACTGCCGGATTGAGAGCTATCAAATAAAAAATAATTACTTAATGTTGTACCTGTTTAGTACTAGTGTTATAAAAGAAATTAGCCCAGTTAGGGTCGGTTTGCATGCACCGCAGCACAAACATCTCTCTCAGGCAAAGCTGCATTATTTTGTAGGCGATGTCGTGTTTCGTTTCGTACGGCGCGTCAAACAACTTTTCTAGAGGAGTGCCTTCGATCAGCTCTGTGGTTATCACTTCAGAAGTACACAGTTCGTCTGCAAACACAAAAATCTGTTTTGAAAATGAGAAAAAAGATATCTGAACATTTTCAAGTGCGTAATTTGTGTAAGATGGCAAGAAAATCATTAAAGGAGCTATAAAAAATATTATATTATATTATTGTAAAGGTTGATTCATAATAAAATGTTTGGCGTTAAATTGCTGCGATTTGACCTTAGAGTAGACCAATTAGGAGCCGCGATACGAAATAAGCGAGCCCTATGCCCTATATTGGTCAAATCAAGCTCAATTTCAAAATCCAGGTGCGTGAAAACGACAAATTTTTGTTGCTGTTCTTGCATTGTGAATCCATCTACCTTTACACAAAACACAAGAAAGCTTTTATAGTAAATCATCATCATCATCATCATCATATCAGCCTGTTAAAGTCCACTGGTCGTGTACGTGGTCTTCATTCAAGGACCTTCTTACCCCATCGGCCATCCGATAATAAATAACAATAAGTAAAGCGACCTATTTATAATAACAAAACATGTTTTAAGTTCGAGGACAATACTTTAGCAAAAAGTAGATTAATTTTACAAATCAAATTAATCAATTAGCCTATTGCAGTCGACAGCTGGACTGCTGCCTCCCCTTGGGCACGCCAAAGCGCACGATCACCCGCTTTCTTCATCCAGCCACCACCAGCGACCTTCTTCAGTTCAGGTCATCAGTCCACCTGGTAGGGGGGCGTCCCACACTACGTTTCCCGAGACGTGGTCTCCATTCGAGAACCCGTCTGCTCCAACGCTCATCGGTTCTACGACAGACGTGTCCAGCCCACAGCCACTTCAGCTTGCTACACTTCTAGATAAATCAAATAATAGGGAAAAATTCAGAGACTTACCAATGACGTCGGGCACATAGTACTCTGGGTAAGGCTTCAGCAGCTCTTTGAACATCTTCGTGCAACGAGCTTCTCTTATGTAGTCCACCTCCCACGCGAGCTCTTTCTTCGCCACTTCCACTATGTTGTCTATGAACATGCCTTTAGGAAAGATGTTCCACACCTAAGGACAAATTATTAGGGATGGTTAACCATCACATTTTGAGCGAATTCAAAGAAATCCAATCAATATCCTGGCAACGCTACAGTCTGGCAAATGGTCACAAGCGTACAAATAAATTCAAAATTTGTTTTTATGTGGGGTTGTTGACCGAACCGTACCTTCGTTTAGGTACTATCGGGGATATTTGCGCCTGACCACCACTAAGCACATTTTTGCTTGCGCTCGAAAAAAGAACGCGCTCTCCAGCCCCGCCCACTTAACGCCAAGGTCAAATAGTTCATCCGTAAAATTCCGCAAAAATAGTACACAGGATACGTCACGAAGCTGCGAAGTGCAGATTGCAATGTAACTAATGAGTTATCGCTTTCTTCTAATAGGCCAAGGGGGCGTGACCCGGCGCTACCGCACGAGCCAGGCGAGAAAAAATTTAAGTGGTCAGGCGGAAAAGTCCCCGATAGTACTTAATACCGAATTCTAATCCAGCAATGTTGCCAAACGTGGTTTTGTTGAGTACTCTATGTGAGCCAATTGAAGCTCTGCTCACTACGTGAACTTGTGACATAGCTCTTGAAATATTTATTAGTTTTAAACCTCTGTGTCATTCTGTGCGCCTCAATGTCTTAAATGACATTTTAAATCAAACATCTACAGAATGCACTTAAAGGGGGTAAACATTTTCAGACTTTGATTGATTACGAGTACAATAGATCTTACTTTCATGACGCCGACCAGATTGTCAATGTCGCTGTTGATGCCCTTAGCGACACCTGGGTACTGCACCTTCATAGCCACTTCTTGTCCATCGTGAAGCCTCACTAAGTGCACCTGACCTAAACGCAGAACGGCTTGATCACTCTTCTTCTTTGCGAGCCAATGATATCGAAAATATACGATATTTATTATAAATATCAAAATATATAATAAATACAAAATTTATTTAATGCAATACACAATAATGAACTAAAATAGTTTTTGCACTTTGTCAATAACCTTCTGTGTAAAAAATAATAGAATAAACACAAAAAAAGAACCTAAAATACGAAAAGGTTTTCGTGACGAAATTTTTCATGTAGTGCACTGACGTGAGTAGAAATACACAGTAGCAAACTGCAAAAATTTACTTAATAACAACAATTTTTTAAAAAATTTTTGTATTGATATATCACAAAACATCATTTAAAATATATTGGATATATATCATGATTATATCCATTGATATTATGTACATCGTCAAACCCTGTGATAAACATTTAAATTTTCATAGCCCAATGGCATGATAATATGCTACGGCAGGGAAAATGGTCCAAGAACACATAATTTACCTTACTACATATTTTATACTGATCATTATTTGACGGTTACTAACATATCGTCATGATATGACGACTTATTTGGTTATTCCAGTCGCAGCAACTAGCCTTTCAAAGCATGGAATCATCAACTTTTCGATTCAGCCTGTAATATTCTAATGATAGATACTAGAGGCAGTTTTATAAAAAAAAATGTTTAGGTAGGCCTGTGTATATGTTGTGTAGATTTCAGCTCATCGGTGGGGAAGCTGTTGACTATGAATCAAAGATTAGTTACCAATAGAAGCGGCAGCGAACGGTCTCTCCTCGAAGTACTGTACTTTGGACTTCCAGTCGGGGCCGAGTTGCGAGTTCAGAACTTGCTCCACCTGCCACACCGGCATGAAGTCCGCAGACTGGCGCACGCGCTCGAAGATCCGCTGCAGCTCCGGAGATATCACTGCCTCGTCTTGGATGCTCAACAGCTGGCCAAGCTTCAGAGCTGCACCTATAAACACACATGAGCAGTGTCTATATTGAAGAATGGATTTAACAATACCAATACTGATACAGTGTTAGTACTATATTAATTCTGGTGTGACAGAGAATTATTACAGTACTAACGTACGGCTTCTTATCTTAAGAGCCTCTTGCCAAATCACATAAACTTACCCCCCCCCCCTCAGTAACTGAACTGTTCAGCAGTGGACTTTTTTAACTAGTATTTTTTTAATGTGGTCTTTGATCTTGGAACAGAAATCGTTTAGCGCCTCACCTCTCACTTTGCAGAGCGTGTCAACAATCCTCTCAGCATTGGCCGGGGACATGAATGCGTGGCTCGAATGTTCCTCTGTCTTCCCTGTAATGTTCTGTAGTGTGTTGCGCGTGTACTGAGTTAGGGTGCCCACTCCCAGGCCGGCTGCCAGCGTACCGAATGAAAACATGCGGCTCATTCGAGAAGAAGGCACCACACGCGCTTTGGAGTTCTCACTAAGCTGGAATATTTATCAAACACATTTGGGACTATGCACATGCAGTAATTACAATTATGGGTATTAGAACTCACTAGAAGGCTAGAACTCACAATTACCATAAGATGCCTTTTAACTTCATCAATGGCCCATTACAGTCCACTGCTGGACTATGATGCTCCTCTACTTAAGTGGAGAGTTTTGCCTTAATCTCCACGCTTGGCAGGCGGGTTGGAGATCGCAGATAGGTTACTGTATCAGAGAGTCCTGCTGCCCGTTCCCTGTTCAATGTGTAGTCCCTAAGTTGCCTCTTACGACACCCACGGGAAGAGTAGGGGTTGGTGACAAATGTATTCTACTCTGCCGTCACTACACGGCGGCCTTTTAGCTTAAGACTTGTAAACTCCAAAATAGTATGATTTGATTTGGTTAACTTTAAAATAGAAAGTGTTTAGATGTATTTTTTGAAAGATTTACATTTAGGAACTTAAATCTATAGAATATTTATTTTTTTCCGAACAAAACAGTGTGTAAGTACAAAACTATTAACAACTTGACACTTAACAGTGATAGAAAGTTCGATTTTAATAGAATACTTACTGAAACTTTCTTTTTCTTTTTGACTACTGGTTTGGGTACTGCATCAATATTGCCACTGCTCATGCTAGTCGTAGGTAAAGGTTCTTTTAATTCAGATGGCTGGGGCTGGGCAGATGAAAAGCTCGGCTTTTGTTGACTTGATTTAGTATCTTTAATATTTTGTTGAATCTTCTCAAGCGGGACTTCTATTTCTATATCTGGAATTTTCCACTGCCCAGGCTTCAACATTTCAAATGTCTTAGTGAATTCTCTATTCAGTTCTTCAATTTCATCATTTGTCTTTGCATCCATTGTCTGAATACTTGTTGGATCTGGATTAGAATTAATGTTGCTGTATTGTCTTATGCCCTGAATAACAGTAATACTTCTGTCATATACATCTTTGACTATGTCAAGGTTTGGCTTGGATACTGCGAGGTTAGTTGGGCAGGATTGTAAGAGCGGTTTGATACTTGAATTATTCCATATTAATTTAGTGTTCTCTGTCTGAAGTTTAACTCCAGCCTCAGCTACCATTCGAATACCCCTCATTACACCAATTAGATCATTAATATATGACATTGTAGTAGGTCTCTGAAATTTGTTAAGCTAGTGTTATTTATATATAATACAGATATTTATTCAAATATAAAATGAAGCAGATTATACATTTATTTATTTTTTATTTTGTTATTTTTGTTATACTATGTTTTTATAGGTATTTGTTTGTTATTGTTTATGAACTGTAAAAACAACAAGGAAGAGTAAGAGAGATGTCATGACCAATTTGAATGATAAATTAATATCAGTCTTCAGTTATACCCTAACCAAAAATCCCACCCGCCTTTTTGTGTTAGCATAAATACAAAAATTACTAGCTTTTTTTAAATACAAATTATCAATAATAAATATCAGTAAATAAATAATATTGTAAAATAAAATATACAACCATGGACCACTTGAAAGGACTACAAGATAGATAGGTATTTTTTTTTTTTAAATGGCTTCACGTCTAGATTGGACGTATTTTGCCAATGAATTAAATAAATATCGTGGGCGGGAACTTCAAGGTTTCTTCAGACAGCGGGCGACAAGGTATACCTACTTGTAGTAAAAAGTTATTGCATAACAATTTTAAATTTTGCTTGAATGGAGCGGTGCAATATTAGATAATTCTAAAAACAAACTTTTTACCGGAAAAATAGTCTCCTTATTGTAAGTTCAGTTGGATAAGAAATTATACATAAAAGTTTCATAACCTAATATTTTGAACAGTTTTTCCCAGACTTGGAGAACTTCTAATTCCAGCCAATGTGGTCCGAACAAATAGTCTTCAATTAGGGTCTTTCAAAGAAGTCGATGCTAACCGTATTATAAAAAGGTTCTCTGTAATGCTAACTCCAACTTAAATTTATGAAAATAAAATATATCACAAATACTAAAATGACACACTCAAACCATAGGGTATAGAGCACAGAGCCACAGAGAACCTTTTTATACGAAAACACTCCCTGCGTTCCGAATCGCGCTGACAGCACTTTGAGTACCCAAAACCGCGTACCGAATCACTGTCATTGGGATTACAGCAGCCATTGTGACGTCACGGATTGCGCATGATCGCCGCCATCTTTCGCTAACGGCGCCCATGCTCCAGAGCGAAATTCATGTAAGCGTAATGTCAAATTCGACTTTGACATATTGTGTATTTATTTTTAAAAGTTAAATGTTTAATGTTTAAATGTAAAACTAATGTGTCTTATATTTATTTGGTTGAACAAAATTAAAAACACGTTATTCAATTATGAAATGGAGATAAATTACTGAAATATTTTAAATCAATTAGTTTTGTAGGTTAGGGTTGCCAGATGTTCGATAGTAAAAGTATCGAGTAGGTTATGTATATATTACGATAGTTTTGACTCAGGCACATACATATATAAGATAATAATCATAGGCAATCTGATAAAATATAAATATGAATATCAAACCTTCTTTTTTGTATTTTTTTTATTTCATGTGCCTATTTACATCTCCATTTTTAAAAATTCGCATACCTTTTCTTATTTTGGGTACTAGCCATGCGAAAAGTGCTGTTTTCACAACTGTACGATACTTTTTTAATACGTATAATAATTTAGAATTTTGCCAGTTTTGGTACGGTAATCAACATCTGGCAAGACTGAATTATAAGCAGTTTCAGCGCGCTCAAACGCCGTTCTGTTTTGATTTCGCTCATGAGCCGTATTATCGCGATTTCTGAATCGGTACGCGAGTAATCGCTGTCAGTACTTTGAGCCGTGAAATCTGATTCGGAATACAGCCACTATTTCGCAGTTGGATTGGCTCAACTTGCCGACAGCCAAAACGAAAATCAAAAAAGTCTATGGTTCACGTAGACCATAGACCTCGACTGTAAAAAAAATGTCTATGGCTCACGTAGCCTTGTTTGACGTAAATCAGCTGATATTTTTAGAAATAATACTTTTTATACGTTGAATAACTTAAAAATGCCGTTGTCAAAGAAGAATTCGTTTGGTAACGAGAAAGCCTGAAGGGCATCACACACGGCAGCTATAATATATATTATAGCGCGAGGCAGCCAGCTCTCTCGTCGCCATTCTCTTTCACGCAAAGCGGGGGTCAAGCAAAATGGCGAATCAAGCAGAATGGCCGGTCACTGCGGCCATTCTGCTTGACCCCCGCTTTGCACACAAAGTGAATGGTGATGAGAGAGCTGGCTGCCTCGTGCTATAATATATATTATAGCTCCGTCTGTGATGCCCTTGAGTTGTTTAAAGACCGCAAAGATAAGTTTGTAATAGATATCAAGTTGACAGTTTGTGCACAGTTCTATATAGCGCGTACTCGGGTCGACCGGTGGTTTTATATTTGATTTTTCTACTCTGGCAAGTATGTAATTCTCATTCTTTTGTCACCAGGTGATAAAAGAATGGCTGTATGGTATTATTTTTTGCCTGCTAAAGAAAAAATATTCTCAAATCCCGCGGACGTAACATTTGAGTGCTTGTGTTTTGTGCAGTGAAAATTTAATCTAAAATGTAAGTATTCGGTTTCTTTTATATAGTGTGGTAGGTATATCAAAATAAACTTCGTGATTATACCTGTACGTTTAGGTAAGAATATCTTTGTTTTAAGTCTGATACGACGACAAATCATCATGAAGAAATAACGGTCGTGCAGTGTCGGTTTTCCCACCTATATTTTGGTATGTTCCAGTAAGATTTCCAATAAAATATTGTTGTTCATATGGAAAACAGGTAATTAATTAATAGTAATAATAAACACATATACAACAGGATTGTAACGATTCCAATGAGTATTTTACGATTTTCTTTTGCTCTCTGCAGATATTTTGTTCGCGCAACCATAGTTGCTTCGGACTTTTACGTAAATTGTATTAAGGGTATGTACTTGGTGACATTGAATCATATGTGTGATTTATTGGGTGTTTGAAGATTCTTTTTTGTAAATCTAATGAAAAATATTTATTTTTGCAATCGACATGTAGGATGGTGCGTGCACATGAGTGATGATGAGTGATAAAGGTAAAAAAATATATAATTAAAAATATGTTTTTTATAAAAAAAAATGCATATGCTTTTTTTAATCATATTGTGTGTGCTAAATATGAACAATAAAAAGAATATATTATTTTTATTAAAAAACATTTTTTTTTTCGTATTTGGTATAATGCTAACTATATTTAATTTTTCTGTTTCTGCGACTAACTTTTTATGCTTTCGCGTGATGATGTTAGTTGTGTATGGTTCCAAAAATGCATCACTGCCTGTTTTACTATTTTGTACCACTAATGGTTCCAAAAATGCATCACTGTCTGTTTTACTATTTTGTACCACATTGATGGTTCCAAAAATGCATCACTGCCTGTTTTACTATTTTGCACCACTGGAAGAGGTCTTTCTGGACCACTGCAATCAATTTTACGGAACCTGTTTCAGTAAAGTGTGGCTTTTAGGTCTGATATTGATGTGGGTGGTGGCCGTGGTGATGGTGATGACGTCCGAGGCAGTCTCGGCATCAGTCGCGGCCGAGGTGGTGGCGGTCGCGGCCGCGGCGGTGGTGGTCGCGGCCGTGATAGGCGAGGCGGTACTGGCCAAGGCGGTACTGGCCAAGGCGGTACTGGCCAAGGCGGTACTGGCCGAGGTGGTACTGGCCGTGGCGGAACATCAAGTGACCAGCCGTAAGTATCCTTCTCCTACTATTATTGTTATATTATATTTGTTACCACTTCTCTGATGGATTTAGATGACATTTGGTTGGTAGACAGATTAGGACCTGGATACATGTAGGCTACTTTTTATCCTAAGTTCATTGCATACGAAGTCGCTGGCTACAACTAGTACAAGTTATATTTCAATTTTTGAATGCGAATGTTACCGGTGAAATGTCCTCTTTATTTACATGTATTTTTTATTTACAACAGTGACACTAGGGAAGATCCGCTTACTCAAGTTAGGGAGCAGAGGCGGGCAACGCAACGCCGGCTTGCGGCGCTACCGATGGACGTTCGGCGGGAGTTAATCGGCCGTAAGCGAGAAGCTCAACTAGAACGAATGCTCCTGCCGGACGCGCCTCCGCGCAAACGGAAAACAAAGTAAAATTTTGCCTCAACTTTTATTACCTTTTTAATAACATCTTCTTTTACTTTTCAGAAACCCATCTCCTGACCGGCGGCAGACCTACGTAATGGCAGACCCCGTCGTCACGGTTTCTGTCGGTAAGATAATAGTAGAGGTTATTGCACGAGGACATCATTGGCAAGTAGCTTTGTTCAATGTATTCTTGTTTGTTACAGAAGCCCAAGCTGCAGGACCTTCAGGTTCTGGGACTCCAGTCGTAAACCAGAGGTTCCTTGCTGTCGGTAAGATGGTTATTCCTCGTTTTCATCATTGGCAAGTCGGTTTGTTCAATGTAATCTTGTTTGCTACATGTATTCTTGTTTGTTACAGAAGCCCAAGCTACTGGACCTTCAGGTTCCGGGACCCCAGTTGCAAGCCAGAGGTCCCTTGCTGTCGGTAAGATGGTTATTCCTCGTTTTCATCATTGGCAAGTCGGTTTGTTCAATGTAATCTTGTTTGCTACATGTATTCTTGTTTGTTACAGAAGCCCAACCTTCACCGCCTGCAGAAGAAGAAATAGGTACGCCTGAAGCTGACACGCCAATTCGCCGTAAAGTTCCCCAAGTAGGCTGTCGACTTGGTTGAACCTGCAAATGGTTCAACTGAGGCCGACGAAAAGTGAATCGCGGCGAATCTCTTCAGATACTGATTAATTTTTATTTCAGAAATCGGTGCAGAGATTGAAATTGGCTCCTCCACTTCCAGCAGAACAGCAATCGGTAATTATACTAGTCGCTCATACAGTATATCATAATTAATTTTCTATTAATTTTCTGTTTGTTCCAGGTGTTGTCGATCGGAACTTCGAGTCCGTCATGTCGGACTTCTTGCACCTCGCCAACTTGACTGACAGTGACGATGACGAACCCGACGTTGACGACGTTGACATTTGCCTTCTTCCAATGATGACGGACCATGGCGCCAGGACTTTTATTCGAAGCTGAGATTTTACGGGTCAAGGACGCTGCTAATGACCTGACTCTACGCAATATAGTACCTGACGACGGTGACACGTTCATTTTTGACTGCACAAATGACCGACAAACCTTCCGTGGAGTACGTGAGACGTTCACCGAGACAACCGGACCAACTTTTGAAGTAAATGACAAGATGTTCGACGTCGACTTTGTTGACTTAATCTGCACAGAAACCAACAAGTACGCGCTTCAGAAGATAGCTTTGCTGCGCGAGCAAAATAAGCTATCTTCTAAATCGCGATTTAACAGATGGACTCCTACTGACAGGGACGAAATGATCAGCTTTTTAGCAGTAATGATTTTGCAAGGCCTGTACCTCAGAAAGATAGGAAATGGCTGAATTAAGACGGGAAGAAGATTCAGAAATATCATTACAGGAGTAATAAAGTGCAATATCTTCCGCATATTGCAAGACATTACAAAATGAATTTAAAGAGAGCTCCAAGTCATAAGTATAAATACTGTAAAGAAGAGGGCTTAATACAGACCTTTGAGGGAGACAGATTAGGACCCCTCCAAACTTGTCTGGAGGGGAAAAAAGAATTTTGAAATTTAACAGAAACTAGCCTGGACGAGAACAGACCTGAAACAAAATTAACTAGGAAGTAAGACATTGTCGTAGGCGGCAGACACATCCAGAAAAACTGCTACAAGAGACTCCCGCTTCGAGAGAGCAACCTGAATATCAGTGGAAAAAATACTTAGACTGTCCATGGTGCTGAAGCCCTTACGGAAGCCAAACTGACTTGGTGCCAGGATGCCCTTGCTTTCCAGAAACCATTCAAGTCTATTCTTGACCAAGTGCTCCAAAAGTTTTGCAATAGTACATGACAAAACAATGGGACGATAGCTTGACGAATCATCACCAGGCTTACCCGGCTTAAGAATAGGCAAAATAATCTGGGTTTTCCATTCCTCCGGAGGAATACCAGTAAGAAATATAAAGTTAAGAATAGACAATAGAATCTTTTTTGCAGAAATACTGCTTTTAAGTATAAAGGAATAAGGGATCCCATCAACTCCAGGAGAAGAATCCCTGAGACCGTCAAGAACAGTTAAAAATTCTTCCCATGAAAAGGGAGCATCAAATCTATTATTTGATTCAGAAGGAAGAGAGGAACAAAAAGAAAATTCATCCAGGGTTGGGACAGAAGGAGGAGGAATTTTATTACAAAAAAGGTCTATCCAACGAGAAGGGTCATTGAATGATATATTCACATAAGAAAGGGCCCCACGAAATCTTCTCATATTTTTCCAAACCATGGAAGGGGGAGTAGAGGGAGAGAGAGATTCACAAAATCCTTGCCAACCAGATTTTTTCTTTTCTGACAAAACTCTTGATGTTCTTGCAGCGGTTTTTTTGTACTTAATAAAGTTCTCCATGGTCATAGAAGATGAGTAAAGGACTTCTGCATCCTTCCTACTCCTACAGGCCTCAGAACACTCACGATCCCACCAAGGAACAGAAGGAATTTTATTTCTATGACAATTTTTTAAAGGGATAGCATTATTAGCGGCCGAAAGAAGATAATTTTTAAAAATATCATAAAGGGAAAGAACATTGTCAGCATTGATATCAGGAAAGTTGGATAACTCCTGATCTATATTCAGGCCAATCAGCTTTGGAGAGATTATATTTTAGAAGAGGACGAGGAGGAGTTGAAATTAGAACAGAATCAGGAGAGGAAATAATGATGGGAAAGTGATCACTGCCATGAGAATTAGCCAGCACATTCCAAGAGAAAAGGGACGCAATCGAAGGAGAGACTAAAGTCAAGTCAACAGCACTCTTCCTATTTTGAGAAGGAGACACTCTTCGAGTGGGAGAGCCATCATTAATGATGCAGAGATCCAACTCATCACACAAATCTAAGAAAAGGAAGGAATTAGAGTCACAAAAGTAAGAACCCCAAGAAGTGTGGTGAATATTAAAATCGCCTAAAATAATAATAGGAGAGGAAAGGGAAGCAACAATGATTTTGAATTCAGAGAGAATGGATGGGCTAGGGTCTGGAATATATACAGAAAGGAAAGTATAATTAAGAGCTCTAATAGCAACAGCATTAATCGCGTCACTATGAGCCGGGATAGAAAGCTGTGAAAAAGTGGTTGATCTGGACACCAGAATGGCAGATCCAGCATATCCATCTGCCCTATCGTCCCGGAGACATGAGAAACCAGAGACCCTAAAATGCGACCCTGGCACCAGCCATGACTCCTGGACAGACAGTACAGTGGGGCTAAATTTATTTATAAGGAAAATAAGCTCATTTTTCTTATGTCGGATACTATGACAATTCCATTGAAGGAACTTGGCCATGATAAAGTTTGTTGAACAGCTTAGTAAGTTTAGCATTGATGTTGTTCGGTAAATCGAGGTCATCAAAACGAGAAACCAAAGAGATTAACGTGGAAATTAGAAGATCTAGGAGATTGTCATTAGGGCAGGGAGAATTAGACAAGAGAGCGCTTCCATTAGGAAGAGCACGAGAGGGAAAAGAAACAATATCTTGATGAGCACGTCTGTCGTACCCTGGTCCAGAAGCTGGAGCCGGAGCACGTCTGGGAGTGGTTACTGTTTTTCTGTAAGATGAGGAGTAGGTGGGCCGATGAATTGGAGAGGCTATGACTTGATCCTGAGATGAGAAAACAGATGGGGAGGAGCGGACCGTATCAGCAAAAGAGCGTTTTACACGAGGAAATCTGGCTGAGGCTTCAGTGTATGATATATTTTCCTGGGACATGACAAATTTAATAGTTTTTTGTCGAGCATGTTCTGGACAGGAAGGGTCAGTGGCCACATGAGGGCCTGAGCAAGAAACACAAGTAGGAATTGGAGACTGGCTAGTACATTCCATGCCTAAATGAGGCTGAGCACAAACAAAGCAGCAAGCCGCAGAACGGCACTGGGACATTACATGACCAAATTTGCAGCATTTATTGCATTGTATGGATGGGAGAATATATGGAACCACAGGGAGAGATGTAAAAAAACAATACACACGTTCAGGAAGGCGTTGGCCCAGAAAAGTTAAAACTACAGTTTGGGATGGAATCCAAACAGTAGAGGTATTAACAGAGGTTTTCTTATTTAATCGGCGAGCCTTAATAACCTGACCAAATCCTTCCGGGACTGAAATTGACGAAACTAGCTCTTCAAGAGTCCACTCAACGGGGACATGACGGACAATGCCCATCCTAGTGAAGGGATATATAATGAAGGGATAATGGCTTCATAATTATCAGCAGCTAAAGCGGGGTGACACAGAAAAGATTTAGCATCATCTGCAGAATAGAATTCGACAGAAACACGGTTTCTGCCAATCCTCTTAACTCCATCTCGGGTTACATTTTGGATTTTATTAAAATGCAAAAAATGTCCAAACTTGATGGGGCGCAAGACAGTTCCTGCGGATGGGATAGAGACTTTTTTGCTCACATGAACTATAAAAGGAGCTGAATCAGCAGGGCCATAAGTTTTTTTATCATCCGCGAAATCAGGGTGAACGTAAGTGGATTGCATGGAGCTCGACACTTACGAAGGATTCACCTTTTTTTGAGGTTGGGCAGGAAGACCGGATGAGGAAGATTGACGTTTTCTAGATTCTTGGTCAACATCCATACTAACAGGAATATCAACCTTTCCATTGGGAAGATCAAGGGAAGAAAATGACGCGAACGGTAGGGAAAGACCTCCCCCAGGATCGGCGGGATCACCGTCCATTATAAATACTTAAAAATAAAGACAAACACAATAAATACTTACGATATAATAATAACAGACACAAAACACAACACAAATAATAACTTAGACTGGATCAGACAGAGAAATTCACTCCAGAAAATCGGTAAATTATCGCCAGACACAAAAACACCTTGTATCAAGCACTAACCTAAAAGCAGTCTATGTGAATTTTTAAAAATGGAGATGTAAATAGGCACATGAAATTAAAAAAAAATACAAAAAAGAATGTTTGATATTCATATTTATATTTTATCAGATTTCCTATGATATTACCTTATGTATGTATGTGCCCGAGTCAAAACTATCGTAATATTTACATTTAACCTACTCGATACTTTTACTATCGAACATCCGGCAACCCTAATCTACAAAACTGATTGATTTAAAATATTTCAGTGATTTATCGCCATTTCATAATTGAATAACGTGTTTTTAATTTTGTTCAACCAAATAAATATAAGACACGTTAATTTTACATTTGAACATTAAACATTTTAAAAATAAATAAACAATATGTCAAAGTCGAATTTGACATTACGCTTACGTGAATTTCGCTCTGGAGCATGGGCACCGTTAGCGGAAGATGGCGGCGGTCATGACGCAATCCGTGACGTCACAATGGCTGCCGTAATCCCAATGACGGTTTTAGGTAGGTACTCAAAGTGCTGTCAGCGCAAATCGGAACGCGGCCATTATTTATCGTACGTTATTCACCGCATAATGTATGCACTCGCCTTCCAATCATAGACAATAACTTTTTTATATTTTTTTTATAAAAAAAAAGGCCAGAAAAGCAGGCAACACTTTCACGCCTTTACGCGTTGTCCTGTCGTTTTCGTGTTGTATTATTAAAAAATTCAAGTGCAGTGAATTCTAATGCAACTTTTAGTTCCTGAAAATATTGTTTGTGTTTGAAATTAAATTTTGAATATTCTTATAAGTATAAAACATATTAACAAGATAATATTTTGAAACACTACACACTGACATTTTTCGTTTTCTGCGACGCCATGTTTGTCACGTTTTTGCCAGTTGTGAATATAAAATTGAAATTGAAGTAGCGTCGCCGCATGTAATTGTTATCCAGTGTTGTAATTGTTTTTCAAAATGAATATAGAATTTTCTAAAAACAAGGAGAAACGTTCCCGGTCATCATCCAGCGAAGCTAACAATGTAAGTTTTCATGAAATTCCCGCTCTCTGCGATATCGTCGTAAATTCCCAACAAAATGTGCGACCCCATGCGTAGATGTGTATTTTTACCTTTTCAAAGTGACGCTTTGCTTGGCGAGTGAATAAGATCGATTATAAACGTGTTTACCGTGTGATAATACCTTCACAAACTACACTCTTGCAAAAGTGGTAGGAAGCACAAGATTTACTTGCGACGTCCTGGACTTGTCAAAGTCCATGCTTTTAGCCAATTATTTACTGCTTGTTTGGCGGGATTCTTGCGGTTTTCCTGTATCTTTATAAATAAAACTATTTAACTCGATATAAGTAGTGTTATCGCGAGAAATGTAGCTGGGCCAAGGAATAATGTATGTTGATTTATGGATGAGATCCACAAATTAGATTTTCTATTTCGTTTGTTAAAATAGCTAAAAATCAGAGTTTCCCGATTCCCGTTCAATATCCAACCATATTGAATAGATTCAAGCTTGGGATACAGTTAAACTGTGGCATACCATCCAAAAAAGGTGTTTAGTAATGTTACTTATATTAAAGTTTAAACTGCCAATTTTAAAAAGGGTTTCTGGCATTAGTGAAATCAATACATAATGCAATGATGTTAGTCGCTATTTCATATAATGTAGCAAGTGGTGTGGTTATGGCTGTATTATGTATGATACTGCACAGGAATATTGACACAATCTAGGAATACAGATGCCTAGAAATTATAAGTAGGTACTACACAGTGCACTCAGTGCAAGTCTAGTGATCGAGAGTGATGCACATGTTTTAAGGACTACAAAATGGTATGTCTTGTTAAGATATTGTTATGCATCCATTTACAAGCCTTGTTATATAAATTATTTGAATGAGTTTTTTTATGTGAATATTGGTTCACAGTGCTATTAAGCTATTATACTTATTTTGTTATAATGTGGGTATTTATGTTATATTGTTTTCCTTAATATGTATATTTTTTATATTTCATTTTTTTGATATAGGGCCTGCTCAAGATATGAATGTAAAAAAAGGATGTCTAGTTTATCCTATTATGACTCTCATAGTTTGTATTCATCAAAAGTCTAATTAAACTTCGAAGATTTTAAATAAATAAATGAAAATAAATAAATTTCAGGTATCTAATAAAAAAGTAAAATTCGGGAATTTCTGGGTTAAATATTTGCTACAAGTTCTATTGCTTAGTATAGGATCAGATGGCCATGTGTGAGATGTCCCTATTTATTTAGGTATTTACTTTATTTATCAATAAATGACTAAAGCCTAATCACCCTAATCCAGGGTAAGCTCGAGCCCCTCTGTGGGGACATAAATGAGCTGTTAATGATCAATGATTGGTGTGAATGGATTTATTTAGGGTCCATGATCTCAAACATATATATGTCTAAACATATACCTACTGCTATCATTGGTTAATTAAATTACATAATTGTAGATTTATTATGTTTTTACAAATTAATTCTTCGGTACTCGGTCTAGTATCTCTAACTTTAGACTTGTTATGCATTATAATTTACGGATATATGTAATTAACTTCTGGAATTCCCTAGAAAACAAGATGCTAATATGGGAGAATGGGAGATACTAGGAACCGATAGGATTGATAGGGAACAGTTAAGAGACATTTCAATAGGGAACATAATCAGACTTTGCAGAGCATCGGGAAGATTCGAGGGGTCGACACTGCCGGGGCACCAGTAAAACCAGTGCTCTTCGGTTGTCTCCTAGAGGAATAGCGGGGCGAGGACTAACCTGTTGGACCGCCAAAGGGGGCGAGTTGTGTGACACCATGAGATCTGGAGGATCCCACGCTAAGGAAGTGTGGGAGCACTACCGAGGAACTTTGGAACCCCCTTCTGTCTGGGGTGAATCGGCTAGAACGCTCCAGCAAGCGCTTACCTGGAGCGGTGGGAGAGGATATGTGTGGGGGCAGAACTCATCCGGGGAGAGCGAGGGAACAGGGAGAAATGTCCGATGCACCGCGAGTCCGAAGGGCGACAACCGAACTGGGAATTAGGGGTGAAATAGTTCTACACACAGAGCAGGTCACCCGTCTGCGCTCCGTCGCAGGCGTCCCCCATAAGACATACATACATACATCCTCAAACCGGTCTGGAGCTATGGCATAGAACTATGGGGCACGGCCAGCAACTCAAACCTGGAAATCCTCCAACGATTTCAAAATGCTGTATTTCGAAACATCCTCAACGCACCGTGGTTTACCAGAACTTCAGATATGCATGAGTACCTTGATGCAAAAACAATAAAAGAGGGAGCGAACCTAGCATCAAAACGCTATATGGCGAGACTTGTTTCTCATGACAACACCCTTGCAGTCGCTCTGACAGAAACACGCCAATATACGAAAAGGCTAAAAAGGCACAACATTGATGAACTACCAAAAAGACGGTGACCACTGTCAGTCAGCTAAATAAGGGAAGAGCCCTCCAATGGGAGGAGCCGTCTCGCACGCCACATCCGTTCACAGAAATTCTGCTTATGGTGATTGCACTGATTGCAGGAAGAAATAAAATTAGAAAAAAAAAAAGCTTTTGGTATTTTTGTTTTTTTCACCACAACGGTGAATTCTTGTTCCATTTCTCAGTTGTAGTGTTAATTTTTTTTAAAGATGTATTTACAATTTTGTTTTGATGTCTCAATCATGTTTATATTTTGATCATCTTGCCTTGTTTTATATATGCTGCATTATGTTTTGTGGCTACAAAATTGAATAAGGGATCATTAATTAATTAGTCCCATAATATTCACCACTTCTACTTCTAATCTCCATTCAATTAAAAGTGACAATAGAGAAATTTCCACTTTTTGATAAATTCTGGAAGTTCTGATGAGATTGTAGGCTCTGCTAGCTTTATTCATACTTGCCACCTCTTAAATATTTTTAACTGGTGTATACAATATGCTTTGTGTTGTGGTTTCTTTGATGATGGATGATGAAGTCACATCTTATCCTTATCAGGGAGTCAGGGACATAATTATGTTTCTTTATTCAAAACAATTTAATGTTGCATGACAGATGTTTAAAATTGAGATTAGGGCCATTCCAGCTGACACCACAATTTTACAAACTTGAACAATGTAATTTGTATTCAAAACATTACATAGAGTACAACTAATAAACTAAATTATCAGAAATCAACCATTTTCTTCAAAATTTTATCAACTTTTTAAAATAAATGAAGTTTAAGAAATTTTTTAAATGAATACATAGAATCTAAAAATATATTTTTCTCTTTTTTTATCTATTTTTCTCCCTAAAAAAGAGAAGAATTCAGAATTGGAAGGTTGATTGATTGGTTGGGTTGGTTTTGGTTTAGTTGGTTGGGTGGTTTGGTTGGTGAAAACGTAATAGTATTTTAGTTTTTGTCATATTAGTGTAGAAAATATTTAATTAAACTGAAAATATTTGAAGTCTCTAAAGAAACATGCAAGCAAAAAACAAACCTATTCATTTTATAAAACGAGTTTATAAAATGTAATAACATAATTTTCTACATAATGCAATAACAACAGGGCAAAGTGTCAAATATTTTGAGAACCTTTAACAAGTTAACAAGTTATGGAATGAATTGGTGCATTAAAACAAAATGAGTCATTGTTACTTGCTTTTTTAAATAAATTATTATTATTATTAACATCTACCATTCGTATTGCAAAATGCAGTGTGAACATCACAATATAATAATATTGAGATGTTCACTTAGAGGTGATGTAAACGCGCTCTAGATACTTGACTGACATGACAGTCTTGCTCTTTATGCACATTTAGTATTATTGTTACTAAAATTAGATTGAGATTGGTCCTGCAGTAATGTTTTACTCAAACTGAAGCGAATATTGCGCGAGAGTTACTCGCGTTTTTCGCGTATTTCCTCACTTGCGTGAGCTCTTGAATCTTCTATCCTGCTCACTCACGTGAGTAATCGACTATAACAGTTTGAGCAGAACATAGCGCTCTATATGGTCGAATTGAGAAACCTCCTTTTTTTGAAGTCGGTTTAAAAATACTATTCATCAGGGCGATAATACTGGTATGCGACCATTGTATGAATTTCATACTTCTATACCTACTGAATTCAAGATTATTTTTTGGTTTAGTGATTTTTTGTACTAGTCAGTATTATACCTATACAATTGCGAAAGTTTATTTGTTTGTCTTTATTTCGGATCAACAGCTTAACCGATCTTGGAAATAGTATTTTATTATTAGTGAGAAAATGGTGTCAATTCCCGCAGCGAAACTAAACTTAAATTTAATGTTAGTCTTGTCACTTTCTGACCCACAATCATGAAAAAGGACAGGCGATTGTCAACCATTGTGAGCGCCAAATTTTATAGCGCAAATGTCAAGTTTTGACGTGTGCCATGTAATTTTAAACGGCTTGCTTTAGGATAATTTACGTTTGTGACATAAAATTTGACGTTCAAAAGTGCCGACAATCTCCCGTCCTTTTTCATGGTTGTTGGTCATTGGTCATTACCAAACCGATCGGCGCTGACGCTCGTATTGTGTATTGCTTATATAAATATAATGTCAAGAAGGTCTAACCTACCAATATAAAAATAGACCTCGCAGTGCTAATAATATGTACGGCGTCGTGTGTCAGCACATACTGGAAAAGGATAACCGGCACCAACGTTGCCAACGTTGAGTGTGCGTCACGTGGTCGGGATGTCTTCTTTTCTTGTTTTACTTCATTCAATAAATCATCATAACAAAACTTAACATTTCTGTTAAATAAACTGTTATATTCGTGGAGATAGATTTCGACCAAAAGTACTTCGATTCAATGCAGTGTCGCTCATTTTGTCAAGATACAAAATATATACAAATATATATAACTTCAGTGTCAGAGTATCAGGAATTTCTTACTTTGCTAAACATATTCCTTTTTTCATTATAAATGCATTTGTTCGTTTCGTATTTCCTTTGGTTTTAGGACACAGACAACTTTTATCATAATACGTGAAAATATATGTTTGGATGTTTAGATGTATGGATATTTGTTCCGCTTTCACGCCTTAACTACTGAACGGATTTGGATGAAATTTGGAATGGAGATAGTTTGTAACCTGATTAACACATGGAATACTTTTTACGGGAAAATCTTACACAATGCGAGTGAAGCCGCGGGCGGACCGCTAGTAGGACACATTAATAACGATTTAGTTTGAATGTAGCTTGTAGCCCTCCCAACCCGTGGTCCACCTCATCAGTCCACCTGGGTGTCTGGAAAAGAGATTGTTGATTTACGACATTGCAACGAGAACCAATCTTAATCGCGCGGGAATTAAACAGGGTGTAATCGTTAGGGGTTCCCATGCGATTATTCCGTATTTATTACAGATATCAAAAAACTTTAAACTGATATCGAAAGTACGTTACCTAATGAGTAAAATAACATCAATAACTTTAAAAAAATAAAACGAGAAATATCCAAAATTTTGACATTAAACACTCCGTTACATTTAGTATGAGATAAGGAAACTAAAACCTTTCTACTATTGATCTCTTAGGAGCGCACGCCACTGGGTGATGGGAGGGAAATAAATAAGTCATACAATACTACGAACTACGATATAAGAGACCTACTCAGCTAATTGGAAATTATTATCATCGATCGAGTGTCCTATAATTAGGGCGATCAGGGTTTATCGACCACGCACGCAAGTCCACTGGTTTTATCGATTTAAAAGTAATTTCATAATTCTACAGTATCGTTCTAGTATAATAGTTTCATTTAAAACAAGAGCGTCTGGGTTGTCATTGTTTTCAAGGTGCACCACACACCTTGGCCGTTTTAGTGTAGGTATGGGGCAGCTACTCGGTTACAGTTGACAGCTCTCGTCTTGGACAATCAGGGCTTGATCGAAGGGTGAAACCAGCTGACCTGTACTTCTCAATCCCAAATTTTGGCCACTATTATTTTTTTACACATCAAGCTCATATACGCCCCCACCGAGGGGCTCGACCCAGTGCGGGGGTTAGTTGACTTCATACACAACCTTTGAATTTCTTCGCAGGAGTGTGCAGGTTTCATCACGATGTTTTCCTTCACCGAAAGAGCGTTGAATAAACGTACGTATATGAATTCGAAATTCGAAAACACATTGGTACGTGGTGGGGATCGAACCCACGTCTCCCGGACGGGAGGCAGCGGCCCTAGCCACTAGACCACTGACGCTCTATTTATTCACGGTCCAATCTTTTTGCACAATATGCCAAGCCACGGTTCGATAGAAAACCTGCAGTTTGGATTTTTGACGTTTCGTGAGAGATAGGCGGATGTGCTTGTCACTTAAAAATTGCGTTTAAGTTATATTGCTAATGCGCTGCTGTCGACAACGTTTGTCTCTGTACGCGACATGCTATTCACTATCACTTCATCAACGGCCCGTTACAGTCCACTGCTGGACTATGAGCCTCCTCCACTTAAGTGGAGGATTTTGCCATAATCTCCACGCTTGGCAGGCGGGTTGGAGATCGCATATTAACAGGTTACTGTATCAGAGAGCGCTGCTGCCCGTTCCCTGTTCAATGTGTAGTCCCTAAGTCGCCTCTTACGACACCCACGGGAAGAGTAAGGGTTGGTGACGAATGTATTCTACTCTACCGTCACCACACGGTCACTAACACTTTAATTAACCTATATAATTAATTTGCCGCATAGCGAGTTTGATTGCTGCTAGTATTGATTTAGGAAGGACTCAGATCGGAATCAATGTGATTGTCATAGTTATCGTTTGATATAATTAAGCTGTAAAATGTGTTAACTTTAATGTAATTACGATTTATCGTATATAAATTAGGCGCATATTATCTTATAATAAAAAAATCGGATTGGTAGTTTATTTACTTCACGCTGCAGTTGAGCCGCCATTGACAAAGATAGAGCGTCTTGAATGCGGCAAAAAAATTTTCCTGTTAAATAAAGCTTACGCTCATCAGAGTACCTACATAATATTAAATTAATTACAATAGCTAATTTCAGGAGTTGTTACCCTAGCATCAGCTAGGGTAACAAGGAGGGGTTGGAGTAATTAGTATTTTGTATTTCTATGCGCATTTAATTTGACTTATTACTGTGTTATGTATGTATGAGTAATGACCACTCTTTTTTAAAATTTCTCTTTTACCAAACTTTATTCTACTTAAATCTGTTGCAGTCATTTGTGAAGAATGTGACGTCGCGCGTGTCGGGGCTCCTCCCGGCAGCGGTTGCTAAATGGTTCAGCAGTCCCAGTTCTTCCAACGCCAATGGGTCTGTGCCGGTAGCCGATGTAACAGACTCCTCAACGGAAGATGAGGCTCCAGAGACTTCGGTCTCGTCGCAGCCGCCGCCGAAACGCAGGCGGTTTGCTTCCCCTGGAAACTACAATCACTATAATGCCACAGAGGTAAGTAATATAAAGAGTTAGTCGTGAAGTCAAAGACAAAAACAAAACCGATGATCTTCGGTCCCTTTTCAATTAAAAATTATAGAAAGTGACAGGACTAATATTCGTTTAGTTTAGTTGGGCGTATGCCGAATCGACACCAAAGTCTATTTAAAAAAGAAAGTTGAAAGCCTTCTTGTGTTAATCTAGGCCCAAAATTTAGCCAGAATTATCGCCTGCATTATTCAGACCCGGCGTGGTACAAGAAACAGTCACGGATCGTTATTAGTAAAGCCAACTGTTATAAAGAGAATAGACAGTTCGGCACCTCTCGCAATATTTTTTGTAGCAAGGCACCTTTAATTTGATCAAATTAAAAAATAAGCTGAGAAGTATCTATTGTCTCTCGATTCCATTCTCGTCATCCAAAAGTAATTAGCATTAAAACAATGAACATGAACATGATCTCGATATTGGGACAAATTTTCACTGTTTGCTCTATTTCTTAATTTAAGTTCGTGTGTCCTTTTTACCTTTTAAAGTTTTAGAAGAGACAAAATATGGACATCCTAATATTATAGATAGACATAGATGACAAAAAAAAAGTAAGAGATTAAAGTTGTCAACATCGAATTTGAACATTAGGGACGCGTAGATTGCAGAGGACGTTTAACGCTACCCTACGCCCTTATTTTAGGCAATCATTTCTTCAAAATAATATCATTCATACGTCAACATTCATCTCTACACTTTCATTAGTAATAAAAACGAAAAGTATAGCTGGACTGTAAAATTATGGTAATGAATTGGGGTGGGGTTATTTACCGAAACTGAGCTATAACCGTAACTAAGTAAAAATTCTTGTTTCAGACGAACTGCGTAAGCAACGATCAGGCATATGAGTCGCTGCCTTGCAGCCCGTTTAGCACGGTGCAGTCGCCTCCTGGCCGGATCACGTTCCGACGCGAGACCAACTTCGTGTCAACGCCACTGAGGCCCGCCGAAGAGACTGTCATTGATATGTCTAAGAACGACACGACAAGCAACTTCAAGACGCAACATTCAATGACGTCTATAGGCCCTTCGGTCGCGACCAAGAGGAAATCGTTGTTCGACTCGCCCGGCACCGCTGAGTCGTCTGCTAAAGCTTGTGGTAAGATTAAACAAAATATTTATAAATGTTTTAGATAAACTTGGGCATGTGCGTCTATAACAGACCATAACTGACAGACTGTAAAAGCAAAAATAATTTTTTAACTTGTTCATTCCGTCACTTCGTTTAAGTAAAGTACTTTATGCATAGGCTCCTTTGCCTGCAAATAAACTAGCTAATCAATAAAAAATAATAATATCAGAAGCAGTCGAACATGATTGAGCTAACATCTCATCGTTTATGATTTCAAGCAACAGTATTTGTTAAACATACCTCACTAATTTAACAATTGTATTTACAGCAAAGTCATCTAGCAACACAATAAAAGACCCCAGCCAGCCTTGTTTCAAACCTAGCCTGCTTGGGTCGCCATTTTACCCTGGCAGGACAATGTACGGGGGCGCCTCGTCCTCTTACATAAACCACCCAAATATCAAGCAGAGGAAGAACACATTGGTGAACGAGACAAGTACCAGTGACAATACCATCAGTCACTCGACGCGGCGGATCATGGACCTTTTAGAAAATTACTCGTCGCCCTTGAACGAGGCAAAGAGGATACCAAACTACACGCGCACATCGAGAAACAGCAGTCTTAGTAACAGTCTCAGCAGTCCTTCGCCACCCGTCAGCAAGGTTATTTGTAAGTATTTCTCAGCTTTAATGATGAATTGCAACTTACCATTAAAAGTGTGATACATAGTCAAAATTTAACACAATCCCAGCTGCTTTCCTAATAAAATAATAAAAATTCTAATAATTATAAAGCGAAAAATGAAACGACGTTTTCTGTAACAATAATAATCTATAAAAAAATTGATTGTGGTCTTCCCGAAATGGAATTAAAATCTAAAATGAAGATGCAGAGAAAAGCCGACTGTCGCCGGACCAACTCATGATTTTCTGTGAGAGCCGTATAAAGGCTGTCACCTTATCACTAAGAAACTTCTATACACTACATCTTAACCCAATAATAGTGCCTGGCAGGGTGTTACCCATTTGGACCCAAATACAAACAAAAAACTATCGACGTAACTATTGGAGGGCAATCAGACATTTTAATAAAAAAAGAAGAACAATATACATTAAAAAACTGTTTTTAAATGGGGCTATGGGGAAAAACTAAGGTTTTATTGTATTGTAATTAAATTTGTTCAAACAACAATTTACTCAACGTAAATAAAATTTCTCATTTCACCCAATTTTAGTCCAATAAATTGCAAAACTGTAAAGCTAACTTCAAATCCACACTGTGACACTCCAAATTCATTACTAAACAAAATAAAGCTAAAAGGGTACTTAAAGAAATGGCCCCAAAAGGGGACAGCTGGCTTAAATGGGTACTCACTCCGTAGTGCTAAAAACGACCTTATATTAGAACCGATGTCCTTCTATTCCAGCCTACAAAACGCAAGAGTTGCACGTGCCGAGTATAGCGTCGATACTGCGCCTGAAGCAGCGGTCGCGGCTCATGGACACGACGACGGCCGCGCGGCAGATCATCGCGTCACACAGCAGCACCATTGACTATCCGTACCCTTCCACTAGCTCTTACAGGTCTGAACATTACAACACTTTTTGTTAATTCACTATTTTTGGGTCGGTCGGACTATCAAATATACAGCTTAGTATCGAGTATTTTTTTTTAATAAATTGCTTCATTCATATCTTTAATAGTGTAATCTAATTAATTGACGTGACCACGTTTCAGTGCTCAAGGTTTTACGTGAGTATATTAGGCCGATTCGGATAGTTTTCATTTTCATTAATTTTTCCTTTACTACATGGTTTTTCCTTATAGCACATTATTATACTAATTCCACAAAATTTATAAGTTAATAGACGCCAAAAACCAGTTCATTGATGACAATATTGACCAACCAAGTCGCGGTTTGGAGACGTTTGTCTAAATTACGGTCGCGCCGCGCTGATATAATTAAAGATTGTATTCCCTATTCTTATTATTCAGCCTTCTAACTATCGATATTACGTTTACAGAGAAAAACAAAAAGAACAAGAATCTAGCAGTAAATTAACTACGAAAGTTAAGTCAAGATTGACCAGGCCAAACCGAGGCGAAGGTGGTGACGAGTCGGAACTGCCGGCGCCTTTGAACCTGCCCTCCGCAGTATTGCAGATCGACCAGAACAATCTACCCAAGTTCTCGTTCGGCACCCCCGCTACGTCGAAACCAGCGCCCACAGTGATAGAGACCAATACCAAGATTACCGAAACGCCCCTACGTAAGCCCGACATTGTCACTAGCGCGAACCCGTACAAATTCTCAAGCCCAGTCAGGTTGTCCAGCGATGCGCCTGATCCCGAGAACACACCACCGAAATTCACATTCGGTAGTCCTGAAAGGAGTGTTGATAAAGTAACTGAAAATACAACCGACGGTTCTTCTGTTGTAGGTACTACTAAAGCGAAAGAACCAGAGAGGGACGTAACTAAAGAAAAAGATTGGAAATGTTGCGATTGTTGGGTGACCAACAAACCTGATGTCGAACATTGCGTATGTTGCGGCGGCAAGAAACCATCACAAACCATCAAAGCTTCCACCAAATGTTCGGTCTGCAAACTGGCCGACAGCCAACCACTTAGCGAAAAATGCGTGAAATGCAACAAAATAAAAGTAAACAACATTAGTAAACCAATAACGAAACCGGATGACTCCAAATGGAAGTGCGAGGACTGTTGGGTGAGCAACGAGGGCAGCGCCGAAGTTTGCGTGTGCTGCGGCGGTAGGAACCCTAAGAAGCCGACGGTGATCATACAGAATCCACTCGTGAATGACAAGGACAGCGAGTGGAAGTGCGAGGACTGTTGGATCAAAAACAAGAGTAGTGTAAATAAGTGCGCGGCGTGTGGAGCGAACAAACCCGGCGCCAAGACAGCCGCGCCGCCGTCGAGCTTCTTCAGTTCACATCTCCCCAAACCACCCGACAACGCATTCAAGAAAATCATCACCAAGCAAACAGACCAATGGGAATGCTCCAGCTGTCTGGTCAGAAACGATAGCGATAAAAACAAATGCGTTTGCTGCGAGGCAGACAGAGAAGGCACGACAAAAGAAAATGACAAAAAGTCCTTCAACTTTGGGGTTACGAACACGTCATTCAAATTCGGCATTGATCCCAAAGCACAAGTAGCTAGCACACTTAAAGCGACAGAATTGAAAATTGGAACAGAAAGCAAAAAAGAGCAATCTGAAACTAACAACAATGTGCTGTCGGAGACACCGTCGTTCACATTCGGCCTGCCAGTGAAGAAAGCTGAAGATCAGTCAGACTCCGCTAAAAAAGCGGTGCAGAAAGCAGACAGTGCGCCTAAAGTAAGCTTCTCATTCGGAATACCAAAGTCAGCCGAATCTACTGGCTTTTCTCCCATCAAACAAAGTGCACCTAAACCTGCAGAGGAGGATAAAGAGAAACCACAAGTAGTGCCAAAAGTAGACTTAACCGTTTCGAAAACGCAAGAGTCTCCGAAGCTTGTAGGTAATATATTTACGCCGCCCGTGCCGGCCAGTCAGTCGCCGCGGGAAAAGTCGGTGGCAGTCGCGGCCATCAAGCCGACCAGTACGCCGGTGTTGAGCGCTTCGCTGTCTATAGAGAAGAAAGAGCCGAGCAACCCTCTGCTGCCGAAGCCCGAAGCCACGAGCGTAGCGGCGGTCCCGCAGACTACTGCGACGTTTTCGTTCGGCTCGGGCGGGGCTCTCAAGCTGTCCACCAACATTTTCGCGTCGCCGACCACCACCGCCGCGAACTTGCCATTCGGATCGCCGCCACAAAGCACGCCGGCTACCTCCACGATGTTCCAGAAGAGCGAACCGACGACGACTTCCGCAACCATGTCGGTGTTTTCCAAGAGCGATACCGTGTCGCTGTTCCAGAAAAGCGACGCGCCGGCCACGAGCGCGCCCCCGGTCGCCGCCGCGGCGCCGATGTTCAGCTTTGGCACCGCAGCCGTCGCTCAGGCGCAACCCGCACAACCCGCGCAGCCAGACAAACCGAAGTTCAACTTCACCTTCGGAAGCAACAATAAAACCGAAACGACATCGATGTTCAAGCCCCCCGAAAACAAATTCACGTTTGGTGCCCCGTCAGAAAACAAATTCGCTCTGCCTGCTACGAACGCGATTGGAGGAATCCCGATAGCTGGTACGATGGCTGGCAACGGGCCGCCCGTCGCTAACGCAAACAGCGGCAGCATTCTCTCAAGCGGCAACGCGATACCAGCCAATCCGCTGACGAGCGTCAACGACTTATCATCACATAATACCTTGTCCGGTGCAAGCGGTATGCCAAACAATACCCTTCAGACGCCGACAGGAATATTCGGGGCGGCAGTGCAAAAAGAGAACATGTGGTCGCCGGCCAACAACTCGACTGGCGTGTTTGGTTCGAACACGAATATGCAGAAGCCGGGCGGTTTCTCGTTCGGAACGTCGACGCCGTTCAACGCGAGTAGTGCTCCAGCGTTTGGAAATGCGCAGCCGACGAACATGTTTGGGATGGGCCAGGCCACGAGTCAGCCCTCGATGTTTGCGACGCCGACGCCGCCGGCGGGAAACATGTTCGGGTTGCCGGCAAGCCAGCCCGCGCAGGCGCCCGCGATCATGTTCGGGTCGCCAAATGTGGGCGCGACGCCGACCTTCGGGGCGCCAAACCCCTCGATCCCCAACTTCGAGGCGCCCTCGCTCACGCCCGCGCAAGCGCCTGCCTTCAACTTCGGCGGCCAGAACCAGTCGACTGCCATCTTTGGATTTGGCCAGGTAATCGTCATTCATTTTAAACCATGATTTTGATTTGATTCTGTTGCTAGTTTTTCTAGTAGCAATTTACATAAAATACTAGATGACATTTTAACTCTACCTTTTACCTCCTTAGGAATGGAATTTCCAAAACCTTCCTTTAGTTTTTCGACCCAGTAGTTTCGACTTTTATCTGTCTGCGTTTATCTGTTAGTCAGTCCTTTTATAGTACAGAAGAAGACTAGCATTATGCAGGTCCCTCATTGAGTTGCGAGCGCTGATCTTTCACTCCGTAAAAGTTGTATCAGACGCGAGGCGACTATGCTACAACACTCGCAATTCAAACTTTTTCGTAGACTAACCCTGCGTTCTGAGACGCGCTGTAATTTACCCCAAGGCTGTAATCCATTACAGCACCCGTAATCGCCTACCGAATAACTAGCATGCATTTTTTTGTTTTTCTGATCGCCGAGCGAAAGTCTGATTCGGAGTGTACCCTAATTCGTGCGTTGTTATTGCAGCAGCCGCATCCGCAGTTGCAGCAGCAAGGCGCGGGCGGCGTGTACTCGTTCGGCGCGTCGCCGGGTGGCGCCCCGCAAGTCCAGTTCAACATGGGCAGCGCGCCCAACGCGGCCGTCTCGCAGCGACGCATGCGCAAAGCCGTCCGCCGCACCACGCCGCGATGAAACCTACAAACATCACTCCACCCAGTAAGTCCTTAGTTTCCTTGACATCTGGATCTGGAGAGAAAGTACGCTAGGGCACATAAATGGGGAGCTTAGGAGCGATAGAACGCATCCTTTTTGAGAAAGCAACGTAGTATGGAGAGGTCCTGATACGTCTGCTTTAGATCTGCACAGCGACCGCTAAAGTCACTTAACTTAGTCCAACCATGAACTGGTTGATTGAATCACTGATGACCGTGACGGCGCTATAAGGGTGGAACATATGTGTACTAATGATAAAATACGATATTTAATTATATATGACCGACAAATAAATATTAAATACAATAAGGTACGTAAAAAGTGAGATAATTCTGAAACCACTATTATAAAATTATACCACAAGTAGAGTTCTACAAAAATATTACTTATAAGTTTATACAACAAATGTGACAAAAGAGAGTTTACACATAGTAGTTAACTAAACAGAATGTTTTATTTGCTGTAGAAGAAAAATAAAATATACGGTCGAATTGAGAAACCTCCTTTTTTTGAAGTCGGTTTTATAAAAGAAACAAAATGGTTAGAACCTACATGAACCTACTTGAGAGTACAGTTGAATGATAACATCTATGATGTCTCTAGATGTCTCATTCCTCTATTCCTCTTTGTTCACAACCAGAAGTGGTCAAGAACCGGAATGAGTTCAGTCAGGATATAAACGAAAGCAGTCAACAACGAAATCAAACAATCCAACAACAAAAACTTGCAACTAATTACCTAGTTCAATATTAAAAATTAATCACACACTGAATAGTTTCGAGAAACAGATATGAAATCAGAAGTATAAAGTTCGCCTTTCCATCGACTCACTGAGAAACAGAGGAATTCAGAAACTCGACTTATATTTACAATAAAACTTCTTACAACCTGTTCAGATGGAGACTCTCTCACAGGTGGTTCTAACTTGGAATAATCTATCATTTAATGTCGTGCAACTGTACGCAGGAAGATCTAATGAATGCTACTGATACAACAATGGGGGATCGGATTACTTTTTATTTTATTAATCCAAACTTCTTAGTTTCTGCTATCGAATACTAAAATAATTTTGCTCTATCTTTAAAATTGACGGAGTTATAAAGGTTTGCAGTTCAAGATTAGACACTTGTGACGTCATTTGTTAGTAACGCCATATAATCTTCATACAAAAAATAGTTTTTGAAAGACAACAGACATATCGAAACTTTAAAATCACTGTAAATTAGTTTTTCAACAGATTCAGTTTTTTTTCTTCGCGAATCGTCTGCTACTAATCTATATTTTAAAAATAATTCATAAAATATGGTAAATTTAGGAACAGACCGATCCCCTATTATTGTAGCCAATTTTTGGGCTGAGACCTCACATGTCATTGCCAACAACATGAAAAGAAGAAGAAAATACTGAATTGATGTTGTTTAAAAACAGTAACTCAACTTGAATTCTGTCTGTGACAATCACAATAATTTATAATGTTTATTTATTTCCGTGCAGAGTTTGCGAGGTCGGTTGTAGACTTTCGATCCACACGATAAAGAAGAATGAAGAATTCCGCCCAAATGTAAATGTGTGTGGGTGTGTGTGTGTATGGTACATACTATAAAACGTTCTGTAACAGTATCTATAATATTGCCTTGATTTATCCATTATATTTAAATAACTTCTACTTTTATGATGAGACCACGTCAGCACGTACTTATACGAGTATCAACAAAAGTTAACGATGACTGGGTGTAGCCAGTACGATAAAAAAAAATAGTCATGCGTCCAAAATTTGTGGATGTTTTTTTACTGTTTTACTTTTATTATTAAGACTGAATAAATATATCTGAAACAATGAAACTTTTGAGTAGGCAAGTCTTTTAATAACATTAATAAATTTTGTGTGTGTGTGTATGTGTGTGAGCATGTGTGAGTGTGTTTTGTTGTATTACATTTATTTATTTATTATTAAGAATGAATAAATATATCTTAGTGAAATTAACAAATGTCTTGTTGCATCACAATTTTGGTTTTTGTAACGTAATAAAAAATTGAAATTAGTAATAATAAACTTGGAAAATGAATTAACTCATCACAAATAAAATCAATGTAGAATCACTGAAGGGAAAGGCAATCAGTACATGTCAATTCGGATTAAGTTAAGTGTCTTCCGCGGTCGCACCCCTGGACACTCTTATAGTCTAAGAGAATTATTGTATATTAAGCTATATAATACACGTACCTTGCCAAACATTAGAAGTCGAATTGAGCGTTTTGCCTCAGCTAGCACTTTCCAAAATTACAGCAATTCAATATCGAATGTTTTACGCGATTTCTATCTTAATCGTCACACTAGGCAAGGATGTACGCGTTCTGTATATTGCTGTTATAATGAACATAATTACTGCCCTAAACCGATTTTAAACTTCGTTCGCCAGATGTCAAGCTAACTTCGCTGTGTTATACTTTAGTTACAATCATGTGAACCTGTAAGGACGTAACGCATTACTTCGACGTCCTTTAAGGTTGTAATTTTAAGCTTAGCAAATAAAACTTCTTAGATGTATAAAATCAACAATAGAGGGAAGTTTTTAATGGTGATTGTTGTATCACGTTCAAAATTGTATGTGATGTTTAGCTTATTTTTTTTACATATAGTTACTTTGGCATTGTAACTTCGAGTGCATGATCTGGACTTTTTTTATGTCATAATCATGAGTTTAGAAATTTGTCAATAGAGAATTGTGCCATCTATGAATGTCTTTAGAATGTAGACATTCATAAAATTATTCAAACTGGCGCATCATATGCGCACATTTGGCACATTTCGATTTAGCTCTTTTTGTTTCTCATACTGTATGTAGGTACCATAATAATAATTTATAATATATTTTTTCTTCCAATTTGGACAGACTGTAGCTGTTTGACTTTTTAGGCTCACGATATACAAAAAAGATTATTTTTCATCGATTTGTAAATCGTAGCGATGCGAATGATGAGTCGCTCTAGTGTGGATTAAACTTAAAATGTATGAGGTACACAATTTTTAGGGTACCGTGTCTCAAAATGTTATAGAATTACTTTGGCGTCTATATTTCTGTCACTCTATACTATAGGATCGACACGCCACATTTTATGTGAATCACACTGAAATTTTAAGTCAAATTCATCAATCTTGATAGTTGAATTCTGGGGTTCCAAAATGCCTCGATTATTTCGAGCGTATCATTGTACTGCACTGTTTTTATAATTCGACAACGCCTATGGATTTTGGATAGATCGCCGAGCTCTTGATCAAATTTAAGCATGTATTCTATGAACCGCACCTAGGAAGAAATCAAGAAATGTAAAAAAATACGGCTCCCCTTACATGTAGAAAATAGAAATTATAACATTTTTATTTATGCCAAAAGTTAGTGAGAATGTGTTAATGCCGTAAAATATTATAGACTTTTCAAGGTTAAAAATCTGCTATTTATCATAACTTAAAATTTTGATAGTGAATTTATCCCGACTACGGAATTCTTCACACACTTGGCCGATTGCTTCTGATAATATGGACTGAAACTGCTAAATGAAATCTATACTGCACTATATTGTAAGGTCAACCAAGAAAGTGGTTTACCATTTTTCATTCAATTTCCTAGTTATCGAAAATTTCAATAAGGTTGACAGATCGTTCTGCAAACGAAAATAATCTTTGTTGGTCTCTTAGATAAATGAAAGGCTCGCGCGGCGCTCGCCTAGATACCGCTTGGCATAGTTGTAAAATGCAGCAACAAATACTACGCCGAATTCGGCGTACCCGAGCTCGCGCCGACGCGTCTCGTCTCGTATTTCCTCCGAGCTTGCATCCTTCCAAATTGTCATTGTCATTGTTGAGTTGCCGCATTCACGGAGTTGTTGTTAATAGAGAGCGCGGTATCTAGGCGAGTGCCGCGCGAGCCTTTCATTTATCTAAGGTTGTTCTATAATTTGCAACTGACAATCAACCAACGGTAAACCAATTTATTGGTCGACCTTTACAAGGAAAAAATAATATAAAAAGTAATTAGTATGTTTGTCTTCGTGCTGTAACAAAACCTTAATTTTATTTTTAGATGTTTTAGATAGTGCTGACGGCTTTCTAGTTCTCTCGAATTCTCGGTACTAAATATTTCCGAAGTAACAAACCAGACGCTAAAAAAATAAAACTTGTGGGATATTACTTGGCTGACAAGTAATTAACAAAAACCTTATTTATGGCTCGTTACATATTATAAAAATGTATAACTTCGAGGTTATTTCATACTTAAAGAAATTATATCTCTAACCGGATGTCGACAGTAGCAATGTTATAGGAAATTTAAGATGTGTTCTGATCAACAATTACAACTAGATAACGGGGGTCGCATACAAAATCACAGCTAAATGCTGTCTGCGTCAATATAATATACTTATACAGCTACATTTGTTTATTAACCGACCGAGACAAACGTTTTAAAACAGTCATAAGTTCAACCTAACAACACTAGCCAAGTAATAAAATCGCAAATCTTCTACGACCATTTGTTTTCTTTTGTTTCAACCGATAGTTCGGTATTAGTATTCAAAATAAGACCTCACGCCGCAAGTGAGGCGTTATATACCGAGACGTTTTTTTGCTCCGACCCACTTACATTTGCGATCGTGTGATTCCAAGTCTTGAGTAAAAATTGCGATTTAGACGAGTTGCTACTATAGACATTTTACGTTTGCGACCGTTCGATACTAAATCTTTCAACCGATTCTGTTTTTTTCTTCGCGAATCGTCTGCTATTAATCTGTATTTTAAAAATAATTCATAAAATATGGTAAATTTAGGAACAGTCCGAAGCCTATTATGACTAAATTATCCTCGGAACAATAAAGGAACAATATCACCAGAATTCCAAAGTCAGCTAAAGTGCACCATTATTTATTTCTAGTTGTCGTTAATACAATTGGACGTAGTTACACGAAAAGGATCCAATCCACACAAAGTTACTTTTCAGATATTGAAGTTTGAAGTTCAAAATATTTCTTCATAGGTATTTGTTTCAAGATAATTTTACGTGTTATGTTTTGTGAGAAACATTAATAGCTATTTATGCAACTGTTGCATAATGAGGGGTATTTAACATGAGTGTGGTTTATGAAACGAGCGCAGCGAGTTTCATAAAAGTATGCACGAGTGTTAAATACTAATTATGTACAGTTGCATACAATAGTTTATCTACACTCATACAACAAATTTAAATTAAAGACAAAATAAAGTAATCATTGTTTATTGTAATAATTATTGACATTTTCAAACGTTAATGGCGCGAAAATAAATCTGCAGTAATATCGCACCGCGCATGCGCGCCGCCAAGGTTGCGTTCCGAAACACGCTAGTGTGCTCAAATAGCAAGCATCTGCGTAAAAATAAAAAAATAAAAACTTCATTTTGTTACAACTTTGCGATAACGAAATGAAATTTGTATGGATCCTTAGTCACGGCTCCATCGAAAGGTATATCATTTGCTTAGCGTTTCTGATAAGTAAATGAAGGATTTACGACATGAGTGTAGATAAAACATTTTTATTGTTAATAGTATATTTATGGGACGATTGGTATTATTTGCGGTCAGTTTTGTGTACGTAAGTCATTTTTGACAATGTTGTGGATTGGATCCTTTTCGTGTAACTACGTCCAATTATTCCCTTTGTTCGCACAAGGACAGATTCTCAAAAAGACAAATTCTCTTAAAGACAGATTCTCATAAGGACAGCTTATAAATATAGCACAGTGTCTAAAAATGATGGTATAAATTCATATGTCTATTTATCTCGCCTTGTTACTTTTAACATGTTTTTACTGGTGCGATTAGCAGCTAGAAATTGCGAAATTAGTTTCATTATAAAATCGAAACTAGAATATTTTTTGTTTACAGCAAGGATTTACAAAATACAAAACAGAATAAAAAAAGTTAAGTCAACTTTTCTAGGCAACCTTTTGCTAAAAACCCGCGATAAAGCGAAGACAGAGTTGGTGGCCAAGAGTTTAGTAAGGACGGATTTTATTGAGAGGAGGATTGTTTTTCTAAACCATCTTTTACTTTTTGTCATTAACACGCATTTCCATAATATTGTTATTTTACCTATTTGAATCGCGACTCGCCTTATTTAAAGTGCGCCTTGTTTTTATAAGAAAAGGAAGCTGGTCTTTCAAAACAATTAAACGGCTAACGATTTTATTGTTGATGTTACAAGCGTTAGATAGGTATTGTAAGTACTTATTATAAGGCGTTCGAACGATTGAAGTACGGATTGATGGCACGATGTTTGTGATAGGGCGAGTAGGCGCGGCCGAATACTGGCGACACACCCAATATAACTTTTTACGATTAGGATGAATTATAGTAGTTTAACCGATTATTACCAATAAATTGTGTTTCAATCTACCTTAGCTAGAGCGAAGAACGTTGGGGCGCTTGCGGTATTTTTTCTTGTAATTTATGTGTTTGCATCGCCAGCGCCCTCTCGTGGACTTGTATACGGTGAGGCCGATCTCGACACATCAATCTACAGTTTGACCAAATTATTTAAATAAATATTACCACAAGGGATATTTCCGATATAGATCATCGTCGATACGCCTCTTTAGTTGTACTTCTTTTAAGTTTAGATGTATAAAACTTCATCACGTAACAGCAAGACAGGCAAAATATTGTAACAGACATGCTATTTGTTTGGGCCAAATTTCTTTGTATGTGCATATATTGTTGTCAGGCGCTAAATATTATATCTTATTGTCGTATATGACTGCTACGATCTTTTGCTTCTGACTAGCGTTGTTGTACTCTGTAAATAATTATTTTATTATCATAACTTTAGCCGTGTAATGTGTAGACGTATTTGAACCTGGACTATGTTTTTTTTTAATAGTGATAAAATCAAGATGCGTTCAAATGCGTGCTACACATAGTCATTATGTAATGTAAAAATATGTAACTGTATTAAACTATACTATCAGTGAACATTACAATAAATGAGTAATGGAATATTGGGGAGCAAAACTAAACCTGTATACACACGCCAGTGTCCTTGATGTTATGTAAAATGTTGAATAATGAAGGAAATTAATGTTCGTTGAAAATATAAATGAAATTTAGCTTTGTTCCTCAATCACTACGGCCATTAAAAGGACGAAACTTTTGTATTATTTCAAGATAAACTTCCCTGCCAATGCAATTCTTCAAATTTTTTTTTAGTATAACGTATACATAGAATACAGGGCGTCCCACGACTATGCCATACGAATGGAAATACTAAAAATATTCCCGTCCTCCACATCGTACCACCAAGTCGTGTTGAAGAGACTTCACTTACGTATTGTTTAATTGCATTACATTAAAGTATTTTTTTTGACCCCGGACCTAAAGTATTAAAAATGTGGTTTTAGTTAAATATCCTGAAATTTTGATATGTTATAGATTTCGAAGTCCTGAACAAAAGTCTCTATTTCCGAGTCCGTTTCGGAGTTTCGACTGATTTTGTGCTAGATAACAAAAACTAAACAACGGATAAAATGAAAGAAAAATATTAATACTTTGTTACCACATTAAAGTATTAATACTTGGTTATCTAGTACAAAATCAGTACAAACTCTGAAAGGGATTCGAAAACAGTGGTAGCACCCCTAGAGACTTTTGTTCAGGACTTTGAAATCTATATCATATCAAAATCTCAGGATATTTAACTGAAACCACCATTTTCCATATTTTAGGTCCGGGGTCCTATTTTTTATACGACGTTCTGATCATTCTAATGTTATACGACTTTTATCTCATGATCATTCTGATGTTATTCATATTTGGATATAAAAAAAAGGAAAGGAAAAAGGAGGAGGAGGAAAGAAAGGAGGAGGGAAAGGGTGTAAGTTCCTTTGGGATGTAAGGTGGACTGGAAGATAAGAATTTCATGACAAAGGTCGTCCAAATCCCTTATTGGTCAAATCTGTGTACCCTGGTGGGCTTGGAGGTTAGATCAATTTGAGGTTTTGACTACAAACATTTTGGTAATTGACTCGATATTTATATTGGGAGACGGACAACTAATTCAAAAAGTCTAGTGCAACGCCACACTAAAAATTATTATCCACCCTACCCCCAGGGGTATGGTGGGTCGGGAGGGTTAAGTTTTAGAAGGTGTTCAGTTTCTCCTTCGGGTATGATCCTATAGTCCTTCCAATCTTGCTCAGGAAAACGTGTCTGTGCCCATGTCCAGGCAGGCCGCCCGGACGTGTATTGTCTATGTTGTAGCGACCTACGCCAGGCCAAACTCGCAATTTAATATACCCAGGAGGCTGATCATACGAAGAATTAAAACCGTACTTGTACTGTGGATACTCGTAGTTTTTAAACTCGAAATAGGTCGTTGGCGCAGGGTCCGACCCTGGTCGAGGAATCATCGCCAAATCCCTCATCGCCGTACGATGCCTAGGTGGTAATTCTCTGTTGGTCTTGTTCCACTCTCCAGTGTGTTTTTTCTTTAAACCCTCCAAACATCCCGGCAGTTTTAAGGGCCAAGACTTCGAATAAACTTTTTGTGAATAACCGAAATGGTTCTTGATGGTGCTACCATCACGTTTACCAGTAAATAATTCGTAGGGGCCTCGAAGCGACACGATTTTCTTAGATTTGTTTTCTATACTGTCTTTGTCGAGGATGCTGTAGCGGTCGGGGGCCAATGACCAGTTCGGCACGTGGTCGGGGAACCGGCAGGGCTCCTCGCGCTCTAGAGTGGGCCTGGTGGAGTGCGGTCCGTACGGTGCTTTAAATGGTTCGCCCTGGAAATAGGTTCCGGGCCCAGGGATAAAATTCTTTGAAGGCTTCCACCGGGAAGTTCGCCCAAATAAGACGTTTTTGCATGCCGGTTCGTACTTAGTTGGTTCAGGAACTATAGTCCAGGCGGGGCCAAGGAGAGAGGCAAACCACCTCCGCCTTTCAAGGATGAACTGGTTTTTGTAACCTAAATTCTTGCACCAGTCTTCAAGGTCTTTCTTATATTGCCAGGGGTCTTTGGTTATTACGTTTTTTTTCATTTTCTCGTAAGCATGTGCCATTGATTGAGCTGGATGATAGAGGGCGGGATTGCAGGCCTCCGGCTTAGCGACGAAAAGGCCCTGGGGATCCAGGCCAGGGTGGAGGCACATCTTGCCACGCCGTGGAACTCCTGAGTTAAAACCTAACGGTACTTTGCGATTACTAGGAGACATTTTTAACTATAATTTTTTCCTAGTTTTGTGTCTAAATTCAGTTATTATAAACGAAACGCAAATGCTTAATTTTGTTAATGCATATTAGATGAATATTTGTCTAAAATCAAGGCAAAGAAAACATGCCAAATTAATTGACAAATAGTCAAAATAGGAAATGAAAGGTAACTTAAAAAAAGAATATGTCACGCAAAGAATGTAGGTAGTACATACATAGTTAAGAAATACATAGTTTCAAAGGTGCAAAGAGGTTGGATAGGCATGGGCGCGAGGCGACTCCGAGGTCTGATAATTATTATCCTTTTCTTCCGAGTTATTATCATTATTACTATTGGGTGTTTTTCCGCCCAAGATTAAATAGACCGAGAGCCCATTGCAAGAAACCTTACGTTATTAGATATTAGAACTACTCCACTTTGCAGGGATAGCCCTCACTTAGTACCTAACCTAAGAAGCACGGTCGGCCACAGGATAACCTGGTATGTTTTGCGAAAAATAGACACAAGTGACTTCATTTTTATTTAAAAATACGCTAAATTGTAATAGAATGAAACCAGTATGTTCGGTTCCAGGCCATTTTGTAACGCCTAGACGCGCTGGCCGAGTCCTACCTTGGCGCGTTCTCGATTTGGTGCTTGTGATGTGAGGTCCCTTCAAATGGGTAATTTTACGTCATAACTTAAATAATAATAGATTGAAGCCAACGCGAAATAATAGTTAAATTTATACTATTCACATGGGCCATGGTCGGCCTAACCTCAAATAATAGGTACGTTAAATTGTAAATGGTTGGTTTCAGTTCACAATTTTCCGTAAGTTTATAATATCGCGAGTAAGATTATAAACTAACGGCGTTCACAATCTTACGGTAGACTAGCAGTTTTTGTGGTCTAAAACTAACAAAAATATAATTATTTTAACATTAAAATTGTCTGACTCGGAAAACTGCCAGTATGAGCTTAGATCGACTATGACAGATGTAAACAGCACTAAAATATTATTTCACGTTGATTTCAAGCTATTATATAGTTATGATATGTATGACGTAAAAAGTACCTACCCATTTTATTGCACCATAAATCTGGTCGGATACCTGAAACCACAAGTTAGAAGTTGGCCGACCCTGCAAAGTAGTATTTCTCAATTTTCCTATGCAAATTTTAGGGTTCCGTAGTCTATAAAAAATAAATTAAAAACCCCCGAAGCAGAATAGCTAAAATTTAAAAAGTCAAAAATAATACCTATTGTTCAGCCATCAAATTCGATTGAATAACACCTATATATTATATTTTAACTTTATTATAGAAATTGATGGATGGCGCGATTTGGTTTGCTCGTCGAAATGAGCTATAATGTCACGTCGGGGTACCGCTTAAGCTTAAGTAAGTCAGACGCTTCATTTGATTGACTATCTATTAATTTACTAGCATATCCGACCAACTTGCTTTGATACGATATATTTTTTAAACTTAGCGGTACCTCCGACACGTGACATTATAGCGTCATTTCAACCAGCAAACCTAATCGTGCCATCCATCAATTTATATTAAAATATAATATAGGTGTTACTACTCAAGGCAACACAGAGAGAGGCTGTTGACTGGTTAGTGGACAATACAATAGTACCTATTATATTGCTTACAAATAACCCGATCCCGAGACCTAGTCGTAGGGCTAACCACTCAACAGTTTCTCTCCCCCCTTGCACACACGCACTCACACACACCCTCTCATACGTATACCATATCTAATAAATGTGTAATATATGTATATATGTATATGGATGTCATATGTATAATGTCTTATATATAAAATGTGTATGTATATTTATATTTATGGATAACATACTTTTAATTATTATACTTCAAATCGTCCCTTTAACCTCCATTCAGACGTATATCCCTGTAGTTTTTGGGGTGGGTCCTGGAGACCTGTAATACAGGTTCGTCCTAGCTCAGGCTCCAGTCTCCCCTATACATAATTATAAGTTGTTCTAAATTAAGTACGTACCAATGTAAAAACCATGTAAAGAGGAGAAATAAATATTTTTTATTATGGGGAAACTTCTTCAGTTAACCTTTAATATTATTATTATTAAAAAAAATCGAATCTGATGGCTCAACAATAGGTATTATTTTTAACTTTTTAAATTTTAGCTATTTTGCTTCGACATTTATTTTTTATTTTACAATTTTTAAACTTAATTTCAAAAGAACAGTACAGTTATATCTAAAATGATCACTATCAGATTGGAGAGTATTTTTAAGACAGTACTAGTGTGCTGGATATCCTGGCTACAGCATCAGCTGATCGTGTTGTCACCATTGCATTGTATGTACAATCAAATACTGATCAAAAGGAATCCAAACACGACATATCGGCTATTATTTTTTAACGAGTGTACTAGAGTGCTGCTGGATATCCTGGCTGCAGCATCAGCTCATCGTGTTGCCACCATTGCATTGTATGTAAAATAAATACTGATCAAAACGAATCCAAACACGACATATTGGCTATTATTTTTTAAAGAGTTACTAGAGTGCTGGATATCTTAGTTGCAACATCAGGTCATCGCGTTGCCACCACTGCAATGTATGTAGAATCAAATACTTAGCAATACGAATCCAAATACGACATATCTGCTATTATTTTCTTAAGAGTGTACTAGAGTGCTGGATATCCTGGCTGCAGCATCAGACCAATAATTCCATCATCATGCGAAGTTATAAATCATACATGGGTGTTTTAATATTTTAGGTCACGCTCACACGTATGTTTGAAAGTAATAAATCACATTAAGCGTCTAAGAACCCTACCTCAGTTAACAAGAGCTGATGACCTTGAAACGGTTGAACCGATTTTGATGAAACATGTCTAAGAACCATTGCTAGAAAACCTGCTTTCAAATAAAACCGCATCCAAATCGGTTGACCCGTTTAAGATGTGACTCAGGACTGACTCTGGCTGGACAATTCTTCCAAATGAGCCACGTTTGAGTAGGTCAATACACAATTTTAGGTGACGGCTAATCACGCTTATTTCAGTTTATGTGACGCTAGAGAACCCGAGATAACCGAACGCAAACGTGTCCAGCCAGCTTGAAAACCGCTTTTCGCATGGTCTCTCAATCTCCGAACAGAAGGGATTCTAACTATTTCTTGCTTATTAATACTGCGTCACCTACAATTGTGACAGGCATCCAGTTTGAATTTTTGAGATACGTATAGCCATTTAGCTAAAAAACAATGAAAAGCGTGGCCAGCCAGCCTGAACTTACGTATTAAACTTCTGGCTGGCACCTCTGAATCTCGACAACGATAGCGTTTTCGAACAAGGTTCTTTTACTAGCATTTAGTGACGGAATTTGTGACAGTCATAGCGTTTGTTTCATGGCGTCACATAAAGGCGTTTACGAGAAATCGATGAAAACTTGGTGCCAGCCAGCCGCAGCCCGTCGTTGTATCTGCGCTGTCTGATGGTCTACGGCTTCCAAATTTTCTTCAACATTTAGTGACGGGGATGATTAAGATAACCTGTGAATGTGACGACGATCCCTCCCATAGTTTCAGAGATATTGATCATTGTTATTTTCCCATACAAACTTAGCAGTAGATTGACCAATATTAAAGGTGAATGTAGGATTACGTATAATTAAGTGTTTTATTTTAAGGAATGAAAAGCCACAAATGGATGATACTGATACCAACAAGTTTTACTGTAACCCTAACGTAAGATCATCTAAAATTGTGTATTGATCTACTTAAACGCGGCTCATTTGGAAGAATTGTCCAGCCAGCCTGAGTCACATAATATATAAATTGAATCCCAATTTCCTAGCACATTCACAGTGAATATGGATTGCATTGTCGAGGTAGAGCGTCTACTAACTCTACAGAGGAAACACGATTCACGCGGTCAGTGCCACTCGCGATACGATTAAATGCGAGCGTAGGTATTCTATAAATTTAAAATAAGACCTCAAATATAATTTAAGATTTTTTATGGCTTTTCTGCAAATCAAAGTACAAATTGTCCTGCAATAGAACTTTTATGTTCGTATTTCTCGTAACAAGGAATCGTTCGCCGCTGGCTTCCTTGCTCTGTAATATTTCTTATTACAAAATTAGTTTGTTAGTCTATTCTCAACATACTATTCACAAGTTTATTTACAAGTTAGTGCATTAAAGCGCGCGTTCGTGATGGCTATAAAGCGCGATTTTGTGATGGATCTTTTTGTGGAAATAGGCCAGCAAGCAAAGAAATTTCTATGTCGAATGTTTGACGTTGTTCAATCGACGCGTCCAGGTTCATACGATGTTTGACAGCTCTAATGGCTGGTTTACACGTATTGTTGTCAAGTAGCAACTAAAGTTTAACTAAATTTTAAGTAAGTGTTTACACGTCATTTTAGTAGTTAAGCTCTTTAGTTAGCCCAAGATGGACGATCAACAGCGAAGTCAAATCTGTAATAAATATAATAAATAAAATAATAAAGTATTATAAAATATTTTTTTTTTATATTATTATCATTATATTATTATCTATTTAAAATAAATTTATTTCTCAACGTAGTTTCCTTCTACCTCGATGCATTTAGTCCAGCGCTTCTCCAATGCCGTTACACCAGTTTGATAAAATGTTTTCTCCAACCCCTCAAAATACTCGTCCACGGCAACAATGACTTCTTCATTTGATGAAAATCTCTGGCCACCTAACCATTTCTTCAGGTTTGGGAATAAGTGGAAGTCACACGGGGCCAGATCCGGGGAATAGGGTGGATGCGGTAGCAATTCGAACCGCAATTCATGGAGTTTGGCGACTGCAACCATTGACGTGTGTGTAGGTGCGTTGTCATGGTGGAACAAAACTTTTTTCTTGGCCAAATGTGGTCGTTTTTTCTGGATTTCTTCACTTAATTTTTGCAGCAAGCTTGCGTAGTACTCTCCATTTATTGTTTTTCCTTTTTGCAGATAATCCACTAAAATAATCCCTCGAGCATCCCAAAAAACAGTCGCCATCACTTTGCCGGCCGACAAAACCGTTTTTGCTTTCTTCGGCGCAGGTCTTCCGCTCTCAGTCCACTGCTTAGATTGTTCTTTTGTCTCGGCAGTATAATGATGTATCCAGGTTTCATCGACTGTTACATAACGCCGCGAAAACTCGTTAGGATCTCGGTTAAACAGCGCCAAACACTGCGATGAATCGTCCACTCGACGTTGTTTTTGGTCAACAGTGAGAAAACGCGGCACCCATCGCGCGCAAAGCTTTTTCATTCCCAAATGTTGGTGCAAAATATTAAAAACGCGTTCAGATGAAATGCTCACCATCTCTGCTATCTCTCGCAACTTCAAGCGCCGATCATTCAATACAATTTTGTGAATTTTTTTGATCATGTCCGGATTCGTGACTTCATTTGGACGGCCAGACCTGTGGGCGTCTTCGCAGCTCTGTCTTCCACGTTTAAAATCAGTTACCCAGCTGTGAATTGTACTCAATGCAGGAGCAGAATTACCTAAAACACTGTCTAGCTTGGTTTTAATCTGGGTTGCTGTTTTCTGTTTTAAAACGTAAAACTTTATCACCGCACGAATTTCGTTTCTTTCCATTGTTATGAAAATTTACGACAGAGAAAGTTCTACGTCCTATCAAACAAATTCCACCAGTTCGATTAAATTCTAATTTGGGGTTCTATTTTCAAAAAGATGCCAAAATATAATGTAATTTTTTTTTTTGCGTATCATTTTTTTAAGTTCGTCGTTTCGGCCAGTTATCAATCAGCCCAGGTATTTATTTGATGTAAAAAAATGAAAATCGCGTCAGTCGAAAAACAAGCAGTGGTGGTGTTGTTGAACGCGTTTCTGTGGGTTTTTGGTGTTTTTTATTTTTGATGTTTTATTTTTATTACTTGGTTAAACCAAAAAGGGGATAAAAAAACAAAATAAAAGGTTTCTTTAGTGTCTTATTTTTATTTTATTCTCAAAATACAGTAGTTTCTAGGTTTCTAATAAAAGTCTTGATATTACTGTAATTATATACCTATTTTGCAACAATTTACTAAATGATAGAAGCAGTAGGTAATGTATTTACATAATAATGACGGGAATAAACAGATTTCCTTGTAAAATCGGAGAAATTCGTCATTTTATATAATAATACAACAACCTATATAATAATATATATTAAAATATATCCAAAAAATAAACATAAAACACTCGCACTTAACTTCGCACTTCACATTTAACTTAAAATTAACTAAATCGCGCCTTTCCAAACGTGTCAAGTGACAGGTCACGCCCACCAACTTACCCGAAAACAAGAAAAAGTTCTAATCTACTTGTTTACTTGCACACAAAATTTTAACTTGCAACTTACTACTAAATTCGCTGTTTACACGCATTAAGTTGCTTAAAATTAAGTTAAAATTTAGTTAACTACTAAACAACTTAATACGTGTAAACCAGCCATAATATTTAGGATAGCTTTTTAATCTTTAAAAGGTAAAATGGACTGACGTACTTGAATTGAGGATTAGAGCTTGACTGTGAATCGTTACCATTCTCTTAAATAACTTGAAAGTAAATATAAATAAGACAAAGTAAATGCAATTTCATACCACTAGAGGTCATAAACAATCATTAAATATTATGTATGATGATGAAAAAAATGAAGAAGTTACTGAAACAAAATTTTTAGGCTTAACTTTAGACAGTTACTGTAGTTGGAAAGAGCATGTAAATAGTATATGTTCCAGGATTAACAGATTTATTTATGCAATCAGGAAAATTAATAAAATTGTCTCACTACAAGCAGTCATAATAGCTTATAATGATTATGTGGATTCCACACTACGTTATGGTATTGTGCTGTGGTGAAATTGTGTTGACATAAATAACATTTTTATAATTTCAAAAACGCTGTATGAGAGCCATGTTTGGACTCTGTCAAGTTGATTGTCGTCTATATTTAAAAAAATACAATATCCTTCCTATACCATGCTTGTACATATTCGAGATTTGTTTATTTGTATTCAAACATAAGTACCTTTTTCAATTGCAGCAAGATGTTACAAACAGAAATTTACGCTCTAAATATTTAAAAAAATTACATAAGCCACCTGTAAATTTGTCTTTAGTCTATAAAAATTCATAAGCTACCTAACTCTTTTAAGGATGATAACATTACTTTAACTACTTTTAAAAGACTGACTAAAACTTGGCTTTTAGATTAATGCTTCTATAGCTTAAAAGAATTCATAGAATATACGAGGTATGAGCATTTTGTTATTGTTATTTTCTGTAAAAATTTTATTAGAATAAATATGTATATTATATCAAAGAAATAGGTAAGGATAGTAAAAATATAGGTTGTATAGTAGCGTTCTTCGGTATTTTTATTAAGTTTCCACATCTATGTTAAGTTTCTTTCTTTGTAGTTTTTTTTTAGTTTTTAATAATAATTTATGTGAATACACCTGTAAAGGTAGGATCTGGAGACCCCAACATATTATTAAGCAAATTCATCTGCAAGATTGTTACCTAGATTTAAATTCACAATAAAGATTTCATTCATTTCATTTCATATTAAGTTTTTTAAATAAGTCAAGGTATTTTTTAATCTAATTTTGAAATTACGAGTGTATTTGTCAGAAATTCTAATTTTCAACTTTTGACCTCAATTTACCCAACTTGTAATAGAGTTAGGATTGCAGGTTTTTTATGAAAGAAAGTGCACCTCATGCCAAAAATTATAATAAAAACTACTATAGGAGAAATGATCATAACTCGAAAATAAAAAAATAAAAAATATATAATAATTAAAAAATTAATAACATACAAGGGGGTGATTCGGAAGTCTTGGGACGAGGCACCTGTAAAAAATTTTTGTATGTCACTTTTATGATTTATGATTTTGGTAGAAGGGATCGGGAAATTATGTCCCAATGACCACCGCGACCCCAGATAGATCTATTGTAGTCACTTTAAGGGCCACCCTGTATACTTGCGCGGAGTCTTTCTAAGTCACAATTTAGTTCTATCTTCTTCTCCAAAACAATTAATCTAACTAGACTTTTCGACCCAGTAATCTGCCGCAATTCTATGAAAGTCACCCTTTTTTGTCGTCTATAACAGGAATATTGGCTTTGCCTGGATAGGTAAGCTTCACACCCTTTGGATTTGAAGCACCCCCCTTTAATCATGCAGACAACTGAGTCCCGGAATGCGTTTGTGCTGTGCAAGTGCGTCGCTATCCCTAATAACTACGTTGTATCTGTAGTTAGTACGGTAAACAGCACATCAAGCTATACACCGAAGTTTCTTGCGCGTTGTTATAACGACTAGTTTGCAAAAAAATGTATAGCTTGATGCGGTGCCTACTGTACGTACGGGTTTCCTGCACTTAGAGAGACAGCTCTTGTAATTACCTACACGGCAGACAATACGCTCCTGTACTGCGCAGTCGGCTGTAGACAGTCGGTGCAAATATGGGCCCTATATTACCAGGGAATAAGGTCTGATCTAGAGTTTATTATAGCACTCTTAACCTAAATCATAGGTCGTCTTGTCTATTGTAAATTTTGATAGTTCATAAAGGTGATCATAATGTAATTAATTCTTTAAAACACACATACACACACACGAATCCAACAACAACGACAACCAACAAAATGAGTGACTTCCAATCTGAATCAGATGAACTCATTGTAAACAAAACCCTACAACTCGAGAAACAAATGATAATCGGATTGTTGCTTTCCCGCCTATTTTTATTTTTTGCTGTGGCCGTGCCGGCCAGCTTTTGAGCCATTTTTTTTAATTTCCATCATTGAAAAATGTTAAATATTTTGCCCAATTCTATTTTATTTTAAAGAAATAGTTGAAAGTTAATTATTATAAAGTCATTTAAAATATATATATTCTTTAATTAATACTTAACTTGATGCTATTTGAATTTAACATTGAGAGGCCTCGGATGAGAGGCTGTATAGAAAGGTTCAATAGAAATGTGAAATGTGAAACCAGTTTTTTTTTATAATTTGATAGCTGTCAGTTGAGATTCTACCTCGGGCTCAAAAGTATTACCTTCAATCCGCTCCACAGAAACAATCTTAAACTTAGAACATTTTTAAGATACATAGTAGTCTTTTCAATCTTTTACTTAATTATAACTTAAATCAATCGTACGTAGACCTCCCCAAGGGCACGCCAAAGTGCACGGTCACCCGCTTTCCTCATCCAGCCACCACCAGCGACCTTCCTCAGGTCCTCAGGTCATCAGTCCACCTGGCAGGGGAGGGGGGCGTCCCATACTACGTTTTCCGAGACGCGGTCTCCATTCGAGAACCCGTCTGCTCCAACGCTCATCGGTTCTGCGACAGACGTGGCCAGCCCACTGCCACTTCAGCTCAGCAGCACTTGTGGACGATATCAACCACCGCACAGGTCCTCTGCCGGATGATTTCGTTTCGGATTTTGTCCCGTAATTACAACTTAATTATTAGTTTATATTTCACATTAAAACTTATTAAATAAGACGTAAAAACTAAAATAGGTTTCTTTTACTTACAAATTAAAGCTGGTTGTTTTTTATTATTTTAGATATAATTTATCAAATAAGTAGCTATTAATACAGCAAACACGATAACTCCGTAATTACTTACATTCGAGTATCTATCGTGATCATAATCACTTTTCAAGGAACCATACATTCTACTTACAATCATTTTGCCCCCTTTTAACTTCTTTATGATAGTTATTTTATTAAAAAAATACTCGGACGACAAAACTTTCAATAATTTGTAAAACCGCCATATTAATTTTTTACTTATCAAAGTCTGGCTTGTCTTTGGAACGTTAGTGTCAAAAATTATCTTGGTTACATTATTGCCGGATTCTATTGAAAGGGACTGTTAAACCGTTAACACACGAAAAAAATGAATACAGCTTAGATAAGGTTTTATCAGCGGTACCATAAAGTTTAATCATTATGTACTGTCAGAAATTATGGAGAAGCCAAAACCTTTGATATGGTAGATTAATTAGTAAGTTTCTACCGCATCACCTCTGGTGGGGTGTTGAGTTGTAAGATTGATATTACATAAACTCTAGTGTTTATCAGTGTTGTATTTTATATGAAGTTATAGAGCGAGCGCTTCTGAGTGAGAACAGTAGGCACGGGTGGGAACATTGAATCGTTCCGTCAGCAAGCCCCTAGTAGTTATTATCGAGTATCAACGGTGTGAGCGATATGCTTGCTCTATAAAAACTTATGTATACCTAAGACTTTGATAATAATTATGTTTATTTGCTACTAGAAATGAGATCCAGTTGAGTTTATTTGATTCTTTTGTCCATGAAGGAAGAAAAAAATTTACGCGCCCGCTTCCTTCATGCTTTCTTATCCCAGCTGCCGCACGGGCCGCTTGGGGTCCTCCCTCTTCTTTGTACTGAGGAGTGCTATTTTATAGTGTCCTACCCGTATTTGAGTCTTTTGTCAGTTGGTTGATTTTGACGCATTCTTATCCCAGCTGCCGCACGGGCCGCTTGGGGTCCTCCCTCTTCTTTGTACTGAGGAGTGCTATTTTATAGTGTCCTACCCGTATTTGAGTCTTTTGTCAGTTGGTTGATTTTGACGCATTCTTATCCCAGCTGCCGCACGGGCCGCTTGGGGTCCTCCCTCTTCTTTGTACTGAGGAGTGCTATTTTATAGTGTCCTACCCGTATTTGAGTCTTTTGTCAGTTGGTTGATTTTGACGCATTCTTATCCCAGCTGCCGCACGGGCCGCTTGGGGTCCTCCCTCTTCTTTGTACTGAGGAGTGCTATTTTATAGTGTCCTACCCGTATTTGAGTCTTTTGTCAGTTGGTTGATTTTGACGCATTCTTATCCCAGCTGCCGCACGGGCCGCTTGGGGTCCTCCCTCTTCTTTGTACTGAGGAGTGCTATTTTATAGTGTCCTACCCGTATTGTTAAACTCAGTGATTGTTTATATTTGAACAAATCTGTGTCCTAAAAGTCTTAATCACCGCCTACTCAGTTTAGCTAAGTACGTAAAATCACCCCTATATTATGGGGTCTAAGGCCAGAACATGGCGCTCAGGGCATTTAGCAGAATCAGAGAATAATTTTATTTTTTGGGCAATTTCATGCCTAATCAAAGGAAGTATCACAAAATTATTTTGGCAGCGTCCCCACAAGATTCGAACCTGGAACTTGCGTCTATAGAGAGCCGAATCCTCAAAACGCTAGACCACGGAGTCTGTACGGTGAATCTAACTAATATACTAAGACTAGTTACACACACATACGTATGTACTATACCACCCTTAGTCAATTTGTCGAGTGGGGTAGACAGCCTAGTCAGACAATTAGAATCTACATACCTAAATCTATACCTAATTACCTAGCTACTGTCATTAGCCTCAGCTGTATCTATCGTATATTTGAATGAGACAGGTCGCTATAAGCTAATTGGTTCCGCTCATGATTCTAACGGCCGAGTGGTTAATATTGTGACGCACATTACACAGGACATTGTAGGCTTAATCACCTGATTGTCTGAAAAGAAAGATGATTCCGTACTTCGGAAGGCACGTTAAGCCGTTGTTGGTTCCGGCTACTGTCTTGTCATTGCACGAGCCTTGTCAGTGGTCTTTGGCGGCTGTATAACATTGACACCAGGGTATGTTAAGTCGGTTGTCGACCTTTCAACTCACACGATGAAGAAAAAGAATTCTGATACATATTTCATCAGTATTATCTTTTTTCTGTCGATTGAACAAATTCAATGCAAGGGTGTAATTGATCAGTTTACCCCAAGGTAAACACTCTGCTTTTCAATACCTCGACTGCAAGGAAAGTAAATAAAATCCGACATTTCATACAAAAAAATACATTTATTAAAATCAATTTTTTTTACAATTTTCAAATGTTGGTGTAACTGGCTTTCCTGGTACATTTATGGTTTGTCTCACAGACGATTGTGACATTTGTGACAATTTTGAGTTATTATTATCCTCGTATTATGAAGGTAGGACTATGGACGGAGCTATGGAGGCTGTCAGCTTACAAGGTATACCGCTGTGGCAGGTTTCGTCTTCAGGTCACAGGTTGAGAACAACCAATAAAAATAATAAAAAATATAAAAAAAAATCAATAATAAAAAAACAAAACAAAGTAAATAAAAAAATTGGTGAAATAAAAAAATGTGATAAATAAATTTCAAGGAGTCGGAGATGTTTGTGGAGAAAAATTAAAAATAAACGGTCACATCAACTCAAAGTAATGTAAAGACTCGCGAGCCACTAGTAATATAATTCTCAGATTTCAACGGGAAGGTATCAATTGATGGGGCTAAGCAAATGATATCAAATGGCGTAAAAAACCGAGGTCGGGGTATCGAATTTTTCGTAGCAATTTTCAGCTTGGGGTGCTACGGCGTAGTAGTTATTGGTTATTATATTACACAAATTTTCGAATTCTCAGATTTCAACGGGAAGGGATCATTCGATACCGCTATGCAAATGCTATTGAAGGACATAAAAAAAAAACCGAGAACTGGGAATAAAATTTTTCGTAGCTATTTTCAGCTTTGGTTGCTACAGCAGTGTAGTAATTCTTACACAAATTTTCGAATTCTCAGATTTCAACGGAGAATGTCTTAATCGATAGGGCTAATTGAATGGCATTAATAAATTGAGATCGGGGAATAAACATTTTTGTAGTAATTTTGAGCTTAGGGTGCTACGACGTAGTAGTTATCACACAAATTTTCGAATTCTCAGATTTCAATGGGGAAAGACGCAATCGATAAGGCTAAGCAAATGCTAAATACCTAATTTAACTTTTCATGTGTTTGTATTGTATCATGGAGACCTGGCACTTAACTACATACATAATCCGACGGCTCCGTAACCCAGGTGGTAGTGTATCTGCCTCCGACGCACAAGGTCGCGGGTTCGAATCCCACCCAGGGCAAACATTCGTGTGATGAGCACTTGTGTTTGCCTTGTGTCTGGTTGTTGTTTATCTAAATATAATTAATGTAATGTATATCAGCTGTCTGGTACCCATAGTACAAGCTTTGCTTAGTTTGGGATCAGATAGCCGTGTGTGAAGATGTCCTCACATATTTATTTATTTATTTATTTATAATTACAATAAATCACGCTCTTATCCCCGAGAGCGTCAGTGGTGGTGTAGTGGCTAGGGCTGCAGTCTTCAATCCCCGAGACTTGGGTTCGGTTCTCACCGTGTACCAATGTGTTTTTGAGTTTAGAATTCATATGGTGAAGGTAAACATCGCGAGGCCTGCACACAATTGCGAAGAAATTCAAAGGTTGTGTGTGAAGTCAACCAACCCGCACTGGGCCAGCGTGGTGGTAAAGACTGTGGAATAGATTTTTCCTGAGGTAAAAAGTAGCCTAAGGGCAGGCTGTAGCCCCTCGGCGGGGACGTATATAAGATTTTGATGCTGAAAAAGTAACCTATCTCCGTCCTTAGGTGTCAAATTATTTGATTTTCATCAAAATCGGTTCCAAGTTCCAAGTGCCTAACTTTACTATCACATATATTACAATATTATTACAACAAAGAAATAGAAACTTCTTCGCAGAATTAAATCTACAAAGTTACGTCAGAGGTTTAATATTTTATATGCGGCGCGCGCGATATTGTAACATTCCTTTGTCTGCGGCGATTATAGTCGCCTGCGCCGCTGCCTCAATATATACAAAAAGAAAATCCTTCGCTGCGCAGCAAGGGGTTTCTTCATCTGAGGCTTATGCCTATACAAACTTTGTGCTTGCAGTGGTAAAAACAGAGACGTTTTTAATAGCTTAAAAATGGCTCTTGCGTGTACGAAAAAACGTTCAAGATATTGTTATGCAAAATTTTACATATTAGAAAAAGCATAATGTTAAAATAGTCATTATTGAATATGCGATTCTAGTATTAGAACATTAACGCAAAAACTTTATTTAGATAATACGAATTAGTAAAACAGTAAATTCAAAGAAAATTTAAGAGTTTGCGAAAACGAAATTTGCCCTTGCCAAACGGCTTACTGCTTATTTCTTAATGTTCGTATAAAAGCTCGGAGGAAGTGCCGAGTATGAAAGGTATTTTAAACCCCTACTCAAAGCATCTGTCAAATACCTTCAGATATTCTAAAGGCTCGCTTGAGATTAGACCATCGTTTGAGAAATCTAAGATACAAAAATAAAATAATAGATTGGTAAATAAATCATTTTTTCATCTCGCATGCTCTGAAAGTAGTCGAATAATGGCCCCAAAGAAAAGCCCCGTGCCGCTTTACCTACTTTGTAATGTAACTTCGAAATTGGAACCTTTTTTTTTACTATTTGCATAGAAAATTGCACAATTATTGTGTTCTACGATTAATTTCATTTTTCTCTGACACGCTCGAAAATGTGATCATTACTTCCAAAAAACAATACGCGAAGTGAGTCATTATTGGACGAAACATTGTCCCATACAAAACAGTGCAGCAGTGTGCCCTCAAACGGCCTAGGCCAGCAAAGTAACTTTCGTTTAGAAATTTCAATGTTATTAAGCCTTTTACGGCAAACTCTTATGTTCTAAATTCAAATTTTATATGAATCGTATACGAATCATAGTGATTTGAGTTGGTTGTATGCTCTGTTCTGTATGACACTGGCATAGAACAAAAAGAAGAAGAGCGCGCAATATGGCGGTTTATAATTTTCGTCTCTTTTAATTTTATCGTACTATTTTGTTACTTATTTTTCATGATGGAGTTAACTAATCATTAAATTAGATAAATATTACAACAATGAATGGTTCAAAAAGTCGAAGTAGAGCTTAAAGTGATGAAGGTTAGAACTCATAAGTTTAGAACTATACGAGTAGACATCGAAATCCAAGGTTCTTATAAGTTTTTTTTTAGTATTTTATAATTTCCTGGCATATTTCAGAGAAAAGCACTATACAGGCCTCGGCCGCAATAACTCTTGCTGGACTTGTATACAATAAAAGTCCTCGCTTGTGGCTCAGACTTTAAACGTGCCCTCGTCCAAGAATAACTAATTTTGCGGCCGCGGCAGCAATGTACTCGTACTATACATAATTCAACAGAAAAATAAATAAGAATATTTTGTTTGTACCTCAATTATGTTAGCATAATTGAGCAGCTAAAAATTAGCAGCTAAATGAATACGAAATTCACATATTTACCTAGAAATAATAACAAATAGATAAAAATCACAATGTAAACAATTATTCTTTTAAATTTTTTATTTCTGTTTAAGCAATGTTTTAATAAATTATTTTGTAATTTATGTTTATTTTAAATATGAAATAGTATAAATGAATTGATTTAGGCTTGTGCGAGAATTTCAGAAATCAATGGCGGAGTGATTTCCATCAATTGAAAAAAAAACTGTTTTAGTGTCAAATAGGTTGAGGTGCACTAATATATGGCATGTAGCCCACGTATTATTTTATGACTACTGTTTTGTTTACTTTCCTCGCAATCTAGATGAAAAGCAGTGTTAACCTTTTGGGAAACTGATCAATTCCAGCCTCACACTATAAACTCCCTCGCTACGCTCGTGCGCCAAAATGCTTCAGGCACAGAGTACTATAATACTGGCCTTCGCTTTCAGCCTCGGAGGAAAAATACGAGCTTTCACCCTTTGGTTAAAGATCTACTAATCTAGGCAAAGAGGTTTGATATGCCCGCGACATGCTTCAGATATCTTTTATTTTAAAAAAAACCAGGAGTAACTTAAAAAGACTGTTTTGTTTCATCTAGATCCCCAAGAAGCCCTCACAAATCCGCCGTTGCAATGGCTGCAATCCGAGACCAATATTCTGTCGAAATATAAAACAAAATTTTCTAATATATTCAGTCTAGTTTTAATGATTGTCTCTCTTATTTAAGCTTTAAATACAACCAAGAGTTGTATCAGTTCATTCGTTCCCCGGATCACTTCGCCACTATCGCAACACAATAAGGATTTTTACTTGGAAAATATTTTTCTCGCCTATGCCAATATGACGCCAAGTGGTACAGGTTTACATTCCACGCCCTAACTTGTAGTATCTCCAAAATATATTACTTTCTGTTACAAACTGATTTTCATTGAGGTAATTTTTAAATAGAGTTTAAACGTTTGCTGGCTTTTTAACACGTTTTTAACAATTTAATTGATGGCGAACGAGAAAGTCGTGACATCTTGGAACAAATAATAATATTTTGACGAAATAAAAACTACGAGCACGTAGTAAGAACATAAAAAATAATACAATTATGATACTGTAGTATATATATACAGGTCCAACCGAATTGAGAACCTCCTCTTTTAAAAGTCGTTTAAAAAAGATGATAGACGACATAGTTTTATTATATTGTTGCAATACAAATGGAAACTTCACCTGACTATTTCAGAAAGTTTACGAACGACTGATGTCACTGGCAAAATAGTTAGGGATACAAGTTGAAGATCGGCGAGGGTCGCGAGCTGATCACGCAACGTTACCGCAGCGGTGTCGTCGCGCGTCGGCCAGGGAAGCGCCGGGAAATAGGGAACATCTTGGGAAGGGGAACACAGCAGTTCTCTGCATTAGTAAATACCGCGCCTTAGGCGGCGTACATCGAAAATCGATGGGGGAAGGGAGGGTGGTTGGCGCGTGCGTCGAACGCGGGCCAGCCGCGTGTCGCCGTCCGGCCGTCGCCGTCGCCGCACGCCGCGACCTGTAGCGCGCCGCTTGACTTGTTGCGAAAGCCACCTGTTAACACATGGAGGTACCGTGAATTACAGGTAAGATCCTACCATCTTCCTTCTATGTTTCACCAGCCCCAGCGAATTTTTTTTTGCCTTCTTCAATTAAAAAAAAAATATCTTAGCGCGCGCCGCCGCCGCCGCGGCCGCGTGGTCCGCGCGTGTTTGTATCCGCGCGACCTTACACTCGTACGGCACGGTGGTTAGATTATTTCTTGCTGCGTTTGGGATAGTTGTGTGTAAGCGGTTTTTAGACAAAGAGAAGTGATTATGTCGAGCCTTGAACATAATTACTTACGCGCAATATCTCTTTGAATCTTTTCCTTGATGACTTCTATTTATAAAGTTGTTTTGTTTTCGTTTCGGGTGATATTTAATTTAATTTTTGTCATTATGCGAATTGTATTATTTTCTGTGTGTAAGCAGGATGTTGATTTGAGTTGTACCGGTGCGGGTTCGATCAATTTCCTTATGATTATCGTCCGCAGCGGTAATATGATCGTTTCAGACTTTCCTTACCACAAAGTTACCACTACATACCTACTTTACTTGGCAACCCCTCGGCTTTTACGGATTTTTTTCATTGTGTACCTATTTCTTTGTAATATTTACGTGTTTTAAAAAAAAGATTTTAAAAAGTTACACTTTTGTAAAGTAATTCATATAACAATCTTAATAAATAAATAAATTAAACTATTCATATTATAATTTATTATTATGCATGGTAATAATAACATGCAATACTGAAGGACAGAACGGAAAAAGTTTATACAGTTTGGCGGCATTATTGCAACAAGGTATTTTTTTTCCCATACAAATTAATACATTTGAAATATTTGGATCCACATATTTCTTTATGAACAAAATTATTCGGTTAAAGTTATGTTATGCATGAATTAGTGTATTCTTAGTTACCTATTTATTTAAATTCAAAGAATTAGTCCAAAGGTTTTCCTAATTAAATAAAGTGTAACTAATTGGCCTCTTCTATTTCTAAACTAAAACAACAGACACTTCCGTTAATACACCCGGTCGATGAACAGGCGGTTTAAATTTTAAACTTAAATGACGTTATTAAATATTTAAATAAAAATCTTTGATGACTAGCAAATATGATCATGTTTTCAATCGCAAAACTTATCTTTAATAATAAATATAAAACTAAAGTTAATTTTCATGATTCATGTGGGTATCTATTTATCTGCGAATTATAACAAATATTCGATCGCCTTGAGGTTCGATCCCCTTGGTGGGGTTGGGAAGTTAATAATATACCTATAACATCCGCTGAAACACTTCTAAATACCTGCTTATTTAATTTACGTTCAAGACGGATAAGTACTTACTGCTCAATGAGTTATGAGCTCTAAACCTTGAATGCGACACTATATATATATATATACTTACGAAGGCAGTAAGCTGTGCGGAAAATGCGTTTTACCGCACTAGTTCGATTTATTACATTTTTTTTTATTTCTACGGTCTTTAAAATTATTATTCAGCCAGGATAATTTTGACAATAAAACAATATTTAAATCGATTCATACAAAGAGAAAAGTATTTTATATTTTTTATTTCAACACATTGTATCAAAAATATTATCAGCCAGTAATATTTTAATTATAAAAATAAAATTATTTCGATCAAAGAATCAATTTGTAGAGGCTGAATGTCTGCCAGAGCCTTTTCTCCGTAATTATGCTTATAAAAAAGAAACATATATTATTGTTTTGCAGTTGGCGCCAAGTTTGAAAAATTTACATTTAATGGTTTTACATTGAATGTTGTTTTATGAGTGATTAAGTGTTGATATTTAATGATAAATGTGAATAGTAAGGATACTCAAACTGCGCGCGATATAATAAAGGTTAGTTTGTACAACTTTTACATGATCAATTTTATCTGTAGTATCATAGCTTTTATGGGGTACTATGTACCTTTCTTAACCATTTCAATTTAATTATTTACTATCAGTTTTCTCACAATTGTATTGAAAAACGTCGTACAACACACGGATCTTAGGTTTTATAACAAACTCGCCTGCGGCTCGGGCTTACAAAAGTCAGCTCGTTTGTAATTTGCCACTACGATCCATGTATCGTAATGTACTATTACATATTGTTAGTGACTTTGATCGAAATTGTTGTGTTTAACGAAAATAGAAGGGTTATAAATATATTTTAATTATTGTTCTATAGTTCTTAAAAATAATCAATAAGTTATGTAAGTCGTCGTAACTGTTAAAAGTGGCCACTTTTGACAGTTACGGCTTACAGCACATGGCCACAAATTACGTATAGCCGCGCCACATCATTGAAAATTACCGTAGATAGTCTCTACGCCGCGTCGCTGCGACATCGGTCATAGCACTTACTTGGCTACGTGATAATAATATAATAGAATAACCCCATCAATTATTTCATGCTCTAACTACAATCACTAATATTCTTGTGGATTAAAGTTGAAATTGATGTTCTTATAATACTTACCATACTTGTATCATTGAAAATTATCGTAGGCATTATCTACGCCGCTACGCCGCCGTGCGCTGGTCGTAGCGCTTGGCTACTTGTTAATAATAGAAAGACCCCATTTAATTATTTCATGCTGTAACTAAAATCACAAATTTTCCTGTGGATTAAGGGACAAATAGGTGTTCTTTTGATATTCATTAATGAATTTTTCACAACCAATAAACCGAATTTCTATCTTACGTGGATACTGACAAGTCATGGCTACCACAGACAATATCTTCACCGGTTTAAAATAATTGACACTGACAAATGCCCTTGCGATAATATTCTAGTGCAAAGCGTTGACCGTCTCATAATGCACTGCCCGCACTATGCCGCCGCACGGTTGGAACTCGAACTCGTCTGCCGTGTGTATAAAATAAATCCGTTTCAGATCAATCAGCTCATAACCAAAAGCTCTACAATAGACTTTTTCACAAAATTTTCTAAATACATCATTTAAAAGACTAAAAAAATAGACTAAAAAACTTCAACTTCAGACTTTTAAAAGACTTCAATTCAACATAAAAACCAGTATTCAATATTAGCACCTCGTTAGAAGAGATAAGAAATTTCACCGTCGTAACAACGTAACATCCTTTGTTCCTGTATGCCACCCTCTAGTTTGCCACCGGGGTGGCCAACGCCACTAACCAACAACACGATTGCGGGCGGTGAACATTTCCTCGTTTTACTCGGGCCATCTGATGGAAAACTTTCAGACTGTAACTCCCCGACCCTAATGTAAATTAGAACTATGTAGAACAACGTGTGTCTGTTGTAAGACATAGAGAAAGTTATAATAAAAGATTCGAGACGAATTAAGAGAATTTTTGTTTTTTTAATACGTTCTTGTAATGAATTTTTATAATTTTAATACGTTCGTGTAATGAATGTTTTTAATTTTATTACGTTCTTGTAATGAATGTTTTTAATTAACCCCCGACGCAAAAGAGGGGTGTTATAAGTTTGACGTGTCTGTTTGTCTGTGTGTCTGTCTGTGTGTCTGTCTGTGTGTCTGTCTGTCTGTCTGTCTGTCTGTCTGTCTGTCTGTGGCATCATAGCGCCTGAACCACTGAACCGATTTCAGTTTAGTTTTTTTTGGATGAAAGGAGACTTAATCGAGAGTGTTCTTAGCTATGTTTTATAAAAATATCTTCAGCCGTTTGAAGATCATCAGCTCTTTTCTAGTTGATGAGGGGATCTGACGAACTTCCTTATATCCGATCGATTCGAAATTTGGTACCTTGTTACTTCAATCATATTGAAAGTATATGGTAAGGTAATCATGACCTGATCAGCCGTTTGAAGATCATCAGCTCTATAATAGTTGATGAGGGGATCTGACTTACTTCCATATGTCCTATCGATTCGAAATTTGGTACCGTGTTACTTCCATGATATTGAAAGTATATGGAAAGGTAACCATGACCTGATCAGCTGTTTGAAGATCATCAGCTCTTTAATAGTTGATGAGGGGATCTGACTACTTCCCATATGTCATTTCGATTCAAAATTTGGTACCGTGTTACTTCAATGATATTGAAAGTACCTATATAAAAAGGTAACCATGACCTGATCAGCCGTTTGAAGATCATCAGCTCTTTAATATTTGATGAGGGGATATCTGACTACCTTTCATATGTTCTATCGATTCGAAATTTGGTACCATGTTACTTCAATGATATTGAAAGTATATGGAAAGGTAACCATGACCTGATCAGCCGTTTGAAGATCATCAGCTCTTTAATATTTGATGAGGGGATATCTGACTACCTTTCATATGTTCTATCGATTCGAAATTTGGTACCATGTTACTTCAATGATATTGAAAGTATATGGAATAATCATCAGCTCTTTAATAGTTGATGAGAGGATTTGACTACCTTCCATATGCGATTGATTTGTCATCGAATTCTATAAAATATCTTTTTCGGGAGTTCTCCTTCTTCCAACTGATCTCTGCGAAGTGCGTTCCACTCAATTTTTGGATATAACTGTACTCATATATCATAATTTATTTGTAATAAAGTTTAAAAAATATGAAATAAAAATAAATTAAAAATTTAAAAACCCCCGAAGCAAAAAAAGCAAAAATTTAAAAAGTCAAAAATAATACTTATTGTTGAGCCATCAAATTCGATAAAGTAACACCTATATATTTTAATTTTATTATAGAAATTGATGGATGGCACGATTTGGTTTGCTCTTTGAAATGACGCTATAATGTCACGTCGGGGTACCGCTAAGTTTAAAAAAAAATATCGTACCAAAACAAGTTGGTCGGATATGCCAGAAAATTAATAGATCGAGGGTTTACTGGTAAAACCAGTTACTTGCATTTTATTCCGACTTCCAACTGACTGAGATAACTGCTTCCAAAAGTTTGAAAAATCATAAATAATTGTAGGTACTTCCTACAACGTTGATAATAATATTGAGTGATAGGTTGATTAATTAGATCTACCTTTTGATGAAAAAAGTATATGTTTTTTCTTTATTATTAGAGGTAAATTAAAAAAGTTTGCAGAAGGTCATGCACTTAACCGGTTTTACTTGCATATCTTTAAATTGCGTTTTTACCGTGTTTAAAAGACTTTCTTAAATATTCTTGTGTGTTATACAATTTTTGAAATTTATAGAAACTATTATCAATTACTACATACTTAAAAAGTGTAGCATACTTTATGTTATGAGAAAAAATATAAAAACGTAATTGGTTTTACCAGAAAGGTTCAGTAAATAGACATAATCTGTAAACCAACTAAAACAATAGTCAACGTATTAAATCAGTTTTATAAGCATAATAATTGTTCAGAGTTAAAAAAAATAGAAACATTTTAAAATATATTTAATGGGATTCTGAGTCTGAGTCCTCCGCAGCAAGATCTGGAACTCTATCTACAAGTTGGTTGTTGGTTGGCAAACTTTCAATCCATTCATGATTCTCATCAGGAATTATTCCTTTTGACATAGCTTCACGAGATCTTTCTTTTTTTCCTTAATTCAATTAAGGAAAAAATTACTTTTAAAAATATAACCTCAAATGTTTTTTTTTATAAAAAACTTACCGATTTGTTCAAACTTCACTGAACTGGAAAGGTTTACGATACCACAATATCTATTTTAATTGCTTGTCTTGGCTAAGTCTTTAACTTCTATAAAAAACTAATAAATTCCTAGTTCATAGAGGACGCGTCCATTACTAACACCAGAGAATGTGAAACAAGCAAGGCATGTAGAATATAGGCTATAACCCGGACCTTGCTTTCTGCAGCGCGAATATAAGACCACAATGTACCATGTATTTATCTATTTATGTAATGTATATCAGCTGTCTGGTACCCATAGTACAAGCTCTGCTTAGTTTGGGATCAGATAGCCGTGTGTGAAGATGTCCCCAAATATTTTATTTATAATTTAACTGTGCTCTCCAATACCCAGAACACAGCATCGGCCTGTAGTGATTCAGGTGGTGGCCACCGTGAGACCTTTACAGGTCCCATTCAGAAGAAGGTTCAACTTTGCCAAAGCCGACTGGACCAGTTTCTCTGAAAAAGTGTACCGCCTGAACCTCAAAACTACGATGGGTTTGTAAAGGTCATCTGGTCAGTATCCCGCCGTACCATACCCAGAGGCTGTCACACTTCATACGTCCCAGGCTTGACAACAGAAGCCTCTACCCTACTTACACAATATGAGGCACTCTTTGCAGAAGACCCCTTCTCTGAACATGGTCTGTTCTCTGTTCTCGATCGGAGAAGAGCTTCTTAGTCTGGTAGGCGACAGCAGGCAGAAAAAGTGGATGAATACCGTCACGACTATTGATATGACGCACAATAGCAAGAAAGCGTGGTCTACAATACAAAAACTGACAAATGACTCGCCCCCTCCATCACTGCCGGGCCAAACCACAGCCAATCAAGTAGCCCACCAGCTTATACTTAATGGAAAGCCTACTGGAAGACTTCTCAAAACACCAAAATCAGCCCAACATACGAAACAGACATGCAACAACATCAGCATGCCTTTCACACTCACTGATATCATCACTAGCATAAAAGCACTCAAAAACGGCAAAGCTGCTGGCTTGGATGATATCACAGTCAAACAGCTGAAACACCTGGGACCAGTGGCTATATCCTGGCTGCTAAGTTTATTGAACGCGTGCATGGCATCAGCGAAGATTCCGAAATTGTGGAGGAAGTCTAAAATTGTGGCCTTACTAAAACCAGGGAAATCTCCATCTGACCCTAAGAGCTACAGACCAATTTCTCTCCTGTGTCATACATTCAAGCTTTTTGAGCAACTTATACTCAACCGACTCACAGTGACCATTGACCCCACTCTCATCCCAGAACAGGCTGGATTCCGGTCGGGAAAATCATGCACCAGTCAGGTGCTTAACCTCACCCAATTCATTGAGTACGGATTTGAACGGGGCATGGTCACAGGTGCTGTGTTTGTTGACCTCTCAGCAGCTTATGACAGAGTGAATATAAAAATTGCTGTCTAAAGTATCGAGTGCCACAAACGATCCCACTTTCGTGTCACTGTTAAGTGAGTTTCTTCGTAACCGCCGCTTCTGCGTCCACTTACACGGAAAGAAGAGCAGATGGCGCTGTCAGAAAAACGGCCTTCCCCAAGGAAGCGTCCTGGCACACATTTATTCAACGTCTACACAAATGATCATCCCCGCTACCCTAACACTCTGCGATATATCTATGCCGATGATCTTGCACTAACTTGCCAAGATAAGACCTTCGAAAACGTGGAAAGTACACTGAACCTTGCCTTGGAAAACGTTCATGAATACTATGAGCATAACGCTCTAAGGCCCAATCCAAGCAAAACCCAATCGTGTGCTTTCCACCTACGTAACCGGGAGGCAAACAGGGAGCTGAACATTTCCTGGAAAGGCGTCGCCATCCAACACTGTAAGTTTCCTAGATACCTGGGAGTGACACTGGACCGCTCTTTGACTTACAAGACCCACTGCAAAAACACAAAACAAAAAGTTAGTTCCTGCAATAACCTACTGCGCCGTCTCTCCTCCACCAACTGGGGAGCAAACCCAACGGTTATGCGCACTACAGGACTAGCTCTGTGTTTCTCAGCAGGAGAGTATGCGTGTCCAGTGTGGGCTAGGTCAGCACATACCAGAAAGGTGGACGCAGAGCTAAACGACACCTGCCGCATAGTGACTGGCTGTCTTAAACCAACCCCGGTCGGTATGCTGTTTCCTCTTGCGGGAATAGCTCCACCCAGAGTCCGTAGAGAGGTGACATGTTCGCTTGAAAAACAAAAACAGGAAAGTGACCCGAGACACCCACTCTACGGGCTCTCCCCCGCCGCAGGTCGGTTGCGAAGCCGCAAAAATTTCCTGCGATCTACGCAGCCTACCGACGAAAACCCTACTAACGTGAGGTGCAGGCTTTGGGCAAGCGAGTATCCACATTCACTGTACCCCCCCAACGAAAATCTGCCTCCAGGCTATAAGGAACCTTGGCCAACCTGGAGAAGTCTAAATAGGCTGAGGACCCAGGTTGGCCGAAGCAAAGATAACCTGTGTCTGTGGGGGTACTCAAATAGCGCAGACGCCAGCTGTGAATGTGGAGAACCCTTGCAAACCATGCTACACCTCACTAACTGTCCCGCCTGCCCGACCACCTGCTCACGTGAGGACTTACTTGTCAGTAACCAGAGGGCTACCACGGTAGCCGCTTTCTGGGCAAGTAAGATTTAGCCCGTGTTCTTGCCGACACGAAAGAAGAAGAAGATGTAGAATAATGTTTGTCATTTTGTTTCCACAGGCGCAACAATTAAGAACCGTTAGTTCACTAACTTTGTGCAATAGATCTCAAGTAAAAGCGGTTATAAATACTTAACTAAAGGAAAACAAATATGCATAACGACTACGAACACGTAATCGGTTTATCTTGCTACAGAAATAAAAATAACGTTTGTGATCGGTTTCTGGTAAAACCTATTAGGATTTCATAACCGATCTGTGAAGTTTACATTTAGAAAAGTGTATGAAAGTCAAACCGGTTATGATACTGTAACATGTTTTTACAGTTGGAAATAAAATTTCGTAACCCAATAAAGGCTTCTTAAACGGTTTTACGTATACATTTTTTGATTAAGCTATGCTGATAGACGGTTGTCACATGAAACATCTACTGGAATAATGGTCCTATCAAATAGTTGGTTTTACTAGACGATTAAGAAAAAAAATCTGCGTCGAAGTACATATTTAACTCATTTTGACAAAAAATTTCAGATAACCGGTTTTACCAGTAAACCCTCGAGATAGTCAATCAAATGAAGCGTCTGACTTACTTAAGCTTAAGCGGTACCCCGACGCGACATTGTAGCGTCATTTCAAAGAGCAAACCAAATCGTGCCATCCATCAATTTCTATAATAAAATTAAAATATATAGGTGTTACTTTATCGAATTTGATGGCTCAACAATAAGTATTATTTTTGACTTTTTAAATTTTTGCTTTTTTTGCTTCGGGGGTTTTTAAATTTTTAATTTATTTTTATTTTAATACGTTCTTGTATTGGACATTTTTGATATTTCTAAAATTAATAACTCAGAAACTAAAAGAGATAATGCAAAACTAAATGCATACTTGGGGTGCATAGACTGAGATACGTTCGCATTGTGAGTTTCAGAAATATCGAACAAGTTTAGGAAAAGGGCCTGTTGACCTAGCGCGTACCGTCGATGCGTATCGCCAATATACATGGTGGGAGGCAGTCGGCCGTCTAGGAATAGATGGCTGGCGGAACGTTAAGTTCAAGAAAATTGACATTATTATAAAAGTGCAAAAGTAGACTAATATAAGTCTATACTTGGAAAACCAAGTGAAATAATTGCCGAACCTAAAGTCGCAGGCGCTGCACAGCCTCTCACTGCCTTTCGACGGGATTTCGGTCCCTGAAGACTGGCGTGCTGCCTGTTTGATATGGAAACGGTTAATTATGCCTCTATGGATGACATATCCCATCCGAGATGGTCAAAAATGAAAATCAAGGGAATCATAGGCTTGACGCACCTAGATGACCTAATGAAAGCGGACACGGCCGCTGGATCAAACTGATCATATAATGCACTATATTTGACCATCTCATAGAGAGCCCTTATCTGACGCATGAAGACGAGGTATAACTATCGCTGCTATGATATTGTTGGCATTGCATGTCTAGCTCTGAACCGCTGATGTATGGGTCGCATCCTAGGCGTGATAAGTACACTAAGTTTACCCCCGATAGTGGAGTTAACAATATCTTAGTGGCTACCTTCAAGACGCAAGTCTGTGGAGAGATTTCCGTATCTGACCTATGAAGATGTGGAGTAACCATCGGGCTGCTATGAATGCCGCTACCACTGTATGTCTAGCTCTGAACCGCTGATTGACCGAAGACGCATACAGCGACTTGAATACATAGCCGCGGATGGGGACTTGTCCACAGCCGTGCGCGGTGGACCTCAGACTGATTAGTGTCGATGATGGTCTTTCAAGTCTTAACCCCGATAATGGAGATAGCGGAGGACATAGTGGCTTCCTTCAAGACATAAGTCTGTGAAGAGGCATACTGGAACGAGTTTATTAATTGAGAACGAGAAACTGGACGTGGACTGCCCTGGCTAATATCATCATGTATGATTTATTACTGAATCAACTGTGCGATGTAATATCGACACATATGGTTGCAAGGAGAGGAGGCTCATAGTCCAGCAGTGGACTGGACGAGCGATGATGAAGGCTGTAAAGCTATATTCAGAGCGATAGCTGAAATGAGTCTTTAGATTCATATGCGGTCTCAGGCACGGAGACACGCGGCAGAGATATGTATATATGGAGATATGAAGTTGGAGCAGATCTGCCCTGGCAGTACCGTTCGGATAGACGGAGATCCAGTATGCAGGAGCAATCCAGATATGAGACCCACAGTCAGTAGCAGCTGTGAGGTCATCCCTTCGAGCTTGCTCGTTGGAAGATGGTTTACCATCATAGGCGCTGGTTCACGTGTGGACTATCCTATAAACACACCCTTGAACGCAATACGTTGGACACTTCGGTGGAAGACGGGATTAGCCTCCCAAAAGGTTACCACAGCGGCTCAGCCGTATCGGGAACGCTACGGCTAGTATCGATTGGACGTAGTCCACTAGCTTCGGCTTACCACGAGAAGCTTATGCTTTCAACGAAGGGACTTTGGTCTCCTTCCATCGCTTAAGGCGCACCGGTCGGACCAGAGTCCGCTGTAGACAATCCTTCGGGGTTGTCTATTATTTTAACCTTTTTCCTACACCTCTGTGGTGAGGGGAGGACAGGAGCATTCTGAAGGACAGAGTGGGAAGTGACTCACAGAGAGCGCGTTGGTGGAGCGTTTATTCTCACTCGTCTCGTAAATGCTTTAACAGTTGGTTTGCTGTAAAGGTGTGAGCGTATCGGGTCTTTGCTGCTAGACTGCTGTCTTGCTCGGGATCTGGGGTCTTAGCAATCAACTAGCTGAAGGAACTAAAACTAGTTCCTTCGTCAGGGCTGGATCTTGCTAGATCTTGCTGGATCCCTTGTGTGATGGTAGTATGGAAGACACAGAGAGATTATGTAACTGTATTTTTCAATACGGTTGACATAGCTTAAGGAAAAGGGTATCCCGGTGCGTAGAGCTAGGATGGTCGTCTCCAGGAAGTATCATTAGAGAAACTTGGTTATTGATCATTCTGTTGAGGAAATGCCCCTCAACGAAAGTTCCTCTAAGAACTAGAAGTTCTATTCAGAACTACAGACGACACACCCGTCGCCGGCTCTAAGGACTCGCTGAGGCAGTCCTGGAGCCATCTTTTTATACCTTTTAAATTACATATATCATGTAATAATCCTTGTGATCCATTTCAGGAATCTGGGCTCTTATTGCAGAAGCAATAAACTTCGAAGTTCTTTTCAGAATACGAAGTTAGTATTGTTTAATAAAGTCTCTGGGATTTCCTGGTGACTTTATTCTTTCAGTCCGCGAACATGGGTAATCAGGAGTAGGCTGCTTGCCGGCTGGCAACTGATACTCCTGTGTTCGGGCGAGAGATAGGGACAAAACAGTATATAGGAATAACATAGAAGTTGAGTAGGCGACTCTATGTGTAATTCCGCAGTTAGAAAACATAATATAAAGACGATCACATTGTAAATTTCTAAAAGAGTTTGGGTTACTCTCACAACGTAGAAAGGATCTGTTATTAGATGATCAACGGCCAATTTTGATTATTATTTTTAGAGATGAGATGTTTAGTTACAAGACCACCAAAAAATTTATCAGAAATTTTCTTTCATTTTTGTATCTAAATAACTAAAAAAAAAAAAAGAATAAAAAAGAAAATAAGAAATAAGAAAAGAAACAAACAAAAAAAGATCAAAGAAATTAAAAAATATATATCTGTCGAGATTCGAACTGCAAAATCGCGGTGTCCCGACTGAGCCAAAATTACCTTTCTATTTCAATGATATCGCGTATCAATTCTTTTAAGCCTGAAAACACGGGGATATCTATTTTTTCTAAAAGTTAAACCTAGCTAAATCGATTTATTGCTCCCGAAACTAAATTGCGAAATCGTTGGAGCCGTTTCCAAGATCCTTATTATTCTTATCTTGCTCGTTTAAAGTATAAGATATAAGATGACTGTGGTGATGATGTGCAAACCGCACCAAGCAAAAAAAAAGGACCATAAAAACGAAAAGGATAGCTGGATCTATTGCTCATTGAGTAGCTCATAAGTCAATGCTATTCGTATAAAGTGCTACTATATCTAGCCGCGTTGCACTTTCTTCTGAACGTATATGAAGCAAGTAGAGTGTATATAAATGTATAGGTGTCTCAAAAAATAATAATAATAATGTATGTATAATTTACAAATAAGTATGCCTAATTTATATTTTATTTATTCATATTACTAGTCATCCAATAGCACCTACTTAAATTTTTATCGTATAACCCAATTTTTTAACTGTGCGCTTCGACATGTCAAAGTCGTCAGGTTGGCGGTATTGAATTCACCCGCCCGCATACTTCCTCACCTCTCCGCCGACGCCTATAAATACCGTCAGCAGCACCAATGTAAATAAAAATTAATTATTCTCGCTAAAATTCGAAAACGGCTGGACTGTTTTGATTTTCCGTGAAAATTTTAAATTAATATAGTAAACTCAAAATTACAGATTTTAAAGATATGATTGACCTTTACGAGATAATGTGCCGAAAATAAAAGATTACGAGTATTTTTTTCCTGGCAATCCTAGTCTGCAGTGCAAATCAATCTCACTCACTCACTCACTCACTCATTCGTCTTCTGCTTCTTGCATGTGCGCTGCGTTTTCTTGAGTTTCTCATCTCTTTTCGTTAATATTTTTGTTAAAGTCTTGTTATTGTTTTGTTAAGTTTTTTACTGTTGTTATAAAACGCTAATGTAAACGCTAGTTTTTAATAAAATAATGAAGTCATAGAGTCGCGTCGTGTAATAAAAGATATATACAAAAAAAATATGTTATAAAAACTGTTGTTGCTGATGCTACCAAGTCCAACAACATGCAAATATTTTGACGTTGACAGGCGCACAGTTAAAAAAATTGGGTTATAGTACCTAATTTAATTGTACAATTTATCCAAAGCTAGGTCAGATCTTTCGTATGAAATGGCGAGGATCTGAATTGGTCCTTACCTATCTTACAAATAAACACCCACTGAGAGACCTTCAGTGGAAAAAAACCATATCATTAAAAATTACCGTAGACAGTTTCTACGCCGCCGCTACGCTACCGCTCCAGTCGTAGCACTTGGCTACGTGATAATAATAGATGAACTTCAATTAATTATTTCATGCTTTAACTAAAATCACTAATATTACTGCGGATTAAGGGTGTACTTACTATAATCGAAAACCCTCAGGAGGATCTCGTCCGCTTTCCGCTTTCGTCAGTTGCCTACTTGGTCCACTTTCCTGCTTAGTTCACTTTCCTACTTCAATTCAAAATTTCGTAGTAAAGTAAACTCAAATATTTTATATGATTTGTTACAGATAAAAGTTTCTTTTTAACTACCGTCTGTTCTCTTTGTGACGTTAATGAAGGTATTTTTCATCATCTTCTTTACAGATAAATCATACACACTTGGGTATGACTATGCCGTCATTTATATTTTTTTATTACAATTAATCATCTCATTCGATTTTTGATATTTAGGCGAAAAACACGATAAAACATTATATTATAATACTAAAAAACCAACCACTGAACCATAGTTTCTATATATTGAATTTGAACGTGGACGTGTTTATTTCCAAGACAAATATTTATAAATTGTATGTATAATAATAATATAATAATATTATACATACAATAGGCCTGTGTAGTAAATTTCAAAAATGGCTTATTTCGTTAGTTTAGTACCTGTATTACCCCAAAAAAATAATATTTCATGATAAAAATTATATTTAAAACACATATTTTAAGTTTTAAGAAAATATTTTTAATCTGGCGTAAAAACACAAGAAAGTGTCTGGCGTCGTGAATGACGTCACATAGTGGCAAACGATTGTGTTCACTTGTGCTGTTGTATGAAAAAGTTAACCAAGCGTCAAAACAACAATGGCGGCATACCACTATGTGACGTAATACGTTCTGATTGACGTTCACAGCGGAGGGGCCAGGGGGGGTATTTATTTGATTTTAATTTGTAAAAATAACAATAATCATTAATTTTTATGTGGAATTATTTCGGTCTTCCCTGTTTAAATATTACAATTTACGTCTAGAAACATTCATCCATTGATTTCATTGTTAGTTGACACAAGCCTATTTATAAATATTTGTCTATGGTTCAGTGGTTGGTTTTTTAGTATTATAATATAATGTTTTATCGTGTTTTTCGCCTAAATATAAAAAATCGAATGAGATGATAATATAATGGAGAATGTGCCCAGGCACTCCACCTTTTTGACGGCTCCATAGCCTAGTTGGTACTACGCCTGTCTTCGAAGCACAGAGTAGCTAGTTTGAATCTCACCTAGGGCAAATATTCGTGTGATGAAAACTAGTGTCTGAATGTTGTTTGTCTATTTAACTATGTAATTATCTATTTTTGTTATGTAATGTATATCAGCTGCCTGATACTCATAGTATAAGCTCTGCTTTGTTTGGGATCAGATAGCGGTGTGTGACGATGTACTTACATAGTACAAGCTCTGCTTTGTTTGGGATCAGATAGCCGTGTGTGAGGATGTACCCACATGGTACAAGCTCTGCTTTGTTTGGGATCAGATGGCCGTGTGTGAGGATGTACCCACATGGTACAAACTCTGCTTTGTTTGGGATCAGATAGCCGTTTGTAAGGATGTACCCACATGGTACAAGCTCTGCTTTGTTTGGGATCAGATGACCGTGTGTGAGGATGTACCTATATATTCTGCCAACGGGTGCCAAACGCTCGACGCAGGAAACGTTTGGATTTTCATTAGTTTTTGCACAGCAGCTTTTCTTTGTCTTTTTCGGGTTGCAGATTGGAATTGCTCTCCCTGCATGATTCGATTTCTGAATTGATAAAAAAACCTGAGTGCATGCATTTAAGGCAAATTTAAACTTCGATCAAAGAAAGATCGAAGAATTTAAAGCAAAGAGTAAACAGTCTTGAGTGAACTGAAGCGTGATTTCAACCTAAATATTATGATTAAAAAATCTCGCTATTTAATAAAAAAAACGCGGTGACAATGGTAAACTAACATTACCTGGTTGTCTTAATAGTACCTAAAAATAAAACCGGCCAAGTACATGTCTGGTCACACAAAGTGTAGGGTTCCGTAGTTTCCCAATAATATTTTGTACAGAATTTCTTACTAATACAAGTACATTTTATAAGTTGGTCTATTACTCGCTAACCTGACAAGCCTACTCCATTTAGATAATTTTCTTTTTAAATTCATTATATGCACTACTACCATGTTTTTTTTTCACGTTTCTAAATACATGGTTTCGTTGGTGTGGGATGGGGGGGGGACACTTGACTCTAACAAAAATTAACACTTTAAAACAAAATATTTCTCAAACATACGCTAGAATCGAAAAAAGGATCGTCTTTTGTTCCTCTGAGCGTAAAACTTATTCAAACCGTTTTGGACATACATGCACGTTTTTTTTTTATTCTTTCATTCATTCATTCATGTTCTCCCGACCGTACCCGCAGTGCCGTAAATAGCCTTTTTTGCGCCCTGTGTGAGCTTCTATAACTCATCAATAGCTCATATACGTCCCCACCGAAGGGCTCGAGCTTCTATAACTACGCCCTTAAAAATATTTGGATTTCTATATTGTGTAACTTGCCGAGTTAATTTGTATGAAGGAAAAACACTCGCGACCACGTTGCCAGATCTTACGACACTGCGCCCTATATTAAAAGCCCGGTGCATGCTGCCTCTAACTGCCCCTCTCACAAGCAGCAGACTATCTTGCAGGTGCCCTTTCCTGAGCACGTTTGCCATTATAAGGCCCGTAAAATAGGTTGACAAAAACTTGTTCAAAAACTTGTTGATAAACTTGTTACCTAGATGTATACCCTGTAGATACTACCCTGCTGGTTGCACTGCTACCTGAAATAAAGAGTCAATCTTCAGTGTGGATGGTGGATATGATGACGAAATTTATAACGAATGATGACGAATCGATAGTTTGGGCGGGACATAACACAACAATTTCACTTTAAAACCAAAGTACAGTTGCAACAGATTAGTTAATATTTACACACCCAGTGTTTTTGAAATGACGAGCGTCCTCGCAGCTGCGTAGTCATCCATCACGACAATACATCCGCCTAAGATAAAAACGACGACGTTTTAGAAGAACTCTGGCGTGGAACAGACAACGTTTCCTCTGTACCTACTCGTACATATGTTATACAGTTCAGACCCTGCACTCTGCGATATTTTACATAAACTTCGACGAACACGCGTTGTTGACAACAACAAAAAACAGCGGTCATTGCAGAAAACTCTAAAACAACAATAAATACCTAGTTTCTTTAAATAATGGAAAAGTTAATAAACTGACAGAAAAAAACAGGTTACTTTGTATTCTGCATCTTTGGTGTCAAAAATATACTTTAGATTATATTCGATATTTGTAACAGACGTAAAAATAATCGATATACCTATAGGTATATAAAATTCTCGTGTCACAGTGTTTGTAAACCAACTCCTCCGAAACGGCTTGACTGATAACATATTTTATAAGACATTTTACGGGCTTGACTGATTTTTGAGAATTTTTTGTGTATATTCGGTAGGTCTGAGAATAGGTCGAAAACTACTTTTTATTGGGAAAAGTCTTATTCCCACGGGAAAATCTTACATAACGCAAGCGTAGCCGCGGGCGGACAGCTAGTAATCTATAGAAGTGAGTTGGTGACATCATATTCATGATATTTTCAATGCAGTTAGTATCTAATGCCAATGTTAATGCACTCTGACCAAAATTTGCTAGCAAAATTATTTAGCTTAGTAGCAAAAGCGAAATATTGCACCTGTATCAGGCTTTGATTGCCGAGGGGATGCAGGTTCGAGTCTTGTCTAAGGTCGATAAAAAGATTCATATTTCGCTCCATAAATATCGTTTAGCACGAGTACTGTACTTTGAAAAAAATATATGTTTACAACATTCTATATAAAATTTACTTCATCAGCGTCCAGAAACGTTTCAATATGGCCTATACGTATGTAATTATCAAAACAATTTACCTGTATATTACATAATATACGAATAATGTCGATATAGCTTGGACCCCGTCTAAAAGTCTAAGAACACACATACCACACATCCACACTTCTACCACTTTCCTTCCTTCCTTCTTTCCTTGTGCTATCTACTACTTACATCCATGTAACTATGATTGCATTTTGTCTCTATCTCTTTGTTTAGCTTCTTTATCTTTCTATACAAACTTCAATTCCCCTTTTTCACCTAGTTTCTCCTCTTAAGAAGTAGGAAGGTATATACACAGAAGAAGAAAATAATAACTTGGAAATCTGAGACTATTCGTGTATCTTTTCCGGGGCCTACTTCGAAGCCTCATGACCTCATCACGTCTGCATTATAAATATCGCTTGAATGTGAGTAAACTGAAAACTTATTTTAGGCATTTACTCATAACTAAGTATGACTGTTTTCAAGAGGGACTCTTATGTCGAGTACATCCTACTTCCTAACCTATGCTGCGAAAGGTAATCTGCTAAACAAAACCGATTTTAAAGATACTTTGGTCCTAACTACAGCGCCATCTATGTGATGCGCTTGGAACTATAAGGCTAAGTGTGTCACCGCGTTCATAGATGGTGCTGTTAGATTTAAAACGAAAAATCAACAAAAAACGTGGTCGTAGCCTCGGACAAACAGTTAGCCTGATATAAATAAACTCACTTATCCACAAGTGCAAGTTGCCCTCAACCTCGGACCTCGAACTTGCATACGTTTACTTCTCACGCTAATAAAAATAGGGTTGGTTAGGAGTATTCAGTAGGTTGGTATAATTTATTTATTATATTGCTTTTACGTAAATCATAAATAGAACTATTTTGGATCCATCTAACGCAAAAAGCAAGAGTTTTAGCAGGTTGTTGCTTCGGTCTCGGGGGGGGGAGGGAAATATCTATAATGAATGAAGTTGACAGATAGCATCACTCAGTTTCGTTTAAAAATATGCTAGAGGAAAAAGAATTAAAGAAAAAAAAATATAGTTATTCTATCTTCTATTTTAAAATTCGGTTACACATAGGAAAACATTTTTATGTACCTACCTACCTAACCTTAAATTTTGGACGTGACCTAGAAATACAAAAAGTGTTAAATAGAATATCACTTGAATCTCAACCAAAAGCATAGAATATTAATATTATTATAATGCTACCAAAAGTCTAAAAGAAGTTGGGATGTGGCTGGATTTTACCCAAAAACCAAAACCGTCCGTTTAGAAGTAGCGCCCTAAACCTTTCCCCCAACTATCTTCTAGTTGAAGAAATGTAAATGTATCGTTAAATTTTTAACTTTTTATATAAGGGTTGTGTCTCTTATTTCCTCTGTCGAGACCCGCGTCTCCACCTGTTGATTACAATTTACTTATTCATCGGAGTGCGCGCCCTTGTGTACGTGTTTGTATTGTACTTGTAGTTCACGGCGATTCTTGTAGGGTTAAAGGAGTTTATCGAAAGAAAACGCCAATTAAATATTTAAATTACAAAGTAATACCGTCATCGTTACGTTTGTACAGATGTTATTACTATTACATGTTTTTCTCTAACGCAGCAATTATAAGTATACCTCAGATGCCTGACTAATTCTAATTTTAACTGAACCACTTTAATGACGTGTCTCTCACAACACATTGGTTGGCTGGAAGAGATCTCTCTTTAGAGATAAGCTCGCCTTTGCTACAGCTATTAATAATATCATTTCTGTAAAGTGTACTGTTGCAATAAAGAATATATATGATATTGCTGCATTTTGGGTCGCACTTGGGCGTTACGACAAATTCAGAATATTGCAACATAATGGACATGGAAATAGCATTCGATATTTAGGAAAGTGTAATCGATGCTTAAAACAGCAAAATCGAAGCTCACAATAACCCTATAATTGAAAAGGAATTAAAACTGTCTGCCTTAGATCAAATATAGTATTTATATTATATTTATATTTGATCTAAGATGTCTGCCAACTTTAGTATTTGCTAAGGTGTACAGCTGTGACAAACGGACGGACGAAGTCCCTCTACTCTTCAAACAAACACCCATAGATTTGACTAAATTTAATTCGATATATGTTGCCGTGTTTGACTTGCACTTGGGATGGTAAATTAGTTTCCAGTATTTAGACAAGAGAAATACGCTTTCTCCTTCTTTTCCTCTCTGTGGAGGATTGAATAAGGAATATGCACATTTTTTTAAAAATTCATTAATAGAAATATTTATATAAAAATAATTTTCCAAATATCTTGCTCAGAAACAAAGTTATAAGGCTTCAAAGTTGATGGTTAGACAGAGAGGTCCGATGAGACATGTGACGTCATATGTGTCGCGGGCCATAGAAAATTTTGTTTTCGTAAAGAGGGACAGATATATTTGTTTAATAATGTTGTAACTAGTTTGTTTTTCGATCAATTTCGATTCTGTTTAGACTGTCAGTATTCTATTTTTGTATACTTTCAGATAAACTATGAAAAAAAAATTAATATTTTTTTCAACACACCTTGCTCGAAAATAGAACTTACGAAGGCAGTAAACTGTGTGGTAAATGCGTTTTACTGTATTATGTTTTACTGTTTTAATGTATTATGTTTTAAAGGCAAGGTATATAAGGTTTCCTATTAGAGGCAGATTTACGTATGCTTCTTCCATTTCCCCATTCTCTCTGTACTTGCTATAATATACATTTTGCGACCATTAGTAAAAGAACTGTTTCAAAGTTAGACAAAGAATCAAAAGCATTTTTTTATGTATTTTTAATCCTCTATCTGTTTTATGTAACGACTGCTTCCGTAGATAGTAGACGGGTCCCATGGCTTAACGTGCTTACTGAAGCAAGGAATGATGTTACTTATCGGACATTAATTCCACTATCACCAAAACACAAGTGTTTACCAGGTTCAAACAATTAATAAATAATAATATAAATCAATATGTGGGGACATCTTCACACATGGCCATCTGATCCTAAACTAAGCAGAGCTTGTACTATGGGTACCAGACAGCTGATATACATTACTTGAATAGATAAATACATACTTATATAGATAAACAACCACCAGACACAAGGCAAACACAAGTGCTCATCACACGAATGTTTGACCTGAGCAGGAATCGAACCCGCGACCCTGTACGTCAGAGATAAAACATAGTAGAAAGTCAGTACTGTACACATAATGCCCACAGTTTCATCAACCGGACACTGTTACAAAGTAAAAAACCATTTACAATAATTTATTCAAACTACAATATTTATTTCAGATAAATTAACCATTAAATGTTAGTACAATGTCTATTCTACATTGGTAAATTAACATAATTATAATTAAAATCAAAATATCAATAACCTATAGATTTAACAATTAACCAAATAAAAACAATTAGCTCTTATAAATGAAAACCGTCATCCAATAACTAGTAATCGGTCACTCAAACTTACTATCGACCATGCTCAATACAATACTATACAAATATACTTTATTGACATAGAAACAGAACATAAAACAAGAGCTAACAGGTGGCTTTATTGCTGAGGTAGCAATCTTATCCAGGCAACCCTTACACGTTACAAGCAGTACTCAGTATGTTATTGCTATTAGGCTCCCTCAAAATAATAATTGCGCATATAAGTGCGCATCGCAATACACATCCTCGTACGGCTCATTTTTCTCGCAAATCTCTATGCAGCCTAAAATCTAACAAAATAAATCCATAGAAATAAACCGTCGACAACGTTAAATCATAAAGTAGGTAAAGTGGCGTGGGGGCCACTCAGCACGATTTCGAGCTAACAGACGATTCAAATAACACTCGTCTCTTTGTATTGCTAATTAATTTGAATAACATTTAAAATTGTATATGAAAAAGGCAATGCCGATGAAAGTCCAGTCCGTTTGTATAAAATATTTCGCGCCAGTAGTCGTTCATTTCGAACCGCGCCGCATCGGTAAAATGCTATTAATTAATACGGGAAAATATATGAAAAGGCGAACAAGTGCGCACTTCGCATTCAGCCTGTCTCTCGTGTATAGCAAATTAAGCACTCAGTTTCAATTTGCGACTTAAATTTTACGTAATACCAATCAATGCTGCTTTTTATTTCGGTTTAATGTTTATTTATTTATTTGTTGAAAAAGCTACACCATCGACTTATTACTAAACTTTACACAAATATGGTACGGTATCATTCTAGGTAATAAATCTTCACAGGTGTATACGGCACTACAATTAAAGCTAAACGAAAACTAAACTAACAATACTAGTAGGTACATGAAAAAATATATAGGTACATCAGAATTCTAATTTTATTAATAATGAATAGAATGGATCAGTCATTTTATTAATTATAAACCAAAAAAGTATAAAAGAGGAAGATGTTTCGCTAACACACTTAATCTGTAACAATAATAATCTATATTTTAATTTTCAGCCAACTCGTAACATTTGTAAGTAAAACTTTTTAATTCATAATGAAATATATCAATTGGGCCCCTAGCTACGAGATCATTATAAAGTTCTTGGGAGTCGATTCAAAGGTGCATGTGCTCCTAAGTTGGTCCTACAACTCACAGTAGCATAGGTGTCTTTCAAAGGATACCGAGGAATGGTACGCGGAACAGAGAGTCCCAGTTTCGCAAGAAACTGTGGAATTATTAGGCTACCATGATAAGCCTTATGCAGGGTGACAAGGTCGCAAACTTTGCGCCTTTTGTGTAAGGTGTGCATTTTGAAGTGGCTCAGTCTTGTCCCATAGTCTGAACGATACGGACAGGTGCGATCTTTATAAGCCATAAAACGTGTGAAATTGCGCTGAATCCGTTCGATCCTATTTATATGCGATATGTATGAGGGATTCGAAATTGGTGCCACGTATTCCAGATTGCTTCGGATTAGACAATTATAAATAGCTAATAAAGTCTTGGAATTTTTAAAATCATTGCACGTTCGTTTTACGAAACCAATCATTTTCCAAGCCTTCGCTACAACATCATCTATGTGGCTAACAAAGCTCAATCCTGCGTCCAACACCAAGATCGCGGACCGTAACGCTTTCAACTAAGAGTTCGCTACCCACTGAATATCTGGATGGAATAGTAGTCTTGTTCCTAGTAAATTTTATGAAATGACACTTTTTAGCATTGAGAATAATTTTATTATTCCTGCACCATAATTGAATACCATCTACATCTTGCTGGAGTAAGTGGACATCGTTCAGTGACTTTATGCTTCTGTATATATTTAAATCATCAGCAAATAATGAACAATGACTGTGTTTGATGTTGAAGGCAAGGAAAAGAATAGGTCCAAGGTGCGAACCTTGAGGTACCCCAGATGAAGGTGAAAACGGCGAGGAACTAAACCCATGCGCTGTTACACATTGCCATCTATTCTGCAAATATGATCCTAGCCACTTTAACAAACCACCATGAATTCCATAACCTTTTAATTTGAATAGCAAAATTTTATGATCCACTTAGTCAAAAACGCTACTAAAGTCTGTGTAGATTGCATCAGTCTGCACCTGCCCATCCACACAAGTTAATACATCCGAGACGAAGTCCAGAAGATTACTTACCGTCGATTTATTTTTACGGAAACCGTGTTGTAGATTGGTCAACATATTCTCTAAGTATGAAATCAGGGTGGTGCATATTAGTTTCCCAAATAGTTTCGAAAAAGTATTTAATATTGAGACAGGTCTATAATTTCTAACGTCACTTTTGTCACCTTTTTTGAGTATAGGTACTACATTAGTATTCTTCCATTTAGTAGGGAATACAGATGTTGACAACGATTGCTCAAAGATTATTTTGAGAGGAAGGGCTAGATGCATGTATGTTCTTTTAATAAACAATGGGGAATACCATCCGGACCCGCTCCCTTACTAGCATCCACAGATTTAAGAATCTTTAAGACCTCCCTCTCAGTAACACGAATACTACCGATGGAAAACTGCGGGAAGCAATCAGAATTTGGCAAGTGGGTAATAGGAGAATTGTCGCAAACTGAATACATTGGTCTAAATTGAGCCGCAAAAAGTTTTATCTCCTGTACTAGCAACTTCGTTATCCAAGAACATTTCACTAGGAAGCCCTGTTGAACGCACCATTCCTTGTTTAACGTAAGACCAAAACATTTTAGGATTTTCAACAATATAATTTTCAGTGTTGTTTGTATAAATTGAATAGCAAGAAGCGGTTAGTGACTCGACTCTTCGGTTACACAATTTCAACTCGTACTGGTCACGAGGGTTCTTATAGATTTTATATTTACGTCGGACTCTTTCTCTTTCTGATATTAATCGTATTAAATTACTAGTAAACCATACTGGAAACTTCAAATTAAGCTGCTTAGATTTAGGAACTGATTTATCTATGACCGAGTACAATATGTCGTAAAACTTGGATACCATGTCATCGACCCTATCCAACCCACCCAACTCCGCAATCTAATCTATTTCTTTAAAATTTGAGCTTACAACAGAATAATCAGCCTTCTTAAAATTGTGGGTCGCAAAAGCTTTATGTTTAGTACATGTAGGAACATGCTCGCTTATCGATATATCCAGTGCTGGATGATGTTTATCAAGTTTGCTTAGTGGAAACATATTTAGCTGCATTGAAACTTCTCTGAAATTCGCCAGTATTAAATGCAGAGTTCGGTTTTTAAACATTTTTACATTATTGAATTGTGAAAGGTTGTTGAGAGATATGAAGTCTGTCAACGAGTGTCCCAAACCACAGTCGTAATTGAAAGGTGTCAAGTTACCTGAATCCGTAGAATCCTCGCTCCAGTTTACAAAACCTAGGTTAAAATCTCCCAAGATAACAACTCCAGAATATGATTGCATTACGAGATTACAATTTTCCAAAGCAGAATCTAGTGCCGAGGAGGTAACTAGTGGACGCAAGTAAATCGCGCCAAATAAGGTTTCGGCCGTTTTGTTATTTGAACTCCTTACTGCAACCCATAAATCTTCACCAGAACTCTCAAAATGCTGAACTCTTCTTGAGTGAAGCGCTCTCGACACAGCGATAACAACACCTCCACCGGATTTTCCCTTTAATGTAGTAGTGCTACGGTCTCTTCTAAAGAGGTTGTACCTAGCATCGAACAACTCGCCATCCAGTACACTGTCATCAAGCCAAGATTTAGTGCCAACAATGACGTCATAACTGAATGTAGAAGTAGAAAGGGCCAGCTCTCTGATTTTGGTTTTAAGACCCCTAAAGTTTTGATAGTATGTTTGTGCTATGTCACATTATTAGATACATAGCTCAAAACCTAGTGGGTCTAAACTTAGTGGTAGCACTTTGGTTCATGAATATTAGGAAGCAAAAGTGTGTGTTGTTAATTCACGGTTGACAACACAAAAATCACGGTTACTTAGGAAATCTTGAGACTGTGGTCGAACACGAACCCATTTCTTATAAAATAAAATAAATCACGATAGCTTTGATTGAGGATACGAATACTGAAAATAGTAGATTGGTGAAAGCGATCAATTACACCCGAAGTATTTTGGCACACGAGCGTAGGGAGGGCCTCACCTTAATTGACACACAAAGTGGAAGATTTTCAGTTAGTTTTAATGAAATAATTGAATATTGAGTTCTGAATGCACAAGCCTAGATCAACTTATTTTTAATTATGTCATGGTTAAAATAAACATAAATTACAAAATAATTTATCGAAACATTGCTTAACACCACAGATAATAATATTTTTTTCACCAACATTTTTTTCCTGCCTTTTTTAAGTGTCATTTAGCCAAAATTTTAAAAGAATGATTGTTTCCATTGCGAATTTCGTATTTATCTAGCAGAATTAAGGTAAATTCAAGCAAAACAATTTAATTTTTATGAAAATAAAATTAATTGTATAATTATCTAGGCTGTATACGTCTATTTCTTTGCCATTTATTGTGTGCAATTTTCTATGCAAATTCCTATAGTAAAAAGAAAGGTAACAATTTCAAAGTTACTTACATCCGTTGTTGTACATGTTCAGTCAAATGTTCTTATTATCAAGAAAGAGATAATAGCAAGATACGACTCGACAGCCAAAATATTGTACTTTATCCATAACAAAGAAATTATGATTATGATTTAATTGAATAGCGCGGTTTCAGAACACCAGACGCGACAATAGAATACTACGATTTAATTCCAATATTCTAGTTCTGGCAAGTGTAAAGCCAGTTTCCAGGCGGTGGCCGATTCCACCCCCGCTGGATTGTGGCTCTGTCACTTTAATTGATTACTTGCTAAACTCAAGCTAGGTATCACGGTGAAATTTGCAGAGACGGGCGTTTGACTTCTGTTCCAATCAAATTATTAACCGACTTCAAAGTAAGAAGGTTCTTAATTTAAATGTTTTTTTAATGTCAAAATAGTACGAAATAGAACTTAATCAAACTGTACATTGTTTGAGTACAAAATTTGCCAAAAACTTCATTTTACAAATCATTTAGGTAGGACTACGAATGTACCTATCCTATATATATACTTCTCATAAAAAAATCGAAACACCTTGCAAGTTTATGTTTTGTACGGAACAACAGAAAAATGTGTATTACAACATCTTATAGGTTTTATAACAAACTCGTGACATTATAAAATAAACCCTCGCCTGCGGCTCGGGCTTACAAAAGTCACCTCGTTTGTAATATACCACCTACGATTTTTTTAAGGTCATGTGGTTCCCAGCATACGTATTGGGCCAACTCACATATTTCTGTGTGTGCAATAAAGTATATTCATTCATTCATTCATTTATTCACATTTTCTCGTGGATGTCGTATAAGGCCACTAAAGGGATTTGGATTTATTGCTTACCAATAGTAAAAAGAGACGAGCATCTTCAAAGCCCACGTTCGCCTCACTGACGCCACGCTAATAAGTTAATTTAAAATGACGTACTTAAGTAGTATTGTCCAACTACGGAACCCTACACTTTGCGCGGCCCGTTATTTATTCATAAAGATTACGGACGGCACTAAACAATACTCGTACACGTAATTTATTAAATTGATTTTTTATTTACGTGAATGCTTTTTATTAACAAGTTCATTAATGAGAAAAAGTTAGCCCATTTTGCTTATGACATGGGGCTAATCGATGGAAATCTCCCCATGCCAATAGCATAAAAGATGGGCTTTTTTTTGCGGCTGGCTTTTCGCCCGCAACTACGTCTGCTTTGTTTCCCGTGGTAATAACATTTCTCCCGAGGTAAAAAGTAGGTATGTGTTCTTGGGCGTCAATCTCCCTTTGAACCAACAAACACACACTTAGAAAGAGAATTACTTTCGAATATGCGATGTAAAGAAAGTTGAGCTTAATTTGTTCAGTGAACGCCAAATTGTGTGTAACAACTGGAAATGTTAGAATTTGTTTTTTCTTCATGGTATTCAATTGGGACTCGGACGAGTTCGTGTCAAAAAACCCGGCCAACGCAATATTGCTGTTTCCGAATTCTCTCGTAGCAGTAAAAACATTTTCCCTCGGTACAGTATAGGTACTGTCGAGTATGCTCTCTATGTATGCTCGCCTCTGCTTATTTTAGTCCCTGGCCGGTTTGGTCAGAAAAAGTATTTGCCTGAAAGAGAATTTCAGTTTGTACAACGACATAGTATATAACCTTTATATAGATCTACTATGTCGCCTTATGGTAAATCTATGATGTGTTATCAACACTTAGCTTAGGTTACCTCGAGTGCCTCTCGTATAGGCTATGTTCCTGTGCGACTACTGTCTGTGTTCCTGAGCATCCCTGACAAATTTTGTTTTGTTTTGTGTTCCACCTAGCCCTGCGTTCCCCATTTATTGTATAGGTTGCGATATTTAAGTACAGCGTAGGTTGCGTACGCTTAATGTTTAAATAAATCAAAAGTTTGATCAATGACTTTGTGTGATCTGGATAATGAACTAAAATACAGAATGTGCAAAAATATGGCGTGTTAATGTGACGCCCTGGAGCAGCAATCATCACTGTACTTACCTACGGAGTAAACAATACGAGCTATCAGTTTTTGTTTTCTCCATGCTTTCACCATCTGCATGCTAGGTTTTTTAAAGTTTAATGTTCTCATGTAAAGATAGATAAGCATTTTAATTTAAGATGTTTTGTAGAAAAGTTTTAAAGGAATACAAATTTCGATCTAAATGTTGTTTGTGGCATTTTAACAACCAGTGTTTTTTTTTTAATATTTACGTAATATAAAATTTATTCTATTGGTTACACTTCCTTATAGAAAAGTAAATTAAAATGTTTTCGCCGTGGCCGCTTTGGCAGGTTGAAATTTGCCACGTCTCGCCATCAACACAAAGGCGAAAGCTTGTTATTGCAGAAGTTCAGCAGCGTGCGCGCAAGCGTACGCGTCACGGCGTCTATAATGCGATCTGCATTATGATCGCTTAAAGTTTTATTAATATTTGGAAACTGTAGACATGGGTCGAACTGTTTATTAATATAATATTATTGACCCACGCATATTATTAGTTCACTAGGGATAACAATTCACCAAAGAAATTCCACCAAAATCCATTTTATTAATATATCGTGTAAATTGAAAAAGCCTATCAGGTACTAAAAAAAATCTATTCCCATGGATACCGGGAGTCAGATATTCTATTTTAACCTTGATTAACAGTAATTAAATTATCACTAATCAACAAACTCATCTTAAAACATATATTTAGGTAGTAAATAAGTAAGTACGTATCATTTAACACAACACAGTTTGCGTAACATAGTTTTCTTAATTCCTTAGCAACCAAGGCCGTTAACACTATACCAGTGGTATCAAAGTTTTAAAATTAAGCCAAGTCTCTGTTATAAGTACCTCGAATTGATATTCTTCTTCTTCTTCAGCCATTTTCAACCGCTAAGGTGTAGGCCTCCTTCAGGTTATGCCATCTATCCCGGTCTTGCAGTTTCCAACCACTTTGTACCCGCCAGTCTTTTGATGTCATCGTACCAACGCATCTGTGGTCTCCCTCGTGGGCGTTTCTCGCCCCACGGTCTCCACTCCACTACCGCCTTACACCACGAGCCTTGCTTTCGGGCGACATGACCAGCCCACTCCCACTTCAATATCGAACTGATATTAAAGCATCTTTATTTTGTCGTGTTTTTATAGCTTATTTTATTTATTCGGAGTAAATGTTGCTGTTGATATTGCTTAGAGCTGCACGGATATCATTGCTAATTGCAAGCACTTTACTTGTACTTTTGTTTGCAAGTTATAGTGGAGAACAGGCCTTAGTCGACCATGCTGGCCTAGTTATTCGCAGGAGTGTGTAGGTTTCACCGTAAGAGCGTCGTCGAATAAACGTACATTATGAATTCAAAATTCGATAACACCTTGGTACGAGGAGGGGATCGGACCCGCGTCTCCCGAACGGAAGACAGACTCTAATGCTACACCACCGATGCGGGGGGACATCTTCACACACGGCCATCTGATCCCAAACTAAGCAGAGCTTGTACTATGGGTACCAGACAGCTGATATACATTACTTAAATAGATAAATACATTCTTATATAGATAAATAACAACCAGACACAAGGCAAACACAAGTGCTCATCACACAAATGTTTGCCCTGGGCGGGATTCGAACCCGCGATCCTGTGCGTCGGAGGCAGATACACTACCACCTGGGCTACGGAGCCGTCTATACCTTATATACCTAATGATCTGTACCTAATACCTTATATACCTATTGGTATATTCCGGGAATGAAGTCCACCGGCGGCAGCTTACACTGAATTAATTTACTGGTTATAATATTTTTGATTCATGTAGGAAATAAGATTTAGTTTTCGGATCACGGCGAACAGGTTGGATGGAACTACTGCTCTACAACGTGTTACAAAAAATACAAAAAAAAAAAATATTTTTATCAAAGGCATTTAATTTAATTTTTCCCATCTCTAGTGATCAGCTGTGTCAAAAAATATTCGGACCAGATATGTAATTTTAGGTCAATGTGCCCATTTTTACCGCCATGGTTAAAAATGTTTACGTACTACTTGTACCATAACATTCACATTAGAACAATTAATTTCAGTTTAAAGAACTTTATTCTCATAAAGACTACACATAAGTCACTTAACATGAGAACTAAAATAATAAAAAAGTATACATTGGCAAATGTCCGTTTACGAAAAACATGCAGTGGGTACTTAATAAAAGAATTCCAATCTTACTCTAAGTTTGTAGGCGCACCGGCCGCTGCCGCCGATACGTACTTTGTGGTTCTGACGTAGTAAGCAAAAACCACCTACGGGGTGTTCATTTAAATGGAGAATTTACAAAGAATGTGTTTTTGTAATTGAGATTTAAAGATGTTAAAGGAGTCAATATTTTTTATGTGCGATGGCAATTTATTGTACAGCTCTGCCCCCTCGAAGCATATTGTTTTTTTGCCGCCGCCGGTTCGTATTTTAGGTAGTATAAGGTGACTTTTTCTTCTATGAGCATATTTAAGTATTTGTTCTTTTTTTGTAAATGTTATATCTGAGTGTATTTTTTTGTTTAATATTTTACGTATCAGTATGCATGTAGTGTATGTAGGTGTACAGTTGTTTAAGATTCATAATGTTAGTTTTTTTGTAAATATTTTCAGTTGGCGTGCGGTATGGGAAGTGAAATAACATTTTAATTATTTTATTCTGGGCAATTTGCAAGTCTTTTAAGTTAGTTTTTGGTGCACTTCCCCACACCTCTATGAGGTAAAGAAGGTGTGACTTAACCAGAGAGTTGTAAATACCAAGGCGCACCTGACGGGGCAAGCAACGGACAATATTCCGAAGAACACCAAGCAGGGACGTAAGCTTTGTTCTCACGTGTTCAATGTGAACCTTCCAATTAAGAAACTTGTCCAGTCGAAGACCTAAATATTTTTCATGAGATTTTTCACATATCACTTCGTTATTTATAGTAAGGGGGTTATGAGGTGGTATGGTTTTATTTTTTGACCGAAAAATTACGTATGAAGTTTTGGATACATTGATCGTGAGAAGGTTATACTGAAACCATTCGTGGAGTAAGTCGATATCGCTTTGTGCCTGTGATAAAATGACCTCAATCGAAGGTCCAAAGTAAAATAGATAGGTGTCATCCGCATATAAGGTCAATTGACCCTGAAACTCAACATCATTTATATTATTAACATAATTCCAAAATGAAAAATCTACAAATAAATAAAAAAAGCTTTGTTAAATAATTGTTATGAAATAATAAATTAATAAAATAATGAAATTTCAAACTAATATTTATGTTTGTAAATACGTAAACAAGATAATTAAGGCAAAAAAGAAAATGTTTTCTAACATAAATTGATTTAAGTACATCTCTTTTAAAAATGTAGGGACAAATGGTGTATAAATTTTTCTGTTCTGATAATCGATAGTCTATATTTTAGGTTACACTAGAGATGGGAAAATTTTAATTAAATGCCTGTGATGAAGAATATTGTTTTTTTTGGTATTTTTTGTAACACGTTGTATAGGGACGGACTGAATTTGAACTTAATTCTGACTGTATTCTGACCTTTAATGAAAATTCAACCTGATCTCGAGTTCTCCCAAAACTATTGCAAATGTCTCGTGGTCTGTAAAATATTATTGTGTCCTGAAACTGGTGCCGAACGAAAGAGGATTAGGAAGTTTGAAAACAGTTTCTTATACATCAAATGAACTCTGCATTTAAGCTAGTCTACCTGTACTGTCTCTTAATGGTCACAAACTTGCAACTGCAAGCAAAATCACTGTTTATCGGTGCGTACGTAACCGACACGACGAGACCGATTTGAATGCCCAGGAAAACCATTTTGAAACCATTGAATTCGTATTCAATATTAGAATACTCGTAGATGCAATAGCATCATTCTTAGGAAATATCCTAAGTATTCTGATATACATAATATAAATACCTACTAGAAATAAAAATAAAATAGCGCACCCAAAGTTTAGACTGTGTAAGCTGTATTTGCTTCTATAATAAAATACCAGATGATATTGTAAATCTGTCCGATAGGCGATTTAAAGCTAAAATTAAAACTATTTTATGTTCTAAGGCCTATTTTACGATAAATGATTACTTAGATGATAAAAACGTCTGATCAACTGTTGTTCCAAATCAGCGGAGTAGATTGTAATTATGACTCATGTATGATTCTTTATATATTCAAAAGAAAAGTACAAAAGATACAATTCCTGTGGAGTTTCTTCTGGCCGTTCTTCTCCACAGAGGGCGTACACTGGTAGTGAACGTGCCATCCTTGATAGCTTTGATGTCGAAGAATGATTTGTAAAAATCTTAATTCGAATAATTTTTTTTTTACTTTTGACGAAGTTCCTAAAATCTGCAGATTATAGGTAGGGGAGCACGGGTAAGTAGTAACAGACCTTTTTCAATAGGAATTTAAACTTTATTCACGATTTTTTTTCCTTATCTTACAATAATTATAACGCGCCGCGCCGCTTCATCACAGCCAGTGTCCCGCCAGGCGAGACGCAGTGAGTGGGTGTGTACAAGCGCTTCGTTGTCGCCAGGTAACGTATAATTTTACTTTCGTAGTAAATATTTTCGACTAATTGGAGATTTCTGTATTTTATTTGATGCAAAAATATGACTATTTATGATGTTGTGTAACAGTTTTCGAGATCACTAAGTTGATTTAATAGTTATCGTGATATATTAAGAACTATACCTAGGGGCTAGTTGTAACAAAATCTTGGGGTTTGTTGTGACTTGTTAATATGTACGGTCGAACTAAGAGATAATTACGAGACTTAATTTGGAGGTTTATAATTTAATTTACTGTGATTTTAAAGTGCCATGTTGATACACAAGTACCTATAGTAGTACATAAGTACAAAACAAGATAAATAGCTAAAACTTTAATATTTAATTTGTTGATTATATAAAAAGTATGCTTCAGTTAATTGTTTAATAAAAAATACATATTATAGAAATATCTAGTTAGCCTTTGTTGTAAACAAAGCAAAATGATTCAAGATGTGAAAACATTAAATAATAGACAGTGTCACATTTTTATTTTTTTATTGTTGTTACTACTTGCCCCAATAGATGTTACAACAAACCCCAAGCACGGGGCAGGTTGTAACACTTCCCCTACTTTAATAAAAAAATAATTGTGAAAGAGTTACCTGTTGATTTGATATTTTTTCGATTTAACTTAATAGAAGAATAGTTAGAGTATCAATCAAAGTTTAGTTAGCGGTAATTTAAATAAGACACCTCAAGATATATCATTATTTTTCAAAATTGTTACATCAAGCCCCTCGCTGCCCCATATTTGAAAATTCATTTCAACGAATGAACAACTGACAGCTATAGATACACACACATACATGCACGCACACGCGACACATAATTTATCGTTAGATTAGATTTAGACACCCGTACGTAGCTCGGGAAGCACTGACGCCTGTTAGCACAGCGTTTACTGTTACAGGCTTTAGCATCCTATGTAAATGGTGTATTAGATAACTCGTTGCTTTAGCCATTTTATCTCTCGTTTAATTTTTAATTTGAAAGATTCAAGACTTAAATTCTATAGACGGAAAGATTTGACAGTTTCTAAAAAAATTAAAGAATACCAGTTTACGTATTTAAATTTTACGCGTTAAAAATGACAACACACTGTAACGAGGCATTCGTCCTCTTTCCTGTTTTATGACTGGCAACCTTTCTTGCTGGCAGTTTTATCTTTCATTTTAAATTCATTTTCAAATTTAGATTTCTTACGCTTCGATTTTGTCTTTTTCCTGCCAAATTCTTCACTTCATGTCCTGTTCTCCAACAGTGAAAAGCTTATCCTTGTTACTATTTTCCAGTTTATAATATAAATTATATAAATACATAAGTAAATACTTTTTCGGACTTAACACGCCACGCTTTATACTAATATCCTCTACAACATTCTCCGTGTAGCAGCTCCGTGGCAGCTGCTGGGCCACAACCTTAGGCCACAACACTATACCTATATATTCGAATGATCTAAAGATGCGCACATACGACATTGTGTGAACTGTTTCGGTATATGGATTGCCAATTCATTACGTATGATTCAAAAAGTCCCCGTCCGTCCGTTTGACTAAAGTGCACTGGAATTTATTTCAATCGCGCCCCACTCGGCGCCCAGCCGAGTGAATACGACAGTCTGCCAGTCTGACAAAGGTGAATACAATTTTGGCCACATTCAACATTGCAGTTTTAAGAGTAAAAGTGATATTCAATTTTACACGTTCACAAAATATTGCTACCAGTTTATTTAACGATCATGTTTACCGAGAAATATCAGCGTAATATAAAACGTGAAAAGCTTGTGGCGTAGCTGTTTCATTATCTGTGGTATTCACTTATTACCTATATATTAATCTTACTCGTAACACATATTATGATTCTTAGACCACAGAGTTTGAAAAAGTACCTTTCGTATATGCAAATATTATAGACTTGTATAATTTAAGCAAGAGGGAAAGTAATGCATTTATACTTGCCACGTGTGTCAATCGCTCAATAATACATACGCTGCGCCACCGAATAAAAAAACTCGAAATTTTGCAGGACACAAAAAATAAACTAAAATCCATTCGAAAAGCAATAGGAAAAGTTTGTTTGTTAATTGAAATATATATTTTTAGTGCTAGTTATTGATTTTGTTACTGATAATATTTCGTTAGCAAGTCCTTATTCGTAGGTAACAAATCCGTAACATTATTTTCAGAATAGACCATGATTCTATTCAAAACTAGACACTATTTAACGGCATCTATCTAATAGAATTAAAAATACTTTATTGTACACAAAGAAGTCATGAGTACATCAAGAAAAATAATAGGGTGTGCAGATTGGCTGCCTTATTGCAAAGGTAGCAATTTATCACAGGCAAATTAGCTGATTGATTGATTGAACGTTAGGGTACAGAATGGAACTGCGGGACGGTGCAAATAGGTAGCAGAATATAAATTAAAATAATATAATTTAATAAATAATATAAACAGCTTACTTTGCATACAAACCTACATTATTATTATCGATACCTTAGTTCCAAAGTGTAACAAATTCGAAATTCTGTGAGTTTGAGATAAGTAGTAAGTAGTAAAGTTCCAATGAGTAACAAGTCGATGACTGATTGTAGTTTGATTGGTACATTAGTTACTTCCAAATAGTAACAATTAAAGAAAAACTCAGAAGACTTGGTGAAATTCTAAATAATTTTCTTTTTTTCGTCACTGAATAATGTGCTTATACCTAAGACCATCCAAGAGCATTCATAAAAATAATAATGTTTTAGATGATATGAATGAATACATTAATAAAAGTATCATTATTAATTTAATTTTCTAATTATCTCATGAAAATCTATATCATGATTCATGAATCTATCTCATGATTACCTATTATTTTAATTATAATATTACATAAAAAATATCAAAATAAATATACATACCTACTTAAATACACAAATAAATAAATACCTACTTGAGAAAGAGACAATATACTGAAATAACCAACTAATTTACGGAGCCGACGATAAATAGACAGCTCGTCAGCTCAGGTTAGGAAGGTTTCTACGAGTATTCCGAAACTCTAACTCGGGCCAGGACGTGACAGATGCCGAGTCATAGCTAAACTTTGGCGTATTTTACGTATAGGTATAGTAACAAGTACATTTAGAACACGCTTTTATAATGTACGGTGAAGGAAAACATCGTGATGAAATCTGCACACTCCTGCGAAGAAATTCAAAGGTTGTGTGTGAAGTCGACCAACCCGCACTGGGCCAGCGTGGTCGACTAAAACCTAATCTCCCTAATTCAGGGTAGGCTCGAGCCCCTCGGTGGGGACGTATATGAGCTGTCAATGAAGCTTTTATATATAAAAGCAGTCTTAATAATAAATAACGGTTGCCTGGTTACTAACTTAGCAATAATGCTGCTCACCCGTACACTATCGTTTTGGACTGTATTTTTTTCCACGTGTTTCTTGTATGCTATGAGTATCCTTTCTCATCGTGTGGGTTGCGACAACCGACCTCACAAACCCTGGTGTCAGTTTTATAGAACCGCCAAAAGCCACTGGTGTTCTATTATATTATGCTGAAACAAAAAAAGCGGGCAGGTATATTTAACGCGGGTAGATTGATTGCCAAGCAGAGGCCAGCGTGGTCAACTAAGGTCTGATCGCCCTAATTTAGGGTAGACTCGAGCCCCTCGGTGGGGACGTAGATGAGCTGTTGATGATGATGATTAAAATATCTTGACCAAGTCAAGCCTCAGCCCCCCCTAAAACTTACGCTGGATCACACTGCATCACATTACAAATCAATATTAGGTCCATAATGGAACTCTTATATGCTCTAATCCTAATTTTATGTTTTTAGAGGAGATGAACGAATGATTATTTTGAATGAATGAGGCGTAACTGTCTTTAAAATTGTGCAATCGACGCGTCCACAAGGTTCAAAATGTTTGATAGCTTTAATATTAAGATTTCCATACCCGGTCCCTTTTCGTTAGCAGGCGGTAAGGATGAACGAATTTAACAACTAACAATTTTTTTACTAATTCCACATTACTACCGGTTTCGTCTGGCAGTGGAGTTAAAGAAAATTTACTTTTTCTTGTGTCAATTGAAGCAAATTCCATTCTATTCTCAGTATTCTAACGTAACTTTGCGAATTAGCCCCACTGCATATGTATATATACGTGTCCCTCGCGGCGCGGGCGGCGTCACTAAAAATAGGCATTCAGGCTTGTGCTTTGTTTCCATTTGTCAATTAAAGGGTTCGAATCGCCGCAGCAGGTGCAGGGGGGTGGGGTGGGGGGGGGGGGGGGTGGATATGGTTGCCAACACACGATTGACTACTATTTCCGGAATAAGCTATGTATGTGACTAATTTTTCTTTGCTAAATTTTACTTAAGTAGAGAGATAGATAGATAGATATAAAGTTTATTTATCAATGCAGTACAAACTCATAAAATGAATAACAAAATAAGGTATAACAACGAAACAATAACAAAGTAAATTATTTTATAGTGAGTACCGCATCCACAGCTAGGCCCCAACTCAGCATGTGCTGTGACACAGATTGCATCACAGCGCTGTTTTTCTGTAAGTGGAAGAGGCTCATAGTCCAGACTGTAACGGGCCGTTGATTTGATTTGAAATTTTCAATTATATCAGCTTTAATTGTGGTGCATTTTAACTTAGTGCGATTTTATTACTTTAGTTACCTTCCACAACTTATTTAAAGAAAGATAAACAAGTAAAAAAACTTCGCATAACAACGTGGTTTAATCTGAAAGCAAATATTTATGTTTAGACGAGCCATTTTTAGACGAGCGTAGGAAAGAAATCTGCATGAAAATAGCTTGATACAAGGTAATTTCTATTTATTATTAAATCTTTATAAAGCGAACGCAGCAGCGTTTTTTTCACTGATTTAATTTGTAAGGAAAATAAACTATAAAAATACATTGTTTTCATTAATATAAGTGTTGAAATTTTACATAAATAGGCCTTAATAAATTTACTAATCAAGTTAATTACTATGAATAAAACAATAAATTTGTTACAAGTTAGGAATGTGATTCATGCAGGATAATTAAATATTTACCTGTCTCATACAAATTAGATATATTTTAGTGAAGATGCGTTCATTTAGTCACGACGAGAGTGAAAGTTTTTTATTGTTGCAGTGGTGTGGCATTAAAAAGCACTGATCAATACAGTTTTTTTTTTAAATACAGTTGGCAACCCTAGAGAGAGGAGGCTGTAACAGGGTAAATGCAGTTGGCGATCGTTGCATTGTTCTCGGCTATCGAGGGGCAAATAATGGACCTTGTTCGGTACGGGCATTATTAAATCTGGCTCGCTCGTAGCTGCTTTTGCTTTGCGGAGTGTGAAAAATTGAATTTGCATGCGATGCGCGGCGTTCGAGAGCTATCTAAATTTGAATTAAATTTTTGAATCTGCAGTGGTTATGATATCGATATTCTTTAAAGAAATCCATTGTTAGATCACTTCATATAAAACACAGCAGGGACGATATACATAATAATCGGCACTTGTCCCAATAATGTCTGAAATGTTCGAAAAATTGATGTAATAAAGATATTGATGTAGACAGACTATTTTACCCTTCACAATATAATTAAAAACAAACAAAACGGTTTCCAGAAGAACCAGTCTACAACTTTAGTTTGATATCAGGGCCCCGTTTCACGAAGCAACTAGTAACAAGTTACAATTTGATATAAATTGCGTAGCCAATTCGCCTAAACTGAATGCCCTTATCGTTTTATCTAATTGTCTACACAATGTACGTCGAATTGTACTTGTAATTTGTAACTTGTAGCTTCGTGAAACGCGGCCCAGCTAGTAAATGAGATCACTAGGAACATAGATAAAGGAAAGCAAGTAGTTGTAGTCTATTTCGACATGACAAAAAACAAGTAAACAACAACAACAAGTAAATGTGAAAAATATGGAATAAAGGACAACGCCATTGACTGGCTTAAAAGAGATAAATGAAAGTGTCGAGGCTGTTTATGATTGGTTAAAATTCAATAACCTTCAAGTTGATGTCAGTAAGACCAAATGTACACTTTTTTGGAACAGAAAAATGAAATGTAATGGCAGCAGTACTGCAAAAGCTACCATTTTGGGAATCACTTTAGATGAGTTTATTTTATTTTTGCACTTGGCTAGACGGGACGACGGACGGTGGACCAATCACGGAGTGGCGGCCTAGCGAGACTAACGAACAGCAATTCATTTTTATTATATAGATTTACACCAATCACAATTTACAAGAAAACATTTTTACAGTTGGTTGAGTCAATTAGGCGGCCTTATTTCTAAGGTAGCAATATCTTCCACGCAACCTTTTGGTAAGAAAACCGGTAAAAAGGGAAAGAGCAGAGCGGGTTGGTGGCTGGTTTCCTAGAATGAACTACATACAAATATCAGTGGGTACTTAAAATATATATAAGTTTACTAAAATAAAAAATTAAAGAAAAATATATAAACGAAATATATGTAATATAAATAACATGAATATACTAATACCAAAGAACTAATACATACTGATCACTATTTATATCGATATGAGTGAAAGGAAAATAAAATGAATAATTAGGATTATTGTGATATTAATTATTCATGTTGCTACCTAGAAGGCGAGTAATCTTATTTTTAATGATTGTGTGAAAGAAAGAAAGAAAGAAAAATTTATTTGCTTCGATATATGTTAATAACAAGGTCTTAAAACTAAATACATTTGAACCAATATATCAAGCCAGCAAGGCGGCGTGCAAATATTTATTTTTGTCGTGAGATAGGAGGCAGTTTTTTTTTAATTCTACTTGAAGTTAAAACTTTGATCACTACTACTACTACTTATATTTTTATTTTATGTACTGTGTACTTAATGCAATAAATAATATATAGGTATATAAGCAGATCGCTAGTGATGTAGTATATATTTCTTTTAATCATTGCACGGAATAAATAATAATAGCTAATTTTTTACAGAAAACTTCGACAGCGTCTACATAGTTTATGATGATTGGAATAATACTAATAGCTTAACAAACAGCCAATTTTAAATGTCACAAGTTATATAAACTAATTCCATAATAAAATAAAAATCAAATCACTTTTTTCAAACTAGGTACATTCCGTTTATTCAGTGTTTCGATTGGTGAAAGGAAGCGGCTTTCATTGAATCGGATATCGAAAAAATCTTGCCAGTTTATTTCAACATTATTTCGTTCGATCAAAACAAAATTGACATGCCAGGTTAAAAAAAAAAAAGTGTTTACGAGTAGAATTGTTGAATAGTTTAAGTATGAAAGTGTGTAATATGAATGAATTCACAGACAAAATACAATACCATGCTACCATGTTGGTCTAGGGCTTCGGAAGGAAAGTTAAGACGTGAGGCCCGGCAGTTGCCTTAGGAACAAGTCGTTACACGAGCCAGGCCAGTGGCCTTTGGCGGCTTAAAACACTGACATCAGGGCTTGTGGGTTGTCGACCTTACAACCCACACCACGAAGAAGGTCTGGAATGGGATTGAAGTTAAAACAGTGTTCATTTAAACGTTTCGATTCACTTGAAAGTTTGTCCTACACACTTATAATTTTGTATGGCTATTATAGACTTCTCTAATTATTTAGAACTAGCTTTTCGCCCGCGGTTTCACCCGCGTTAAATAAGTTTTCCCGTAGGAATGAAGAGTTTTACCGCGGTAAAAGTAGCCTATGTCCTATTCCAGAACCTAACCTATATGTGTGCCAAGTTTCATCTTGATCCGTCCAGTGGTTCAAGCGTGATTCGGCAACAAACATCCAAACTTTCGCATTTATACTATTAGTAGGATTCCAAAGTTCATGAATGTGGCTAATTACACCTTACACCTTTACACACCTACACACCACCACCACTTACACACCTACACACACACACCCGTTATTACAGCTTTTATTAGTGAAGTCCTTACTTGATTTTGGTACCTATTCACATATATAGATAGGTAGGTGGTTACTTTACCGCGAGTAATATTATTATATCTATTCGTTTGAAACGTCCCCGTAATCGTAGGTAGTTCGAAAGAAGTGCCTGGTGGGTACGTGGCCGCCCACGCGTTATTATGAAAGAAAGTTTTATTTAGGAAATGTAAATACGATAAGACTACGCTAAAACGGATCAAATACTTATTTAATAATTAAGCAGAAAATGAAAAATTTGTCGATCTTGGATCGGACTCGAAACTGCATCTCCTACAGAGCTTGGTGGCATTATTGGTAATCCGCCTGTTTCTGGCCCGGATAACCAAGGAGATGCAGGTTCGAGTCCTGTCCAAGAACGACAAAAATTTTCATTTTCTGCTTTATAATTATTAGTTAGATATTACGTTAACAGACGTAATCTGTAACATTAATAATCTATGGGTCAAACATTGTTGATTTTTAAGGTTTCGCAGGAATTTAAAACGGAAATCATAACATATCAATTGGTCGAAAATCTTCTCAATGTTTTAATAAATTCATGGCTCACTCATTATTTTGCAGGTATTGTATTAATTTATCGTATGAGATATGAAACATGAAACAACAATACAAAATAATTGCAGCACGAACAACTGTTTCCAGTTTAATGAGCAAAATAATAAGAGCAAAATTTTTGGACTGGCAAATAAACGTAATCACCGCATGATATAATGTTTGACATTTATAAAAAGCGCTGAAAAGTACGGAAATATAATGACCATTATTTACTTTTAACGCACTAATGTGTTCCCCCTTTTGATACTCTAGACAGAGAATCGTTTCACGAAACTACACAGTTGACTGACTTAGTCAAATGAGTTTCTTTTATTAACTGTCAAAACTGAGCCTTTTATCATTTTGGTCTGATTCGCAAGAATAAACCTTTGTATAAAGTTAACGGCAAAATTGATTTTTCCGAATAGTAGTATAGACTATAGTTGTGAACCAGCGGCTAGAAACGAATAACCAGCCGCTTGCTACCGGGTAGACACCCGACTTGAACATCGAAGAAAAAAACTACTTTTATTACATTTTTTATTGTTTAACTCTTATTTTTGTTATACAGTAGCACTTATTATGTTCTGCTATTTTAGTTTTTTTAAATAAACACCGAAGACACCGTTTATACCTACTAATTTACTTAAGACGAACAGGAAACTATGAAACAACGTTTGTGTTTAACTTGTAAAAAAACCAAGTCTCGCACACAACTTAGTCTACCGTAAAAAGTTGTGAGATCCATGTAATACCAAGTCGGTTAATTTATTCAGTCCCTACTTAAGAGTCCTTCTGTCTTAATTTATTACGTAATTAGCTCACCTATCAACATCTTATAGTGACCAGATCAATATTAAAAATCTCTTATGCTTTAAATAAATACATAGATTGACTTGGCAATCGCACTAAACAATCAAATTATAATAATGTATTAATTGTGAGATACATTGTGTTTTCATGCGATAAATACATAGATTGACTTGGCAATCGCACTAAACAATCAAATTTAATATAATAATGTATTACTTGTGAGATACATTGTGTTTTCATGCGATTGCCAGGTCAATCTATGTATTTATTTAAAACATAAGAGATTTTTAATATTGATCTGGTCACTATAAGATGTTGTTAGGTGAGCTAATTACGTAATAACTTAAGACAAAAGGACTCTTAAGTAGGGACTGAATAAATTAACTGACTTGATATTACATGGATCTCACAACTTTTTACGGTAGACTAAGTTGCGTGCGAGACTTGGTTTTTTTACAAGTTATGTTTTTGATGGCATCTCATTTCTTTTTGTAGATCGCATGAAAACACAATGTAAAAATGCACACCTACGCTCCACCTACCCTACACCTACCCTACACCTACCCTACACCTACCCTACACCTACCCTACAACTACCCTACACCTACCCTATACCAAACCCTACACCTACCTTACACCTACCTACACCTATCCTACACCTACCCTACACCTACCCTACACCTATCCAACACCTATCCAACACCTATCCAACACCTACCTTACACCTACCCTACACCTACCCTACTCCTACCCTACATCTACCCTATACCTACCCTACCCTACACCTACCCTACACCTACCCTACACCTACCCTACACTTACCCTACACCTACCCTACACCTACCCTACACCTACCCTACACCTACCCTACACCTACCCTACACCTACCCTACACCTACCCTACACCTACCCTACACCTAACCTACACCTACCCTACACCTACCCTGCACCTCTTATTCAATTATATTCCATTATACAGGTACACTGATTCATTTACTGCAAATGTAACTTTGTAATCCTATATAATGCCCCAAGATTTATATGAGATTACAAAGTTATCTAGCAGATGATGTATCTAGAAAACTGGGCCGAAATTGCAAATGTTTTAGTTTTTCCTTGGTTTATACACTAAACACTAATTCCATTCTAAATTTGAAGCTTCTATGTCTGCTAGAAGTGCCTTAGAGTTTTGATGATCGGTCAGTCAGTCAGTCAGTCAGTGAGTGACAAAATTAAGAAACTTTGACTAGTTATAATTCATAAACTACTGGTTCAAATTGATTGAAATTTGAAATATACCGTATTTATACAATGCCTGCTTGGTTACTGAAAACTCAGGCTTCTAGTTTTATCCACAACGAAGTTATAGGTGGGTCGAAAATGGCCTGAACTGCTTCGAGAAAAGTATGGTACGGCCGTTCCACTTTTTTGCTCGACTTGGCGGGTGCACTGCCGTGCCCCCAGATCCCATAGAAAATAAATCAGAGGAAAAACAACAAAAACAAAAAAAGTCAATCATTTGAATATCAATGAAATGTAAGCAGCCGTTTCCAGCCGCTCGTTATCGCTAGTAATGGTAATAAGCCAAATAAGCCGTTGCTAGCCGCTAGGCTAGAAATCTATAGACGCAATAAATTTTTTTAAAGTGTGTATGTATTATTCTTTGTTAGTTATTTTACATAACCGTGGTAACAAACCCGTAAATTGTGTAAAAGTTAGTAGGTATATCGTGCAGGTTTTTAATTTTCTTAATCATCGTTTACTTTGGCATTATTCACATTGCTGATTTTGATATTTTATTGAAATTTTAATGAAAGATTACAATTGTATTAAATTATATTAAATTCTCCATTACCAATAAAAAAATAATCTTTTTGCAAAACAACAGACACAAGGGCGCGCCCGCTTGTGCCGATCGGTAAACTGATAAATCTTTGCGGACGCTTGTAGGTTAGCGAATAAAATAAATATTTTTAAATCGATGCAAATAGAAAAACAAATTGACGATCTTGGTCAGGGACTCAATGTACATTTAGGTTTAAATATATAATATTCTTATCATAGACGTAATAATAGTTTTGAAAATAAGTACGTGATGAGGCACAAATAGCCATTTCCCGATCAAAAGACATCAATACTAACCTATACTTCAATTAAATGGATAGAACAACTTTTATTTGTCCTACATTTCATTTTGATATAAACTAATTTCTAATTTCTTTATAGCGTATGTTTCAAAGATTTTAAATGGCAAAAGCAAGCATGTGCTTAAAAGTAAAATTTCCAGCGGAAATAAACACTTCCCTTCCACTGAAAGTTACAAACCCATCTCAAGCGAGCAGAGTTTTCAATTCTTCATTTCCGAGCCACGGCCGACGGGATTTTTGTAATTTCACAAATGCGATAGCGAAGCTTGACTGAAACGGAATTAGTAATAGAAGCTTTCATTCCATACAGGCAAAAGAACACCATTTCAATGTTTTTTTTTTAGTTGGATAAAAACAGCTTTATATTGAAAGCTGCGGTCCGCAGTCTTCCTTCAATAGGATCAAAGCTGGCACGATCGAAATCTGATCAAATAGCAAAGTCTCTACTACTAAAATGGCTAGTGCTAAGCCAGTTTGCACTATTATTAGAATGAATTCATTAGTCAACGGTTATTCGTGGTTCTTCCGTACGTAGGAACATCAAGATTAGTTAGTTTGTACATGCACCCGCACTCATTATAACATCAACATCAACTGCCCGTTACAGTCCACTGCTGGACTATGAGCCTCCTCCACTTAAGTGGAGGGTTTTGACATAATCTCCACGCTTGGCAGGTGGGTTGAAGATCGCAGATTAAAAGGTTACTGTATCAGAGAGCGCTGCTGCCCGTTCCCTGTTCAATGTGTAGTCCCTAAGTCGCCTCTTACGACACCCAAGAGTAGGGGATGGTGACAAATGTAAACAATAAAATAAAATAAAATAATAGGACCGATTTTGTTGCAACTTGGCAATGTTTTAAATAACAAAAATCCAAGATGGCGGCCTACTTTTTTGTTTAAAGACCGATTTAGGTGAAACTTGCACATTTGAACATTTTTAAAGATAATGAATGATTATTTGGTTTTAACGAGATGTTAACAAGAACATAATCAATCATTTTACATAGGAAGGTTTTACTAATATAACGCAAATAACGATAAACAACAAACAAAAATAACCCGATAAAACTAAAAAAACTAACAGACCAAACAAAGATAATACATAAAAATATTAATTTTCTGTTGATTAATTGATATTTTACTACGCCCTACCTAATTTTGAGGTAAGCAAATTTAAGTGTAATCAAAAATTGTTGTAATTTTGCAACTATTAAGAACAGATTTAAAATACCCAGCAATTTGGGTATTTACCCAATCTACCCGGGTAAATACCTAAACACCCGGTATTTACCCGGTAGGGTACAATGGGTATTTACCCACCGCCCATCTCTAGTGCAGTGCAATTGATAGGGTTTTACAAACTGATACATTGCGTTTAATTCAACATAATTATCTAATACGAGTAAATAGCATTCCAGGAGTCAGTGTCTGCCTACTTAGCTTACATTTAAAAATGTAAATGTTATTATTCATTATCTTTGCCCGTATATTATTTTATATGTAGTTTTTTTTAACTAGGTTAATTTTGTGCCTTATATTATGTAGTTTGTTAGTAGCGTGAAAAGATTAGGAATATAAAAAAAAAAAAACTAATAAAATTCGGGGACAAAAAAAAGAAAAATAAGTATGTTGTTAGTATTTTAGATTAACTTCACTTTTAAAATAAAACGTTTTTCCAACATTACGCTTGGTTTTGTGTAATTGTGTGCACAGCCTTTTGTTTGTCAGTAGTTCGTGATTGATAAAGGTACAATAATTTACCAAATTAACTGTGAAAACCTACGGCTTTACGCCGATATATTGAATAACGTTTATATTGCCCAACTGAAAGAGATTAATTTGTTCGTCAGTTTCATACTCGTATCTCGTTTACCTGCAGCACGGCGAAAATAAAAAACATTGGCAGCCATTTATTTACGCGAATTGAGGTTAAATAAAGGTTTTGTTAAAAATATTACTGATAAAAAATGTAAAATATTAGTTATGCGGTGATTACAGATAAAATATTTATTTTGAAGTTGTCTTAGTAAAAGTTGTTATGAACACACGCCTGCAATTCACACGAAGTTCATAACTTCATAAGTTGTACAAACTTGAAGTTGAAGAATGAGCAGAGTTTTTTTTATTAATTCTGTTTGTACGCACTCGTTGAAACTTTCAGCGTGGTCTCAGGAACGAATCCGACTCGAAACGATGAACTTTAAACGTCTGTATGCTTTCTGACAAACTTCTCATGCTCTTGCCATGTCTCGTGATTACACAGAGCTTATCAAAGCCGATGTAATACTGGGCTATTCAGAGAGTATTCTCGTCGATTACACAGAGCTTATCAAAGCCGATGTAATACTGGGCTATTCAGAGAGTGTTAGTGGTGTTGTGGCTAGGGCCGCTACCTACCGTCCGTGAGACGCGGGTTCGATCTCCACTACTTACTAATGTGTTTTCAAATTACGAATTCATTTGTACGTTCTTACCACAAAATAAAAACGCTTTACCTTTGTGTTCTTACGGTGAAGGCAAATATCGAAAAGAAACCTGCACACTCCTGCGAACTAATTTAAGGGTTGTGTGTGAAATTGGCCAACCCGCACTGGGCCAGCGTGTTCGATTGATTGTGAATTAAGGTGGGCTTGAGCCCTCGTTGGAGACGCATATGTTGACGATTCACAGAGTTATTTATTTATATCAATGCACATTTTAAAGAAACTTTTTGAAACAACTCTTTTCCAGAACCATTTAATGAAAAGCGACAAACGTGTCCCATAAAAAAAGTCATCAACAGACGAACATGCAATTTCCCTCTTTGTCTAGTTTGATTCGTTACCAGGTGCACAGTTATAGCTAACACGTTGGAAGTACCAGTGGACCTGCCTGACATGTTTTTCAACTTTTCACACCGTAACCGTGAATCAAATATACTACTAACATACGAGTACATGTTACATTGTTCCTGTAGTTATCCGCATTTTGCGATTATTTCTGATATGTATTTGGACGATTGCGAAAGGGTTTTTGTCAGCTATAATTTACCGCGCAATGTGAACGACATTTACCTTGCTGTTTAAGTCCTCTTCTCATGTAACTGACCGTAATCTTTGATGAGAATAAAGATATCTTCTTTGTATTCTATAAAACAAAAAAAATGTGCGTAAATAATAAAGCTTATCATTAAGTAAACCACGATAAAGATGTAAACAGTGCTTCTCTTCCTTTTCAACGCTTCCCTTTAATAATAATAATAATATCTTTATTTCAGACAAAGTCCATACATACGTACAAGTCCATAATTTTTAATGCTTCATAAAGAAGTCTGTGACTGTATTCTTTTGATAGGATATGTTCAGCAGTGGACTTTAACAGGCTGAAATGATGTTTTTAAGTTATCTTTACATCATGTCACATCTGAATTTTATCATAAAAACATTTTGTTTTTTTTTTATCTCAAAGGAATTTGCCTTTCTTGTCAAAGCGACCGTTCTAAAGTGTGGCGTCGCGAAGACGAATCTAGAAAATGAGAAAATTAATAGAAGTGCTAATGAATAACACAGCATTTTTACAGAATTAAAAACATATTAAAATACACCGTGTAAAAAACTGTTTACTTTTCTGTTTTAATATTTGGTTTTGGTTATTGAAATTACGTGATAATTCGAATTTTGCGAACTCAACTTCGTCGAAGCGAAAACGTTTATTTTTACGCGTCAAATTTGGTGTGTGATTGATCCGGGAATTTATTGATAGACAAGTCTGATTGCACCGATTTATTTGACATTCTGATTTTTTTCGATGCGATGTCAAACAAACCCAAAACCTGTAAAGTACTTACAGTTGACTTGGAAAAAATAATTAATTTGTTTTTATATCCCAGGAAATTTTTTGTCCAACTACAAAGTAAATTAGTCAGTCATTCCCGTGATGGACAAACTGTCAACGTACACGTTTGTATGGAACCTTCGGCGCGCGACTCAGTCTCGCACTTGTCCCAATTTTTATTGACATCCAACAACATAAAACAATAAAAAATATTTTATCAACGGTGATGGTGCCTGCCATCTATACACAGAAACATACCTCATGTCATGTCGTGACGCTTCGTATACGTAGCTCGTAGCGTGTAGCAAACCGCTACGTGCTACGCCGTAGTAGCCCAGATACAAAGTCTGCTACTCTTGTTTATTATCATTATTTAAATTATTTTTAGGTTTGATTATAAGTATCATTATTTTTAGGTTGGTGTTAACTATATTTTTTCTGTCATTTTTTTAATGCTCATGTGTTTGATATAAAACGTTAAATAGAAAAAAAGCATGGCTAGACTGTCTCATTATAAACACTTTTTTATAAGGTATATGATTTCTTTATGTTATTTTGTAAGTAATACTAGCAGAAATATGCAGTACCTATTACTTAAACGAGTAAAACCTGTATTAGAAGAACTCGGACCAGTAAGTTGATATGGGTTGAAAGAATAACGCTAATGGATTAATGAGAAGTTTTCAACATAAATCCTTCTTAAACACAAGCTTATAAATGTTCTAGCGGAATTTTTAATCCGTGTTCTACCCGTTGACCAAGAGGAGAATTTATCCCCATACATAAAATTAAATAAAAACTTGTAAAATCAAACGGTTTTCTGAGAAATATCAACAGGATCTTTATACAACTCTGTGTCTTTTCAAGAGTATCAAGTCATATTGTTTTTGTGCTTGGCTTGGATAGTTCCTGTTATATTATGCAAATGTGACAATAAGCTTTCCTAGCTGCCGGCGAATTCAAAGAGATACGAGTACAAGTATACGCGTATCGTCGACCAATGATTAAATCAGCCAGCGATTAAAGTGGCCTTTGGACGCCTAGGCTGGCATTTCTGGCTGATAATTAATATTTAGTTCATTTTGACCGGTCTGAGGAGACTGATGGTTGAATTAGATTCCTCAACAGAACGATCCTTTTGGAAGGCTTACGAGCAGAATGTCAAAAGCGCACAACGTCAAATGGGTTCAAATTGACAAAAGAAACTGATTGTGTGGCCTGAATGAACTTTGTGGTAAGTTTTCATCAGCATATTTCAAAATACCTGTTTCTTTAACAGATGTGAAAGCACCATCCTATTATGTGCGCTTTTGACGTTGCGCGCTTTTGAAATTCTGCTCCTAAGCCCTTTTGGAAAACAGATAAGTTGCCGTGGGAAATCTACTAAAAAATGTTAGCCAACGTACCCCTACTGCCACTTGACGAAATTTTGATAAACGCGGCTAACTTTCAGGTCTATAGTTTTATTTTTAGTTTGCACTGTATTTTAGGTGTTACAAAAATGTATGACAAAATCAAAACGCACATAGCACAGATTAAATCAGTTACAAACAGTCGTAGGTGAATCCCTAATTGGAATGGATTCGTTACAAACAGTTCAGTGCGACATGCGACAGTTTCATTGATTGATATGGGCACACTAATGGACACCCTTATGAAGGGGCTTAACATTCAGTCCATACATCAATCTTAGCTTTGAACAGATCGCCTGAGCATCATGCAGACATTTGTTGAATGCCAGCGTCCAATAAATAGCGTAGGCGGCCAACAAACCGGTGGTTTAACTTCAGGCGTCATAATGGATGCTTCTCACGTACGCGTCCTATGCTTGGCTTTGAGGGATGGGATTCAAAATGAGATAATTCTACACAGACTAGCTTCAAGCTAAGTTAAAGCAATTTTGTTGCTTGAGCTGCGACATCAAAGCTTCTCGAGCTGGAATAAATGGAATATTTTCTGTCTTACCGTTTAATAAATTCAATATTCTGGCAGAAAACGTAAGACATGGCGCGCACGGGCTAATATTGTTATCATGACAGGTCCTCAGTTAGTACTATATTAGTGCTTCAAAGTATTAAAGTTTGATTTAAAGAGATATACCATCGTCTCGGCGATAAAGTCTTCCGTGTGCTTCTGTAAGAGGTCTGTGATTGGCAGTGTTAATTTAAGTTCATAAATATTAATGATCCTTATCATATTATTTGACAAAAAAAAAACCAAGCGCGCGTGTGTTATTATGACGTCAAAAAAAAGCCTCATATCGATACGTTTGGTAAACTGATACACTAAACCCACCTAACGCTCAGAATCAAAGATAACTCGATGCGCGTCATCATCAGAATTAAAAAAAAAGGTTGCAATTTTTTCTAAACGACTTGTAAAGATGCTTATTACCAGGGGCCCGTTTCACGAAGCAACAAGTTACTAGTAACAAGTTACAATTTGATATTCATTGCGTAGCCAATTCGCCTTAAAATGTATACCCTTATAGTGTTATCTCATTGTCTACGCAATGTACATCGAATTGTACTTGTAATTTGTAACTTGTAGCTTCGTGAAACGGCCCCCAGACAGACATCGATTTATTATCAATGACCGTATTTTGCTTTGAAGTGTAAAAAGAAACCAAAGGTACAAAAGTGTAATAGCGATTGTTTTGTTTTAGCGTGGGCCGCGATGCCGCGCTGCTACATGGTGAAAAAAGGCCTTCAGCGGCACGAAGGCCCCCCGCCGTGTAGTCCCACCGAGGCCAGCGTGGCCCCGCCTTGCTACAGCCCTGACGAGCACTCTGCTGTCACAGCTTCAGGTAAGAAATCAACAATATTGCTGGCTTATTTTAAAAATAGATATCTACTATTTTCATTGTTAAGAAGATTATGTTATACTAAGTGAAAGATTACCTAACAAACAAAATCCAAACTATTTATAGTCGTGATCGTATGCCCATGCAATGGTTATGATTGGTGCAGATATGATCAGTCGATGACGTCCGATCTATTGAGCAAAGGCTTCCTACGGTGACTACGACGACTGCCCGCATCCAGTGGTTTCCCGCAAATTAAAACGATTCTCAGTCACCTCGTGGACTCATTACGCTGCGTTATTACTCGCGATTTTTTTGTCTCAACGACCGTCAGTTCTACGAGCAATGTTTACTTGCACTTGGTGTGCGGGCTACAAAAGATAATAATCAAGAAGTGCAGTGTTTTTTTTGTTAAGAGCCTTTCTTAATGGTTGACAAGTGACATAAAACTGACAGACAAAAGACTGGCTTTTGAGTTTAGTTCTGGAATTTTTTAAGTAGGTAGGTATCGGTAGCTTAGCGTATTATCAATTGCCAGAAGTGCAGTGAGAGATAAAAAATTGACAGTAATCGGTAAAGTTGTAAGTTGTTCATTTCAAAATGCTTTTATACACTATTAGAGCATCGAAAAAACGTACAAACATATTGGTACGTGGTGGGGTTCGATCCGGCATCTCTTGGATGTGAGACCACTACACCACCACTATCGCTCTCGTATATGAGAACACTACACCACCACGACCGCTCTCGGATGTGAGAACACTACACCACCACGACTGCTCTCGGATATGAGAACACTACACCACCACGACCGCTCTCGGATATGAGAACACTACACCACCTCGACCGCTCTCGGATGGGAGACCACTACACCGCCACGACCGCTTTCGGATGTAAGACCACTACACCACGATCACCGCTCTCGGATGTGAGACCACTACACCACTACCACTGCTCTCAGATGTGAGACCACTACACCACCACGACCGCTCTTAAAATGGTAACCGACGTACACATATATAACGCCTTCGTTCCGACCATCGTCGTGGGTAAAACCTAAAAGAAGGATAATATTTATTAGCCTTACCAGTAAGTTATCTGATAGCTTCCGTGGCCGAGTGGTCGAGATTTCGACGCTCATTACGGAGGTTTTAAGGTCAGAATCCCGGTGGGGAGACTGTCAAGAAAATATACTCTTTGTGAGACTTTCCCCGGTTTGGTTAGGATATTGCAGGCCGAATCTCCTGAATGTAAGAAAAGAAAAATAATTCCGTGCTTCGGAAGGCACGTTAAACCGTTGGTTCAGGCAGTAGTCTAGTCGTTACACAAGCCATGTCAGCGGCGTTAGGCGGCTCAATATTTGTGTTCAGTTATCAACCTTACAACCCACAAGATAAAGAACAAGAAGAAGTTATCTTATAAGTTTACTTCTATGATTTATATAGAATGTAGACTAGAATGTGCTAAACTATTGACGCTGCGTTTGCGTCTAATTTTTAGTTTATTATTATTTTTATTTATTTATTTATTCATCTACAATATTTCTTAAATATTAGGCAAAGTCCCACAAAACTGCACAACAGTTTGTCTGTGGGATCAACAGGTCTCTGTTTTATATTAATTTAACTAAAAGTATGTTTCTATAGAATCAAATAAATATTTTTATATTTACTCTTAAAACTAACTTTCTTAATACTATAATTGATGTCATCGGGCAAACTGTTCAGTAGATAAAGAAGACGTTTCTTTAACGTCCTGTCATCGAAGTAATAGGGGATCGGACTGCTTTTTTTATTTTATAAATCCAAACTTCTTAGTTTCTGCTACCGAACACTAAAAGATTTTTTGCTGTATCTTTAAAATTGACCGAGTTATAAAGGTTTGAAATTCCAGATTAGACAGAGAGGCATATACCCACTTGTGACGTCATTTGTTAGTAACACCATATAATCTCCATACAAAAAATCGTTTTTGAAAGAGACAGACATATTGAAACTTTAAAAAAACACTGTAAACTCGTTTTTCAACCGATTCTGTTTCTTTCTTCGCGAATCGTCTGCCACTAATCTATATTTTTAAAATAATTCATAAAATATGGTAAATTCATAAAATATGGTGAACAGTCCGATCCCCTATTATGCACTCTAGGAACGACATATTTGCCCGTAGTGATTGTTATTTGCTGAAATATCGGTGTTAGCGACACACGACTAATTTGTATTGTCACTGCAGAGTGATAAACAGTAGTGCTAGTAGTTTCATAAATTGAGAATTTGTATTGTTTTAGTATTGGTATGGTAACAGTTTCACTGTCTATGGTATTATTAAAGTACAAATTAATTTAAGTAAATGTTTCACCTAAATTATGATCTGCTTCATTTTCAATTCATTACAAATATTGCTCTTAATTGACCACGTATGAAATGTTATACAATAATTTAATCCCCAATCAAATCAAATTTACTTTGTCGAAAATTTAACAAAATATTAATGTGTCTGATTAAATTGCCGCCGAACTAAAATGAATCCACAAAATAGGCTTTTTGATCTTTTTGTGCCGTCCCGTTTTATTTCATCAATTTGCGAACGTTCGGTGTACCGTATGTAAAATGGAATTTAATTAAGTGACATGAAAATTTCCAATCGGATATTCGTTTAGTTATTACAGATTTTATATCAAAAATATGGTTTCGCCCCGAAGCGTTCATTAATTTTTGTTCGTATCAAAAGGTTCAACTATTTTTTTTATTAATTGACTGCGTTGCAAAATCGACGAATCATGAATAACCGGATTTGCGGTTAAGTGGCAGGATATTACACCCTAAATATTTAATACATTGAGTCTAAGGGCGCTCGGACCTCGCCATAGGATATTGCTATGGCGAGATGCTTCTCTTTCGAAGGAAAGGAATGACCACATGGCAGTCTATTCAGAATGTACAAACGGATCTCCCCGCCGCGCCCGGCCGGTGAGGTTGCTAAATGAAGGGCATTCTGTGGAGTGTTCTTCGTTAGTTTTGGTTACCTCTACATCAGTCATGATGGGATTATCGGGATTGGAGAGAGAATGCCTAGGGCGGCGATTGAATCTCGCGGTGGGATGCGGAAAGTGCCCTGCGGTTTTCACCACTACCAGGGCCCCGTTTCACGAAGCAACAATTTACTAGTAACAAGTTACAATTTAATATTCACTGCGTAGCCAATTCGCCAAAACTGGAAGCCCTTATCGTTTTACCTCATGCCTGCGCAATGTACATAAAATTGTACTTGTAATTTGTAACTTGTAGCGTCGTGAAACGGCCCCCAGCGTGTTCTGTATGTATTCTAGGAGAGAGTTTGGATAGGCGCCATATTTTACGATGCACTGTATGGGCAACAGTTTAATTTCCATACTTTATAATGTACATATACATATGGTATGAATAAAAAGTTTTGAATGTAGCGTTAACGTTTTCTCTCTTTGCCGTGTCTTTTTCGTATTTCATTATTGCCTGAAATAAATGATTATTATTATTGGTGGTTAAACGTGGTTTGTTTTCTTATGGATTTTTTGTTGATCAACAGACATTCGACTTTTATCACAGTTCTGCCGTAGCCCGCTTTGAAAGTGCTTTGTGCTTTGTTTAAATCTTCCATTTAGATCCTCCATTTTCCGTCTCTCTTTTATATATTTTTTATACCTATACCTATAGCGATACCTGGCCCGGTACATTGACTTTTCCGTCACTCTAACAGCACGTGGGCGGCCGTCTCTTCCTTTCCCATGCATCCTCTGCACAGAGGGCTGTCCATGACACCTATGTTAAACAGATGCCTGTTAAAGGAACCGTGACCAGTTATAGCGCTGGTTGCAGTACGTAGTTGCGGCTTCTTGAAGGGCATCACACACGGCAGCTATAATATATATTATAGCACGAGGCAGCCAGCTCTCTCGTCGCCATTCACTTTCACGCAAAGCGGGGGTCAAACAAAATGGCGAATCAATCAGTGACCGGCCATTCTGCTTGACCCCCGCTTTGCACACAAAGTGAATGGTGATGAGAGAGCTGGCTGCCTCGTGCTATAATATATATTATAGCTCCGTCTGTGACGGGCTTGACTCAAAGCAGCGCGCGTGGTACCTGATGATTTATTATTATTATCGGAAGGGCTTCCTTTGCCTGTCGACAGTCACTGCAATCCTGCAATCGGTCCAGTGGTTTTATGCTGTTCCGCTGTACGGTCTATTGTAATAAATTAGCTTTAATATATTATATATTTTTTTAAATATTTTTTTTATTCGCGAAACCAACAGTTAATTACAGGTAATGAACATTGTATATCAGAAATTCTAATTAACCAATTATAAGTATCCACTTATGGTTAAAAGACGTTAACGTGTAAGTAACTAGCTAGCTACTAATTTGAGGTTTTACAAAAATAATAATAATAAGATATACAACCCGTCACAGAAAATACCAGAAAAAAAGAAAAGTATATTACCATCAAAGGCATCCAACCAAAATCCCCCCACCTCCAGTGATCAGCTGTGTCAAAGAATATTCGGACCAGATATGTAATTTTAGGTCAAGGTGCCTATTTTTACCGCTATAATTAAAAAAGAATTAAATTTTAATTTTAATTAAAAAATAATTTTTGCTCTATCTTTAAAAGTGACCGAGCTATAAAGGTTTGAAATTCAAGATTAGACAGAGAGGCACATACCCACTTGTGACGTCATTTGTTAATCCATACAAAAAAACGTTTTTGAGAGATTGAAACTTTAAATAAACCACTGTAAATTCGTTTTCAACCGATTCTGTTTTTTTCTTCGCGAATCGTCTGCTACTTATCTATATTTTAAAAATAATTCATAAAATATGGTAATTTCATAAAATATGGTGAACAGTCCGATCCCCTATTACAATCCATCTTTTTTTTTTGCGAGTCGATGATAAACATTTTTATTAGCCCAATGTGGCTTTAAATTCGTTTCGTGATAATCTAAAGTAAAAAAAATATTTTAAAAGTTTTTATTTGTGAAGACAAAAGCTAATGATACATCATTTTGTTGAAATCCTAAGGTATTTTCTAGAATAACTTGTTTTTATGTGATGATGATGAAATAGTTTCATGTCTGACAAGCCTAAGATTACTTTCAGAGATGAAAAAGGAATATATATATAGGTAGGTAATATATATAGGTAGGTATTTCCTAAACACTGTCTCCTCATCCTAATTATTCAATTATTATATTATTTCTTTCCTTTCACTCATATCTATATAAATAGTGATAAGTATATATTAGTATATTCATATGTTATCTATATTATATATATCTTTTATATTTTATTTTTTATTTTAGTAAACTTATATGTAACGTCCAATGATTTTAAGTACTGATATTTGTATGTAGTTTATTATAGGAAAGTAGCCACCAACCCGCTCTGCTCTTTCTCTTTTTTACCGCTTTTTCTTAACCAAAGGTTGCCTGGAAGAAATTGCTACCTTAGCATTAAGGCCGCCTAGTTGACTCAACGAACTGTAAATATGTTTTCTTGTAATTTTGATTGGTGTCAATAAATAATATTTGTATTGTATTGTATTGTAGGTAGTTATGTCCCCACAACCCTTAAGAACTATCGCTGTCAATGCATAAATGCTGCCAGGTCAGCATATCACGGGTGGCATGATTCCTGGACTCAGTAGATAAGAAATAAACGTTAGTTAGCCCTAAGCATTTTATTTTCATTCGTGTCGCGCATCAAACTCTGTGTACACGTCTCACCTAGTTTAGCAGTTTAAATAAAAACTGATTTAATTATAATTTTAGTTTTTTTTAAAAACATACTCCCGAGCTCCCGAGAGTTGACTGGCGCAGACGGTAGGATTCGCTTTCCTATCCCGTGCGCTTCGCTCTATTTCGCGAAAAGTGGACTAAAATCGCCCGCGTTGTGGAAAAAGTGCGTGAGTGCCGGACTAAGCGAATCTTGCGAACAAATAAATTTGTCACACATCGGTCTAAGTGAAAAGTGGAGATATTTGGAGATGGGCGCTGTTGGGAAATGGTGAGTAAAACTTTTCGCCTCCCTTCTAGTCCCTATTACGTGTACTTGAGATCGAACCTCTCTCATTTCAAACGTGATCTGAATTAAATAATATTAAGCTTATAAATAAGAGTACATAAATATAAAAAGTATAACTTGTGATTTAAAATTGTTGATTGATTTTTTTTAAAGTGTTATTGTATAAGTAAATTAGTAATTTATAGACATCGCGGAGGTTAATTTGGTTGTGATTCCTGATTTTTTTGTGGTGATCGCAGGCAACTTAATCTATTTTTAAGAGAGCACGAGTATATTATTTATAGTATATTTTTATTACTAAATACAGCTTAAGATTGATATGGAAGAGCGGAGCTCCCTATCATAAGTAAAAATCTCTTTGTTTAAAAGGGGAACTCCACTAACCTGATATAATACATACATACATACCATCCATACTTTTTGTTAATGAAATAAAGTTTTTAATAAAGTTGCATGGCAATCGTGCCCAAAAATGAGTACGTTATGCAAGTTATTACGAGCAGACTTACCGAGAATGCCGCTGCACTGATAAGCGAGCGCGCGGACATAGAGACGTGGGCGGAGTTCAAAGAATTATTACAGATACATTTCGGAGATCCTTGGAGCGAGGAATGTATTGCCATAGCACTATAGTACTAAAAATTATAACAGGTGAATTTTATTTAGATTTTTGCAATCGTGTGCAATCTGTGAGAGCCAATCTTATTGCTATGATAAATAGTAAAATTACAAATAGAAAACATGATGAGGATAGTGCGCCTCCATGAACTTAATACATTAGAAGACGCCCTTCGCGTCGTTCGGATTTCAGATATTTCAGATAATTTATTCATGAACAATATTAATTGTGTTTGAATAAAAAAAAAAAAAAAAAAAATTGGCTAATTATAACTAAAACAAAAACATGTCAAACTAATTTACAAAATTCGCATAACGAAATTACACCTACTAAAAGAACACCTTGTAAAATAATTAAATACATCATCAATAAAAACTAAAATTAATTAAATGTCATAAAAATAAAAACGTAAGTCACAAAAGCTATAAAACAAAAATAATTATTTCAATTAATTCTAGAATCTAGAAGAAGTAAATTTCCATGATCAGTTATAGATTAAAAATAGATCAAACACTTCTTCATATTCAAAACCTCAGGTCCCACTTGTACCTATCCCACAATTTAAATTTGGTTTCAATATGCCTATTATGAACCATTCTCATAACTATGGTAAGTATTATATTATCTGTGCTATGGTGCACGGGCGCAGCAAAAATCAATACGTGAACAATTCTCAAAGTGAATTTAAGTTTGGAACGCCTCAAGTAAGTACCAAATTAATTTTATAATCGTTCGCCCCGCCCGTACAATTTGGATAGTCCTCAACAAAATCAAAAGGTAGCTCGTCCTTACTCTATGGTTGTAGACCAAGTGGGCTTGCAACAAATACCCCCTATGCGACCCCAACAAATTGGGCAACAACAAGGTTACAGACCCCTGAAACAAAATGTTCGACTGTCTTACCCCTCTGACGTAACCATGCGCACCGCGCCTCACGCGAACCCTGCTAGACAAGATTTTCAATTAAATGAAACTGACCTTTACGAAAACGACAACTCGTATTGTATGGAAGACCCCTACACATATGAGTATGCGTCGTACAGTGAAGATCCCTATTCTTATTATTCAAGTTCAAGTTCATTCGATATGAACGAGCAACCAACACCCACGCTTGCATTAGAGGAAGCAGGCGCCGATAACCCGGAGCACGGTGTTATGGCTACGGAGCAAAACTGTCAAGGTGCAAAATTTTCACGTAGGTACAAGTCTCGATAATAGGCACAAAGAAAGTATAGAGCTGAATTGTGATAATAAATAAAATTACTGTATATTTACTTAACGGAAATTGACTCTAAATTTATGATATGATTGATTGTAGTACCTACTTGGTCATTCACAAGCCCTCGGAAGGCTTATCAGTATTTTGCATCATGCGTGACTCGCGAATGGGTTACCATAGTCTGGAAATATAGGTCTTTGTCTGGAATGCGGAGGGAATCTTAAACCGTCTGGAATTTCTACAAATAAGTGAAGTGTCAATTAATAAAAAATATACTTATAACTATATTAAATAAACTATACAACTACTACTACTTATTAAATATACTTATTACTTATTATTTATAACTATAACTATAACTACATATAACATTAACTTTTATAACAATATTACTTCTGATATTTTATGCTCCCAGAAATATTGTTCAACACTTCCGAATTTTTAATAATTCATTTTGCAAGTCATATTTTAAGTACTGAGTTTTAAATTATACTGAGTTAAGAGAATCGACTTGACAGACTGTACAGAAAGCCTGTTTCTTTCCTTTGGCCATTCGGTTTGTTTATTCACTTGAACGATGCATAAGACTTAATATAAAATTGACAAGAAAGTCCGAAATTTTCATTAAATTATGTCTTGATATTTTAATTTGGGAACCCTCACGAACCATTTGAAATCATAAGTACACATGCTAGTTCACAATATAACGAAGTTATTCAGGTTCCATGAATGGCAATATTTAATAATCCAGCGACACACAAATTTTACTTATATGAAGTAGACTCACGTTATGATGGTTTAATTGGAAACGATCTTTTAAATCAGTAGACCAAACACAATAACAAAGTTCAAAAGTTTCCTAGGACTTATTGGGTATTATAGATAAAGAATTTCACTAAGATCACACATTGTACAAGATCAGAAATTTATCGAAGCTTTCGAAAAATGTAAGGAGCTTTTAACAAGCGCTCCACTATTACAATTTCCTGACTCTACAAAACCTTACGTTTTGACAACAGATGCACGACAGGGCCCCATAGGACAAGACAAACCAGTAGCGTACGCTAGTAGGACACAGTGAAACCGAGTGACGTTACAACCCTATGAGAAGGAGGCTCAAAACTTGCACGATGTAACCATACAAAAATAATTCAAACAATCATACCGTACAGTAAAAGAGGTCTTTTAAATCCTCTTGGTTCTTTCATAAAAATAGTTACAGAAAACCTCGATCACAAAGGTGCTCTAAGATATGACAAATTAATCTCCCAAATAGATGATGATGATAGATGAAAACGTTTATTCAATGATACAGTACAAGAACAACAAATACAAAACAGAGTATACACTAAGGAGAAACAATAAAATATATGTTATCACTGATGTACTGCACCCTTGAATGGGCCCTAACTCAGCATAATGTTGCGACGACACGAGGCACGTCACAACGCTGTTCTTCCGTTAAATAAAAAGCAATGAAGCAAAAACATAAAGTAAAATAACAATTATTTCAAAAAATGTTAGACAGTATGATAGATAGTACCGAGACCTTACATAATAACACCCTTATAATGATTGAACGTCTTAAACGTGTGGAAACAATTATTAAACACCAAATATATATATTATTAGCTACCAAAGAAAATAATTCGATCTACACTATTACATATTAAATTTATATTACCTTTTTATGAGTAAATTCCATTCAGTTTACCTTACCGTAAGTGAAATCGAAACAGCATTAGCATTAAGTAAAGTCTCAGTACTCTATCAGTCTATTGTAAACTCAGAAGAACTCTTGGCTATTTTAGAATCTATAAGTAAGGTTAGTTTAACCTGTCAGTATTAATGATTTAGTTGATATTGAAAGAACTTTTACTGTTAAGGCTTATATTAAGAAAAACCAGATTACGTTTGTTATGGAGGTCCCTTTAATTGATGTTCATATTATGTAACAATTACTTAAAAATCTATTCCTTACCTATTTTCATTCCAGTCCAAAACCTTACTTCTATAATAATTCCAAATACCTGTACCTTTTGGCGAAAAGTTTGAAATACCTGCCCTTAAATAGCCCCTGTGAAGAAATAGCCGCTGAACAGTTCCTGTGCAAAGAGGGCGATGTAATCGCATATCCAGAGTCTCCATGTGTGGAACAGCTGATGAACCTTGAAGAAGAGCTTACACTCTGCAAGGTGCACACAGTCGAAATTGAAATATCAAAATTCAACGAATTGGTCCCAAGAATAGGATAGTCTACAGCCGTACCAGCCACATTATGATGGAGAGGTGCCATGAAGACATAATAAGAAGACAGGTGCAGGGAACGTATCTTATTTTCACAGATGACAACTGCGACCTCTACTTAGAAGACATACAGTTAGACCGCCGACGGACTGCAGCTACAGACACTCGTATCAGGATAACCTCAATCACTAGCCTACCAGAGATGAAGAAGATAAACTTTAGTGAAGAAACTAAGATGACAACTGCAACCTCTACTTAGAAGACATACAGTTAGACCGCCGACGGACTGCAGCTACAGACACTCGTATCAGGATAACCTCAATCACTAGCCTACCAGAGATGAAGAAGATAAACTTTAGTGAAGAAGCTAAGGTGAACATTAAGGGTGTTGATTTGGACAATCTAAAGATACTCTCTAACGTGTTAAAAAGTGCTAGTTTAAAAAGTGATTTCGATAAAGGAAACGCAAATGCATATCTATAAATATAGATACGCGAAGTGTTAGCCTAGCAACTGCATTCATTTATATAATCGTAGCATTAAGCTGTATAAATCGTCTCGACTCAAAATCGTCAGACAATTTATTCATTTATATAATTATAGTATTAAGTTGTATAAATTGACTCGACTCAAAATCGTCGGACAATTTATTCATTTATATAATTATAGTATTAAGTTGTATAAATTGACTCGACTCAAAATCGTCGGACAATTTATTCATTTATATAATTATAGTATTAAGTTGTATAAATTGACTAGACTCAAAATCGTCGGACAATTTATTCATTTATATAATCATATAGCATTAAGTTTTATAGGTTTCCTTGTATGTAAGATTTTCGAAATCGTCTCGACTCAAAATCGTCAGACAATTTCGAACTTGATGAGGGAGGAGTTATGTCCCCACAACCCTTAAGAACTATCGCTGTCAATGCATAAATGCTGCCAGGTCAGCATATCACGGGTGGCATGATTCCTGGACTCAGTAGATAAGAAATAAACGTTAGTTAGCCCTAAGCATTTTATTTTCATTCGTGTCGCGCATCAAACTCTGTGTACACGTCTCACCTAGTTTAGCAGTTTAAATAAAAACTGATTTAATTATAATTTTAGTTTTTTTTAAAAACATACTCCCGAGCTCCCGAGAGTTGACTAGGTACCCGTTGGAACGTTGTATTTATTTACATCTATAGGTATTTGAAATCGATGATTCTGAGATATAGCATTCAAACGGGAACATTTGAAGGACGAATAACATTTCAAACGCCATTTTTAATATCACTTTATCCATCAGTTACATATGAAAATTTCTTTCGATAGAATTTAATATTTGTAGCGTTGACGCAACAACTATCTATAGAGCAGGTACGCGCTCTTCAATATGCAAAGGTATGCACTCAAAATTGTTTTATAGTTATTACTATAATGTCACCGTATAATTGTGAACGTCGTCGCGTCCGTCGCGTCCGTCGCGTCGTCAGCTTATAAATATTTTATACTGACGAAAAATTGATAACTGCAACCAACCATTCACAATTTAACGTATTATTTTATTATATTAGCTCTATCAATATCGAGTAATCACTAACAATATGCCTTGTTGATAGATAGCTTAATGGTTTTGTTTCGGTGACAGATTAAATTAATTGGAGTACAAACTAAATAGCTTTATATATTAAAGGATTTACAACTCACTAATATTATAAATGAGAAAATATATTTGTATGTTTAGATGTTTGGATGTTTGTTCCGCTTTCACGCCTAAACTACTGGACGGTTTTAGACGAAAGGAATGAAGATAGTTTGTAACCTGGATTAACACATAGAATACTTTTTAACGGGAAAAGTCTTATTCCCACGGGAAAATCTTACATAGCGCGAGCATAGCCGCGGGCGGACCGCTAGTAGCTAATAATTCAATTCAATTCAATTCAATTTATTCAATCTATACACAGTCAATACATAGCCGTCACAGGTTTACTCCAAATAACTATGGTTCACAATTAATTACAATGTAAAATAATATAAATATAAAAGTCAATAATCCAGCAATAATCAATAAAATAATAGTTCATCAACATCAACGGCCCGTTATAGTCCACTGCTGGACTATGAGCCTCCTCCAATTAAGTGGAGTGTTTTGCCATAATCTTCACGCTTGTAATACTAATGCTAATAAAAGAAGCTAATAATATCCCTTTTTATTAGTCTACAAGGGACATCGTCCGTGACAGCACAGATTCAATTTATATTGGTTTAAGATTTATACCGGGTGTAAGGGACGGGTCGTTAAAAAGTGTTTATTTTAATCATAAGTGTTCCATAAACAACCTGCGTATCTGACCGCTTCCTTTCATCATCATCGTTCCACAAAGTCAAAGTCAAAATGTTAGTCAGGATGTTATTACATCACTTAGATCCGTCATTACATTTTCATTTTCACAGGAATTTATTTATCCACCACAATAAATAAGATCCACCAGTTGCTCTGGTCAAATCTTACACAACGCGAGCGTAGCCGCGGGCGGGCAGCTGATGGGTCTGACCAACGATTTCAGCTGAAAATGCCAAAATGTTCTATAAAAAATTACAAAAATACAGTATTTTTATATTTTTTATATCTTTAAATATGACTGAGTTATTAACAATCAAAGTGCACACTTCCACACGAGGCGAGTGGTAGCTGTGACGTCATATTGACGTTATATGCACGCAACCTTCCTATTACACCGCCCGCAACCGCCTGCATATGACGTCACATGTTCGGAACTTCTCGCGGTCATAGCTTTGGTAATATTGCATGTATTGAAGTGAAAAACAACCATCGATACACACACTTTTCTCTGTTTAATATTTAATATATAAAATCCTAAAAATAAGTCATTTACTGAGTAGTATAATAGGTTTTTTAATAAAAGGTTTTTAGTCGACGGGCAAAAGCTTCGTCATACAGTAGATTCTTAATATCAGCGGGCGGATATAAACGGAATAATTCGTTTGTCTCTCGCACCCAGTATCAACTAGCTATTGTTAAGTAAGTAGATGAACTTGTGTTTAATAACTCCGGAACTTGGACCGGTTTGCGTAATACTCGGAAACAAATTACTTTTGGCGGGTTTCTCAGAAGTTCGCAGACGCTCCTCTTTCGGTGAGCTCAACAAGACGAAGCCCTGATTCTCGCAAAAGCAGAATTTAAAATCGTCCCTTTTACGCATCTGATTTTTAGAGCTGTCAAATATAATATTATATTATAATAATCCTCTTTCGGTGAGCTCAACAAGACGAAGCCCTGATTCTCGCAAAAGCAGAATTTAAAATCTTCCCTTTTACGCATCTGATTTTTAGAGCTGTCAAATATAATAATATATTATAATAATATAACTTTTTAGGGGTCTGAGCCTTATGCTTCTTCGCAAGTTTGTCTCTGAAATAATATTACCACTTTGGTGTACAATATACTAATTAGGTCATTTAGGGAAAAGCATCTAAAAAAACTGTTTAAATTGAAATATATTTTTGATCAATTCAATTAAAAAATATATTCGTAGTAGTTCTTCTTGTTGCGCAGCGAGCAATGGAGAGATCAATGCTCGGAATATCCTTATTGGACCGCAAAAGAAATGAGTGGATTAGGGAAAAGACACAAGTCAGGGACGTGGTACAGGAAATAGAGGCCCGTAAGTGGAGATGGGCTGGCCACATCGCCAGGATGGACCCCAGAAGATGGGCAAGGAGAATCCTGGAATGGAGACCTCGCGCTAACACCCGCGGACGAGGAAGACCGCCCAAGAGATGGACAGACGACATCCAGCAACAAGCCGGTATCAATTGGATGCAAGTGGCCCAGGACAGGTGCCAGTGGAGGAATGGAGAGGAGGCCTACGTTCGAAGACGAACATATTAAAGGCTGACATGGATGGATGGATGGATTCATAGTAGTAAGAAATTCCGTACGAATATTATAGAAAAAGACTAATGAAGTTTTAACTGTCTAGGTATGTTAAGAACACGGAATATATACATGGTCCATTATGGACTTACGTCTCGTTTTACTTTTAATGTTTTTTTTTTTAAACTGTCTTTGTACACTTTCTTAGCTATCTTTGTAAACAGACCGATAAGGTCACCATTATTTTCAAATTCAAAAGTCATTATCATTCGTTACTTACTGGCTTTTGTTAACGCATTCGTTACGACCTTTGTAACTTTTTGAGATTTTATTTGTTCCAATATGGTTGGTGGTTGGTTATGGTTGTATTATAGCGCTTGTATTGTAAACAGTTTTATTGAATAGCATAGTGATCCCTAAATAAACTAGGGCACTAGCTTTTACAGGTATCGTATCAGGCAACTACGGAATCCTACACTTTGCGTGGCCTGACACGCACTTGGCCGTTTATTTTTTACAGCAGCCGCTGCTGAAAAGTCAAATGTCAAGAACTCAAAGACTTTTATCGCAAAGCTCTGAAAGCGCATCGCTTCGGTGTCTTTTATTCATGGAATTTCCTTCTTTTTTTTCACGGCGGCGGCAGTGGGCTTTTGTGCAGCGACACCTAGTTTCATAAATAGTGTTTACACTGCTCACAGGTAGGTGGAATGTTATTACAATGGATAATTACGCCGGATTTAATTTAAGTTATCGTTTATCGTTTCAGTGGACTGCAACAGGCTGATTGATTGATTGATATCGTTTATTCAAAACGTCAATTGTTGTGGACGAAGCGAAAGAAGCACTGCCGGGTGAATTGCCCAAGCTTAAAAAAACCACGGCGGAGCTGAGAACGGTAGTGCAATGTCTTTCTATATGGTTGATTATATTTTTTCTGGGCAGAATACATAGCCCTCTACTTGTGCAATAAATTTTATTAAGGTACGTACCCTATTACATATATAAAAAAAATATTGAAGTGCCATTTTATCATGTCGGTGACTTGTCCTGGACCTATCTCTGCTCATATAATGCCTTGTATCGGAAATGTTACTTATTAAATCAATTCAGATGTACTTAAAATATATTAATAGATAACTAAGCCATCAATGGAAATCATTTCTAATTGTTTAATTACGTAAGAATAAATTTGACAGGCAATCAACTTTTGTCCGGAGAAAAGTATTCATTCCAGTGGGGAGTTATATTTGGTAAGATACCTCCGTTAGCATTGAATCTGTGTGCCCCCCTTACCCTGCGCCACCTTCGACCAGTCCCGCTCGAGAGCTCGGCGTGAACACACCGGTCACAACGTGTCGTGGTTTCCCGCCAAAAAGGTAAGTTCATCATTTCAGTGGTATAGGAGACAAAAATATTTTAATTTCGGTAGCCGTTATAACTCGTGTTATATTCATTCGATTTCTTCCTTAATTCGTATGTTGCTTTCTCTTTAAGTATTCTTTTATTTAACCAGTATTATATAAAATACAGATTTTATTTCGGAGTTTATATGCAATTAACTTAAAATTTTATCATCTCAGTGTTATCATTTCAGAGGATTCGGTGGACTTAAATACCGGTAACAGTCCATGGAAATTAAATATGTCACCGAAATGAAAACAACCATAAGTCTCAGAGTTCCTTGTGTAAAATATTGAGTCAAAGGGTTATAATTTTATTTTTGTTTATGTTTCTATTTATGTTACGGCTAATGACCAAATAATTAAGAATGTGGAAAGAATCTTTATCCTACTTATTAGATGGCATCTTAGAAATTATTTTAGAATTTTATACAATCAAAATTTATTTCATAACTTATTTAAGTTTTTATTTTTATTTTATTCCGCTTTAGTCAACTACAGAATAAGCAAACGTTATATATTTAAGAAAGAAAGACGTTTGATATGGATAAAAAGACAGTCCTAACACAGACTGAACCCTGATTACGCTATACAACTTTCCTTGGCCGTATCATTTAAGTGGGCTAAATTAATTACGGTGTACAGTTATATCATCTCGGTGGACTAATTATCACAACGGTGCACACTTTTATCATTTCGGTTGACACTTTTCATTTCAGTAGCCTAAAAAAAAATCAACCTTAAATATCTCAGTAAGTTTTTATAATATTCGATGCCCATTCACACACACGAAATAAAATAGAATAAAGTTTTATTTGTCATCGAAACTGCGTAGAAAAACATTAAAATAAAAAATCTCACCGAAATGATAAAAAAATATCGCTTGTTGAAATTCACCCTGCCCGCCTCTGTCCGCACGCGATGCATAATTAGCTGACTTATTATTTCTTTACTGAAAAAAAAAAAAAACGACGGAAGGACTCTAATAAATTTTAACCCTTAAATGTATGCATTTTTTACGGTAGATAGAGTTTGCCGCCAACGAGTTTCGAGTTCGAGTTCGAGTTTGCAAAACGAAGTCAGAAATCGAATTCCAAATTTAAACAATAAAAAAATTACTTACAAAGGTCCTATTGATACCAAATAAACTGTATTGCGTAGGGAATAAAATAATAAAATATATATATAAGAAAAAGCCGAAAAAAAATGTTTTCTTTTATTATTTAACTTAACAGTATATATTTTCTATACTTTTCCAATTTTTTTGGACCAAAAAACAAGCTTTGTTTCCAAGTATTATTAAAAAATGAAAACTCATGCGTTTGTAACGAGGCATTCGTCCTCTTTCCTGTTTTATGACTGGCAACCTTTCTTTCTGGCAGTTTTATCTTTCATTTTAAATTCATTTTCAAATTTAGATTTCTTACGTTTCGATTTTGTCTTTTTTTTGCCAAATTCCTCACTTCATGTCCTGATCTCCAACAGTTCACTTATCTTTGTACTATTTCCCACGTTAGTCGTATAATATATAATAAATTATATATATATACACAAATAAATACATAAATACCTTTCTTTCGAACTGAGCCTTGGTTTTAGCCAGCTTCGTGGCGGCTGCTGGGACCTCGTATCAGAATCGTAGCCACTGTTCGTCCAAAACTCGCAGCGCTAAGTTTAATGCAAAAGCGTCTTCCCGGTTTAATAATGTAGAGCTAAAAATAGATTGAAACATTCTACTTATGTATCTTATTTATTGCTATTGACACAAACATATCTTCGCACGAAAGTGAAGCTAATAATCGTGTCCGTTTTGTCATGAAGGTTTGTAAAATTCTAATAAAGGCCAGTTTATACTTTGACAAGTACAAGTGCGAGTTGCAAGTGCAAGTTGCGATTGCGTCTGGACTCACCACGTTCCACCCAACTGCCAGCAGTTGCAGTTGCAATTATTATTTATATGCTCAACACGAAAGCTGCCCCCCCTCTCCCTAAAGGGGTGACCAAAGCTATAGAGAGCACGCAGTAAAACCATGTGTGGAAAAATGGTTTGGTTACGTCTCGGTATATATACGTATAAACAAGCGTGGTATTTGCGTTTTTTAGTGCACCTTGTTATAATGCTTTCTTTGTGTCCCTATGGGAAAATACGGAAACTAGTAACAATAAATCTTAAAATATTGTAACGCCACCACGTACAAATGTTTTGACGGCCTTACGATGAAGGAAAACATCTGTGAGGAAACCTGAACACTCTCTCTTGCGAATAAAATCGAAGGTTGTGTGTGAAGTCGACCAATTCGCACTGGACCAGCATGGTTGACTAGGCCTGATCGCCTAATTCAGAGTAGGTTTGAGCCCTCCGTTTGGTCAGAAGTTGAACGTAAACGTTGAAAACGATTGCTTAGATAGCGTAAAATTATTTTACACCTCTGTACTTCGGAAAGATGGCTTTTATTCCCGAAAACAGGTCCGAATATAATATATTCATTCTAGACATGCAAATAATTTTCATGTCTAGAGATGAAAATTCTTTTGAATTTTGAACTATTTTACACAGGAAAAATGTTTCGTATACATATCCGCGCGAAAAATAATTGACGTGTGCTCACATCACACTAATATTATAAAATGTGAAAATATGTTTGGATGTTTCGACGCGTTCTGAAACTATTTTCATAGAATTTTATTTGATACCAACGTTATATACACAATTATTTATTACAAGCAATCCATTTTATAATTAATAATATTATTAAAGAAGATATACAGAAAAAAAAACCAACGTAAGTATTTAGCATGTTAAAGTATTACGCTTAAAATACTATAATTTTGTATGATTTTCTGATTTTCATTTTAAATACAATTTTGGAAAACACCTAAAAAAAACATAACCTAACAGTTTTTTATTGTCTTGGTTATTTGTTTTGTCTAATAATTAATTATAGAAGTAGGTATAACGAAAATACATCGTCTTGTACATTTTGGAGTAATATTTACGAAAATAAGTTATTTTTTATTTCCTTGCCGGAACAGGTGAAAGATTATGTGTTGGGTTTAAGAGGTATCTTATTCTTACCTTGAACCTTAGAATCTCTCGCGAGCCTCAGGATTATGTATAAAGACTCCTTCGCATGCTCTGGATTCAATATCAGTTCTCTGAGGAAAAGTCAACATTCTTCTTACCCAACAAATAACTATATTTGCAATGCACTCAACTACCTAAATTCAAAGAACAGAGTAAACATTTTGCCAGTTGAAAAGCTCTGGCCCCTCGTCCCCCGAACCCCGAAGCTAGTTCCTCTTAATGTGCAAACGATCAAAGGCAAACATGGCATGGGGGAGTCGGTGCAATCAGTTTGATTTATTTGTTCTCAATTTACTGCGATATTGAAAGCATTACTGCAGTCCGGATGTGATGTGGTTTGAAATCTGAAAGGCGCAGGCGCTGCAGTCTTTATTCTGTACTATTTACCCGTTTACACTTTGTACAAAATACGTGTACTCTACCCTTGTTATGTTACGTCCGTACGTACGAAGATCAAGTGATTAATCGAAGGACTCGTATTTTGTACATGCACTCGCACTCGCTCTAATCAAAGTCTAAACGGGGTTTACATAGGTCAGTTAGAATTAGAAGAGTGTGTATGTACTGTCATCCACTATCTATATGTTGAAACAATGGAATGCATGCAAGTAGGTACAGGTAGGTTGCAGGTACAGGTTTATCCTAGTGCGGGGATCGTTGTTAATGTGATCTTGTATGTGCAAATTGTTAAATAAATCTATTTTCATTTTAATTTTCTTTTTCTTTTTTCATTGTCTCACTAGTGACGTGGCAGTTCTATTACGAACCCGTCAGTTATTACGACCTCACATTACAATTCAATATTCGCCTGACGAGATCAGTTTGGCAAAATCGGATTATCTTTAGACGCAAATTAGTCAATCACGAAATGTGCAGCTCAAACTGAAGCTGCCACGCAATAATTGCTCAGCTAACAGAGCTATAGATAGACAGTTAGATATCTTTGTATTGCTCACTTCAGTATATTCTACGTATATTGCTTCTAAATTGAGAGGAATTGTGCTAATCGTGATTGCATGAGATTGTTTAGTCTACTATGTAGCTTTTGACATTTAGTCATCGTCACTATCATCATCATCAACAGCATAATCGTGATCATTGGTTTGGAAACAGTCATTAAAGGTGGTCAATGGCTTGATCACCATTGCTTGCGTTAGATGTATGCGTCAAACTGCTTGAGACAGCATATGGCATTGCTTGAGCAAAACTCGAGCATCAAGCAAAAACAAATCTAAATCAAAAATTATTTATTGCCATAGGATGTTATTTTAGATCCGTTATTACATTTTTTTGGGTGAGTTCACTAACACAATGCTAGAATCTGTGGAGAAGAGCTCACCGAAGAAACTCCACAGTCATCGCATCTTTTGCGTTTCCTTTTTTAAATAAACAAAATTAATCGAAAAAGCCTGCTATTAAAACAATTTATTCCCATGGACATCTTATCCTAGATATATTTTTTATACAATTTCTGTTAACCTTTTTTATACAAGCAAGTGTTGTAAGCGATAACCATGGCTTGGCTTACTGGCCACTTAAAAGCTCTTAAGACGGTCGTATTTGACTACAAAAGTCGCTGAGGTCATGCAACCCCAAGCCGCCGTTGTCGCTACAACTTTCGTTATTATCAGCTCATCAAAGTCCCTATCGAGAAACTCGAGCCTGCCATAAATTAGGGCAATCAGGCTTTAGCCAAGCTTGCAAACTTGAGCCATGGTGGTAGTCCCTACGTGTTTAGGTTAGGTTTAGAAACATTTAGGCGTTCTAGATGGAAATAGGTTCAGTATGGTTTGGTCAACTTCACACATCAACATCTCTTCATCATGATGTTTCCTATAGTGCCATAACGGCATTTACGTGCGCTCGTGCTATTAATTACTCGTATTGTGTGCTAAGTGAGATGATGATACCACACTGAATGCAGGGGGTAGGATGGGGCGGGTCGGACGGAGGCGGATTAACAAACAGCAATCAGAGAGACAACGGATCCTGCTGAAGCTGCGTAATTTGCGCAAACAGACGAACCGGCGCTGTAAACTGTATATTAAATGCATTTTCACGCTGGAAATTATGTCGCATATAATTAATCCAGACGCTCATTAATAAAAAAATATTTGTAATTTATTGAGCTGTAAACGTCAACTTTCATTGCCATAGTGAAAAACTATTTACATACCTAATTTAGCACTAAAAATACTGGCAGTTTGAATCACCTCAACACAACGAACATTTTTAAAACTAGTTGCTCTGTGAGCTGTAGACCTCGCGAGTCTGTATATCTTTTCATATTTTTTTTTTATTTTTTTCTACAAACATCCCCGACCCCTTGATCTTTTTATTTTTAAATTTCATTTTGTTTTATTTTATTTATTTAGCTTATTTTATTTTATTGGTTAAGAAATGTGACCTGTAGAGTAAAACAGCCTCAGCGGTAGACCTTGTAAGCTGGCAACCCCCATAACTTCGTAATTTTTTAAAATTTCCAAAAACTGACTCAATTTAAAAATTCGATTAATTTATCGAACCCGCTCACAAAATTTCACGAGAATCGGTTGAGAAACAAACAAACAAACAAACAAACAGATGGACATACAAAAGCAAATTTGGCCAAGCTGAAACAGAGACGCTTCGCTCGCTCGGTCAATTGTTTTAATTGAATTATTTTGACTACATTTTTCATGGGCTCTGTAATGGAGATTATAGGAGATTCCCATTTCTAAGACATGAACTTTGTGATTGAAGAGTTTGAATATTAGTTAGGTACCTTATTAAGTTGTTCTTAAAGATATATATTTAAAAAGTTGACATAACTCAGTAAATTATATCAAGAAAAATATCATGCGAGTTTCCTGTTCCGTGCATAGGATAGGTAAACATTTTGCGTTACAAATACATTGAAGAGTATTTTTTTTTACAATTTAGATGGTTTTTTGTATCCTTCCTTGACAATTTGTTAATGACGATAGAGAGGAAATATTTATTTAAAAATATTTACAACTAGCGGTCCGCCCACGGCTACGCTGGCGGTATGTTAAATTTTCCCGTGGGAATAAAACTTACCTGGTAAAAAGTATCTTATGTATTAATCCAGGTTCCAAACTATTTTCATTCCAAATTTTGTCCAAATCCGTCTAATAGTTTAGGCGTGAAAGCGGAACAAACATACAAATATCTAAACATCCAAATATATTTTCAAAGAACAGAAACCAAAATGTTTGACCTCTGGGCTTCAATCATCATTCTTCTGCCCTTCATCCCTGTCAGACGTCACATCACTATTCACTCCCTTCTTACACATATCATCTTTCACGCAATCCATCCATACTTTTCTGGGTCTACCTGCTTTTCCATTCACTCTCATATCTAGCATACGTCTGGTGGTATGGGATTCATCTCTTCGCATCACATGCCCATACCACGACAGCCTGTTACTCCTCAACTTGTCCACTATGGGTGCCACTTTCAAGCTTCCTCTTACATACTCATTTCTTATTCTGTCTTTCCTCGTCACACCACACATCCATCTTAACATTCGCATCTCAGCTACATGCATTCGTCTTTCATCCATGTCCTTAACCTCTGGGCTTCAATATGAACATAAAAATATTATTATTATAATATTGATTGTTTTGAGTTATCTGTAATAAGGATATCACATAAATGTTGGAATTTTAGTATCAAAGTTCTTATTACTTTCGTCAGAATGTATTTGGCAACACAAGTTTTGGCGTTATGAATCGATTGAAAGTCTTACAAAACATTATATTTTTACATTTATTTTGATACTTTTGCTGTGGCTGTTCAAGCCTAAGCCTATTTTGGTTGCTCCCCTTTATAATATTAGTGTGACATTTTCGATTTTCATCTTTTGGGTTTCCCCAACAGTTCACTGTAAAATTATTTCCTGTTTCAGTTAATTTATTCACGCTGGTACTTTCCAATAAATAATTCACTGTGTAAAACTACAAGTCCGCGCCCGCTATATCACCACTTTGGTAGAAATAGCGATTAGATACGTAGATAAAGACATCATATTTTAAAAACAAATACAAAGCAGCACTTCTAGAAAGACAAACCGCAACAGGTTCCTGGAAGAATTCTTATCAAGTTCCGGAACCTTTAAGATATATTTATTCAATGTAACCCTAAATTAAAATATAAGATTAGTTGTAGGCATATTCTAGAATTTAAAGTTTATTAATAAAAAAACAATAGCCGTATTTACATAAATATATGCACTAACCTAAACATAAAATTATTATCACTTATTTCTCTGGTTCTCTCTCATACACACACACACACACACACACACACACACACACACACACACACACACACACTTAGCACACAAATATTCACAACACAAACATACACTCGTATATAATTTCACTAACCACAGACAAAAGGGGCCTCTGAAAAACAGGGAAACAGGGCTGCCCCGGGACTTGTTCCCGCCACCATCGCCCTAATTTATGGTAGTCTCAAGCTCTTCGATAAGAACATATTTTGTAAGCTAATTGATGACGATGGGCGTCATATTTTGAGTCAACAATTTCGTAGCATTTCCCTTAAGATCAAGAAGGTATATTGATTTAATAGTTGTGGTTTGTCGGTCATTATCAATACATTGACAAAGACAAAGACGTACCTAAATAGACATGAAACTGGCAGAAGCTGTTCAAACATGATTAGATATCTATAGGAACAGTCTAGTTGAAGCAGATTGGACCAACGCGGTTGCACGGCTGATAGCCTTGTAACCGCGTAACTAATTTAACCTAATCCTAATTACCACGGCAATGTCCGTGGTGGTAGAGGTAAGTTTCTCATTATGGACGTTCAGGGCATTTCGTCACACAGGGCTAATTCGTTGACTTTGACATTTTAATATTGCGAGCGTTTTTTGTGTTGTGTTTGTTGTTTTGTTTTTAAGTTATTTAATTCATTTATAACTGCATGAGACTGAATTTTATTTTTTTAATTATTAACAATATTACATTTCAACAGAATTAATAGTATTTAATTGGGCGTGAGGACAAATAATTTATTAATGAATAATTAAATATTGAAATTAAATTAATTTGGACTCGACAAAACTTTCAACTCAACAAACATGTGCCATAGTAGAAAAAGAGACAAGCACCCTGAAAGATTCATATCAACAGAAATAGTAAAAAAAAAACTACATTGACCCCGCAAATTAAATTAAAATATTTATTTATTTTGTTATATACGTGAGCGTTATGCAGATCTATAACTGGCTATGCCAAGTTACTACGTTTCTTATTTTTTGAGAAAAACCTATGCGACAGATGGACAGACGGAAACGCGAGTTATGGGCGTCGTTTTTCTTTTAAGGTATGAAACCCTCAATTGAAAATGACGTTCCATTCAAGCGTAATAAGATCTGGTACCAACTTTACTTGCTTACTTGTAAAAAATTTAATGACGGATCTAAGTGATGTAATAAAATCCTGTGGAAATAAATATTTTTTATTTGATTTGATTTGGAAAGGAAGGAAGAAATCCTCGTTCCGTCGACTAACAAGTAATAACTTGAGTCAGTTGCACTGGAAAATACAAGTAAGGCAGTTCTGCAGCCTGCTGCGTAGTCCACTTTATTTATTTTTTATTTATTCATTTTTAGGAAGAGTAACAGCAGAATTTTACATTATGTATACAAATTAATATACTAATGCTAATTATAAATCTCCACATATAGATAGCAAATTAACTTAGCGGATTAAAAGAGGACTGTCCAAGGCAAAAAGTAGATAAATGATAGTACCTACGTTTAATTAATTCTAGCCATAATTTGGTTAGACTCAATCCCACTCTCTTTGTTGAATGAAACATTATAGGACCAGTGAGAGGGATTCAGCCCTTGCCCTCTAACCAAATTTCGGCCATTCTTCATTCATCATCATATTGTGATGATTTGGTGTCAAAATTTACTATACTTCTTTGCGTGTCGATGTTAAATTAAATCTTTCTGGCCCAGAGCTCAGCCACTTCAAGTGCACTATTTGTGGCGTCCATTAGGTCCTGCTGCGAACAGGTGACGGGCTTTCCGAGAGTCCCCTGAACATATTTCAGAATTATTGAGTCACTTTCCGCAAATAATAGACTTACTTTTTTCCGAATCACGAAATCGTCTTACTTTTCAGGCAATCATGCAATACTCTAACCAAACTGCCCACAGATTGAGGCAGATTAGGGAAAATTAACTTTTTCGAATCATCGGTTCCCAAGTTCATATTGAGGGCAGATGGTAATTTAAAGTTCCAGACTAAGTAGATTGCTAAACTTATTTTCGAAGATCTTGGAAGAAAAATGCATTCTAAAATTTACATTACATTACATTCTAATTAATTGTTTTCTTGTAAATTGTGATTGATGTCAATAAATAATATTTGTGATGAGCGTTGGAGCAGACGGGTTCTCGAATGGAGACCGCGTCTCGGGAAACGTAGTGTGGGACGCCCCCCTGCCAGGTGGACTGATGACCTGAAGAAGGTCGCTGGTGGTGGCTGGATGAGGAAAGCGGGAGATCGTGCGCATTGGCGTACCCTTGGGGAGGCCTACGTCCAGCAGTGGACTGCAATAGGCTGATTGATTGAAATAATATTTGTATTGTATTCTATCTTCATCATATCCAGTAGAATCTAATTCGATATTAATACATTCTCACAGAGAACCAGTCCAATATCAGGTGTATGTAGATTTGGATAAATATTCAAATAGGTCTACAATGCGCTGGCGCTCCAATGGGATTATCTATCACACGTCATGATTTCTGCAACAGGCTGCTTACAAACTTGCTTATCTTGGTCCGAAACAAACAGAAGATTTCTGGAATATCCGTGTATGGTTACTGAAAAACATGATCTATATCTATCAATAAATGAAACATATTTACAATCTCACACTTAATTCCAATACAAAAACTAAGTAGGAATTGCATCACCTGCGGTTGTCACAAAATATAAAGATTTTTTAACTACCAACATAGGGTTTAAGTTTTACATAAGAATCTATTGTGATTAATTTATAGAAAGGTAAGAGTGTAGAAGGAGGTGGTGCAGTTGGTATTGTGTTGTATTACCATCTAGCGCAGAGTTCTGCAATACTCGTAAGTTCTCCAAGCCCTTCAACCAACCTCAATCCCGTTTCTTGCTGAGATTCATTTTTTTTTATGGACTTAATCGCTATTTCTACCAGAGTGGTAATATAGCGGGCGCGGACTTGCGGGGGAGCAGAAGGCTCGTACCCCTTAGGAAATTTATGACAACGTATCTGGGGGCGCCCTCAGACGGGCTCGGACCTAGGTCCAGATCGTTGCCAGGGCGAGAAGCGCGTCGGAGAAGAATGACTTACTGAATTAATTCTACTATTAGATCCGCGTCCCCGCCGGCGGGTGCGGTTACTACCTGAAGGGCATTCTGTTGTAGTGTTAGGCCTACACGCAATGGGAGCTTTAATCGCGACGGTGCGGTGATATCATCGTCCGGATCTGTGAGAGCGTGTCTAGGATGACGCTTGAATCGCTTGAATGCTTGATGCATATACTCCTTAATGGAGGGGATTTCAAGGTCAATGTGGAGATTTCTATTGCGCACGTACCACGGACACCCCGTGGCCTTGCGCATAGAACGATTTTGAATCACCTGAAAGGGATTCAAATTGGAGCGAGCCGCATGGGCAAACGCTGGACACGCGCATGTCATTACAGGACGGACGCAAGCGGTACAAAGACGAACCTTACTACGTAGGGAGAGCTTTGACCATTTGCTAAGGAGGGAGTGGAGCCGGCCTATAATAAACGCGGCGCGGTTGCGAACGTTTCACAAGTGATAGCAGAAACATAACCTAGAGTCAAGAGTGACGCCTAAGTACTTGACGCGGTCGAACCACGGAATCTGGCGACCGAATAGAGAGACGCTGGGAAATCTCTGAATATGAGAGCTAGGATGAAAGAGCATTGCTGTGCTTTTATCGGGATTGACTTCTATTCTCCATTTGCGGAACCAGTCGCCAATGGCGTCTAAAGCCGCTTGGAGTCTAGAGACAAGGGTGGAAGGATCTCGTTCAGAAGTATAGATTGCAGTGTCGTCTGCAAAGAGAGCGATCTGCGTATGCGTGTGGTCTTGGGTATGTCGCTCGTGTAAGTACGTTGCAACAGGTACAATAAAATAAACAAAATAATTGACTAAACATTTTAAATAATTTTGTGATTTTTTGTACAGTGATATAATTTGTTGCTATTTGACTTTATTTCTCAACGATGATGACATGTGTGTAAAATTTTATTTTAAAATAATTTTATAGGGGATCGGACTGTTTACCATATTTTAAAAATTTACCATATTTTATGAATTATTTTTAAAATATAGATTAGTAGCAGACGATTCGCGAAGAAAAAAACAGAATCGGTTGAAAAACAAATTAAGTGATTTTTAAATTTTCAATATATCTGTCTCTTTCAAAAACGATTTTTTTTATTGAGGTTATATGGCGTTACTAACAAATGACGTCACAAGTGGGTATGTGCCTCTCTGTCTAATCTTGAATTTCAAACCTTTATAACTCGGTCAATTTCAAAGATAGAGCAAAAATTATTTTAGTGTTCGATGGCAGAAACTAAGAAGTGTCGATTTATAAAATAAAAAAAAGAAGTCCGATCCCCTATTATTAGTTCTGTCTCCATCTTCAGACATTGCACACCACCTGTTGATATTCAATATTTACCTTTGGATCAAAAGGTGCGAATACTGTGATTTTTTTTCGGGGACTTCTTCTCCACTTTGCATTTTGTTAGTGAACTTGAAAAACAAAGGTTGGTGCAAAGAGTCTGGAAAGGCGCCGCACGTACACATTCTTAGGGCTGGTTACCTAAATATCTTAAACTAAGAAGAAAGATCGTGATTTTGAATTTAATTTTAATAAGTATATCAGGAAAAATTCAAAGAGCCCGAGCGCGATATGTTGAGGTTTAGAAATCTTGTACCCATCTTCCAGCTCCATCATCAGACCAGTTGCATGTTAGTTATTAAATTAAATTGTTTGATAATGATAGAAAAAAAGAAAAATAATATACACAGTATTTACAAATAGAAAACATCTTTCAGTGCATCTCCACAAGACATGGTGCCCAACAGATTGGCAGCGTTTATTTATTTTCAGTTAGTTTCACAAACAAGAAAACATGTTTCAATAAATGCTTCAATATTCAGTTAACTAATACTAGTACTCTTGGAAATATGTAGTACTAACTAATACATTTAATTGAACGTTTCTATTAACAAGTTTTCAAAATTGTAATGATTTCTTTTTTCAATTGAAATGTGATGATTATATTATTAATTATAACTAAATATAAAATGCTCAATAAAAGTATTTTTTTCACTTCATATTAATCACGTTCGTGTGCTACGGCCTACGGCGTAGCAAAGCAAGTCGTTCGACGCTACGACTTTGGCTCTGAGTGCTACGATTTAAATTTAATCTTCCGTTAAGTTTTAACATTTAAAAGCATTGATAAATTTGTGATCGAAACTGGCCAAGTGCATGTCCGGCCATGCACAATGAATGGTTCTTAGAATGAACGTTAAATAAGACATATTTTTTTTTTGTTACCGAAGAAAATCATTCCTTAGAAACGAAAATTACTCGAAGTTTACTCAAAAACAATATTTAAATTTCAAAAACTATACCAACTATAGCCAACTCACAGTCAAAATGAAACATGTTGTTGTCGTCTGCTCCTATACGTCCCCACCGAGGGGCTCGAGCTTACCCTTTAGATAACCCTTTAGGTAGATAATACAATTTCAAATAATGATAACAAATAACAATAAATTTTAAACAAATTAATTACGCAAATAGTTAGCACACTTGAATCCATGCAATTAAATCCGACAAAGGAATGACGCTGTCGTAGATATACTTAAAGTTAGTGAGACTGCAATTGAATATGATCTCCAATATTCCCCATTCACTTGGCCCATGAATGGGGATTTCTGGGATTTCGCCTTGGTTAGAGCAGACATCATCATAACTAAAATTTTTGCTAAATATCTTAAGTTCTACGACCTTAATTTTATTTAGAACTAGCCAGCTCGGCAGATGTTGTCCTGCCATTTTCCCAACATCTACCCTACACCTACCCTGCGCAATTTTCTATTTTTTTTTTTATTCTTATGTAAGAACCTTCTACGAAGTATTAGAAAACATTTAAAAAAAGATGAATGAAATCGGCAAAGCCGTTCTCAAGTTATAGCGTGACCAAGAGAAATAGGGGTTCATTTTATTTAAATATATGTCGGAACGCGGTGACGGAAACATCAGGTGGGAAAACTATAAGGAAAGTCTTTAATGTGGGCGTATAAACGTGAACATAGGTAGTAGAGCCGAAACGGAGAGATGATTTCTATGGCTTGTGCTGTGCGCGGGCGTCCAAGCGACTGCCTCTCAAAAATCGTCACACCATGTTCTACGCGCATCTACTTAGCTAATATACCATAGCCCAGTAGTTCTCATACTTTTTCAGCGGTTCCCAAACAGTCACCAAAGACTTCATCCATGAGCTAGAATCGAGCTGCTAGATTTATAACTCACGCTCCAGTTCGGTCTACGTATCCTACGCCCCGACATATATGTAAATAAATATGTGGGGACAGCTCACACACGGCCATCTGATCCCAATTTAGTCCACACGTAAAAATTTGTTTGGGTTCTTGTACCAAGGCCTATCCGAATCAACCCCATCTATTATTATATTACTATTTGGACCACCCAGCCTGCATTTATTTACTTCTGGTTTCTATGTGTAGTAGATTACCTATATATATTTATATAGATAAAAAACATCCAAACACAAGGCAAACGCAAGTGCTCATCACACGAATGTTTGCCCTGGGCTGGATCCGAACCGTGACCAGTGTTTTAACAAATTGGAAAAAAATCGAGAAAGCACGTATTGGGGCTTGAAAGCGCACATCTCACCTACTGCGAATGATAAAAGCATACAAAGCCCCTTTCAAAACCTCAGTGTCGTTTTTGAAGTCCTATCTGTAAAACATCCCATTCATTTGTGCACACTGTTTTTTTTTATAGAGTTCCAATTTGATAATAGCAGCATAGTGGACGCTTTCTTATTTGGCAAGCGAACTTATTTATGTAGGTATGCAACTGTGTACAATTACCTAAACTGGATCATTATACTAGAAAAATAATGATTAAAACGCATGATTTCGTCAAAAGTTGATTATTCCATTACGAAATGACATTACCAACTTCAAACATAAATATTTGGAACAAAATATAATTAATCCAGAAGGTATTTTAGTATTTCAGTAGAAATTGTAACAGGATATTTTATATTGCTTATTTCTGTAGTATAGTAACAAAACTTGACTATTCCAGCGCCACCGCGTCAGAACTTGATTATTCCATTTCAAATTTTGGATTTATTCAAAATATATCATTGCTAAATTTTTGAAACCTGTACAAACCAATGAGTAGTCTAGTCGTCTATAATAATGCAATAAAATTTCTCATTAAATTCATAGCTGCATACCTAAAAAACAATTTTCTCAAAGTGTGCAAAAACAAAAATAGTGGAATAGTCAACATTTGAAAAGAACCTCCTCAATTATAGGTAACATAAATAAACTAATCATATCGTCACAAAATCTACGTAAATGTCATCATGTCAGCAGCATAGTGGACGCTTTCATATTTGGCAAGCGAACTTATTTACAAGTATGTAGGTATGCAACTGTGTATAGTTATCTAGGTGAAATAAATTATCGTCTTAAAAAGACAATTATAGGTAACATAAATAAACTAATCATATCGTCACAAAATCTATGTAAATGTATAATGAAAAGTGATTTTATCATGTTTTTATACGTAATTATAGGTATGTAATAATATGTTTAAATTAATAATAATTAATTACTCTGTGCGAAACGAACGACTGTCTATTTTGTTCTCATGTAACGTAAGTTTTTAAAGATAAATAATAATAATAAAATAAAATAAATAAAACTGTAAATCACAGATGTTACTATATAATCTATTATATTAGTGTCGATAGTTTGAGGCTTATTGCGTTGAGGTTTCAAGCCTGGGTCCGGGATACGGAGACGCAAATGCACTTTGTCCTGCAGTCTGCTCCCAGTGGTCGTAGTGGTGAGCCGCCGCGACGGCTTGCTCCGCCCACTTGTGACTCAATAGCTCAGTCGTAACACAATACGCACAAACAAGTCGACTAAGCGCCAAAAAACAAGTTGCTGGGTCTTTTGACTTCGGAACATTTTTGGCCTACTGTCCCGATGTTCGTCACGCCGGAATGTATAGCCTATATAGGTAGGACTTACATATCATTGTTTGAATAGGCATCACTATGTTTTAATTTATTTTAATTGCACGATTGTGCGGCAGCCTTAGTAGCCGAGTGGTCGGTTTTCCGGGTTCGATTCCCGGTGAGCACTTTTGTCGAAGTCAAACATTTTGCGATTATTCCCAGTTAGGAAGTTTAATTTTTATTGACTATGAATTTATTAACTTTGTATTTTAATTAGTATTCAAAATTGTGACAATGTACCGTCGGCCGAAATATTGGCAATAATCCCTATCATCACCAACAGGTCATATACGTCCGCGCCGGGACATAATCCCTATACCTCTATGCTTTTATTGGCTTAATGGATTAATTGAATATCACTTGCATTTTGTGGAAAGGTGGAGGCGGTAGTATTAAAAGATTCGATTAGATGCAAGAGAAATAGTTTGTTTTATAATTTTTATCCCCTCAAGACACATGCGTACGTGAGCACATCCTACAAAAAGAATCCACTTTTGAGCTTTCCAAATATATTTGTTTCTTTGAAATTCAAATAAACCCGACGGTTCCAAAAGTATTTACTGCCAGCAATAATGCATGTGACAATTATAGTTTTTGATGATTTAGATTAAGGTTTTATTTTTCAGATTTTTAATTTAATTTTATATGTTGATTTTGTTTTTGTTTTCAATTTTTATTTTGAATTAAATTTTGATTTTATTTTTATATTTATTTTTGTTTTAATGTTTTTGATATGTAAAATAACGATATGGGAATTTTCCTGAAATAAATATATTATTATTATTAATAATAATAATAACCGACGAGGCTGAGACGTATAGCTATGAATACATACCTAATATCCCTCCGTCTTGAGGAAAGGTGGAGGCGGTATTATTAAAAATTTCGATTAGATGCTAAAGAAATTGTTTATTTTATAATTTTTATCCAAGACACATGCATACGTGAGGACATTCTACAAAAGAAAAGCCTTATAATTCTCATCCTGACACGAATTAACTTTTCTAATCATATTTCCACAAAAATTATTTCGAAACTGTTTAGCCTCAATATCGATAATATCGAGTTTGTATAAAACTAAACCATCAGAAAGAGAGACCTGCGAATTTTTATGTGAATCCTCATCCAATAAGGGATTCCCACTCATGAAATCTGCAAAAACATTATCCTTTCCTGCACAAAAAACAATATTAAAATCGTACTCTTGTATGGCAAGCGCCCATCTAGCTAGTCTACCATTCATATCACGCCTACTACGTAACCATACTAACGCCTTGTGGTCCGTAACCACGTCAAACTTTAAACCCCATAAAAAATGTTCAGAACATTTGAGAGACCATTACGAGAGCCAAACACTCATTTTCTGTGATGTTATATCTCGTTTCACAGTCTGACAACTATCGAGAAGCGAAAGCGACAGGAAATAACTTATCAGTCCCCTGCAATAAACATGCGCAGGGATGTTAGGTACGAGTATGTGTTCATACCTATACGTCTCAGCCTCGTTGGTTATTGCTGGCAGTAAATACTTTTGGAACCGTCGGGTTTATTTGAATTTTAAATAAACAAATATATTTGGAACGCTCAAGAGTGGATTCAAATTATAAAATAAACTATTTCTTTCCGTGGACTTTAACAGGCTGAAAAACTATTTCTTTTGCATCTAATCGAATCTTTTAATAACACAGCCTCCACCTTTCCTCGATACCCGGCGCCTCCACCATTAAAAGATTCGATTAGATGCAAAAGAAATAGTTAATTTTATAATTTAGCACCAAAATAATTCGAACAACGTTCTTATTGTTTGCTATAAACAAAAGAAGGTAGTTGTAACAGCAAACTGAATTTGTTTGAAATTAATTGTTCAAATTCAAAAATAGCCTTTTTTTAAAATGACTATTACTTCTTTAAGTTTATACAGAATCCTTGTCAGATTAGTTATTTTCTCTTATTTGGGTTATGCCAGGTCAATCTATGTATTTATTTAAAACATAAGAGATTTTTAATATTGATCTGTTCACTATAAGATGTTGTTAGGTGAGCTAATTACGTAATAACTTAAGACAGAAGGACTCTTAAGTAGGGACTGAATAAATTAACCGACTTGGTATTACATGGACCTCACAACTTTTTACGGTAGACTAAGTTGAGTGCGAGACTTGGTTTTTTTACAAGTTATGTTTTTGATGGCGTAGACTTGACTTCTATTTGTCGGCGTCGTCGCACGCAATGGGGCTCATTACACTGTCAATATTATCACGATATTGAATAAACCAATGCATCAACAGTGACTGTACTAATCATCAATTTATATATTTAACAAATTTTAAAAATTAAGGTACAAACTGTTTCTGGATAATAGATAGGCAATCTATTAAAATAAGATCCTTTTTCTAGTATACATAAATTAATCGTTGTATTTTGCTAAGTGTACGCCAATTCGTGTGATTTGTATTTATTTATATTTACATAAATCACTCGAATTGGCCTACACTTAGCAAAATACAACGATTAATTAAGTATACTAGAAAAAAGATCTTATTTTAATATATTGATTGATTGATTGATTGATATATACTTTATTGCACCAAAAAAGGGGTGTACAAAGGCTTAGGTACATTACACCAAACAAGATCTTGCTAGTACTTGAAGTAACAATTTTTTTTTCAGTGTAGGTACAGCTGATTTAGCCGAAATCTCGTGAAGTTTTTTATAGTTAGAATTGATAATAATTACTTATTATGACACTAGATGAATCTTGTAGAGCAAAAAACAAATTATAAAAATAACAAATTTAATATTGTCGCGAAATTAAATTAAATTGTATACATCTATAAGGGGCAAATGATTAAGTTATAGATATTTTCACCTCTAAATTATATAAACAATACAGATTTCAGACATGTTTTGCATAAGAAATGCTGTTGGGATTGTTGTATGCCTTATAAATAAATAAATAAATTATAAACTTGTGCATCTTTCGCGCTAAATGTTATTTTATTACACACAAGCAGGTAAAATGAATGTTTCTTTCCTTTCTGCACAGTTATTTTCCGAGTTAGCGCTGAGCGAAGTTGCTTTGGGCAGTTTCACCTTTGATTAGCCTATTGTGTACTCGTGCATGCGAGTGTAATTTATATTTTACTTTTTATTTTATCCTGAAAGGTCAGTTTTGTTAATTAATATTAGCGCTATGAAAACAAAATGTCGACAGCTACGCAATAAGAATAGAAAATACTATTGTGGAACACACCTACGCAGCAGTGACCAACATGACCAAATGAAATTGGACCCTCGCTTTGTTATTTGAATACGAAGTCCCAAAAACTCAGGGGATCAATGCAATGCGAGCTCAAAGGTTCATGCTTTTTGAACTAGCTCAGAAAATGTAATGAATGTTCCTTTTTCCTCTCTTTCATAAAGATATCAAAAAGAACTATCCGTACTAGATGCTTTATGAAACAAACAATAATTGAAATAGGGATAAATTCACTGGAAGACTCCTAATACGAATACACCAGATACGTTCGTTACCTTTTAATCAGGGATAAAGTCGTAAATTATAAAAAATAAAAAATATGTGTTCTATATTTTATTCAAAATTCCTTTTGTGTTCATCACAATAAGTAATTTGTTTATGAATGTACGTGATTTTTTACTTAATAGTGTTTTCAATAAGCAAGAATGTGTAATTTACTGTTATTTATATAAAAACGTGTTAGCTAAATAACAACAAGCAAAATTTTCCTGGTGGTAGTTCAGACCCTGAAGTTGAACATTTGTTCTGAGACAGCGAGCGAGCGCGGAGCGACTTCGCTTCAGATCCAAGTTTCCGGTTGTTTTCCCTCTACAGGTCGCATCTTTCGACCGATTCTCGTGAAAATTTGTGAGCAGATCCGATAATTATATAGATCTTTTTTTGTCGAAATTTTTCAAAGTGGTGGAGATATTATGGGGGTTGAAAACGTAAATAAATCATATTTCAGAATCAAAACATTTCAGCTATTTCGAAAATAAAAAAAAATCACAACGCATTTTTAGCCTTTCGTAGTAACCCTTATAGTTTCGCCATGTCCGTCTGTCTGTCCATCCGCGGCTTAGCTCAGAGATTTTTAGTACTAGAAGGCTGTAATTTGGCATGGATATACATATTAATCACGCCGACAACCTACAGAATAAAATCTTGAAAATATATTTTTTTTAGGGTTCCTCTGGTACACGTGAAGTAGGGGGTTATTTTTTTATTCACGATTACCTTATAATGTGAGGTATCGTTTCCTAAAACTATTATTATTATATCTATTATTATAATATTTATTAGTGTACGTTTCAGAATTCTTTTTTTAAAGTTCTTATTTTTTTAAGAGTGAAGTTCCCCCCTCCTCCCTTTCCAGCGAAACAGTTGTATTTGGAAATGTGAAAAAATTCACGGTAGTAGTGTATATGATGAATTTTAAAGGAAAACTATCAACATCAAGTAGGCTTTACAGGTTATCGAATAATAGACCAACTTATAAAATGTACTTGTACAAGTAAGAAATTTGGTACTACAAATATCATCCCACTTAATATTATAAATGCGAACGATGTTTGTATGTTTGTTGCTGAATCGCGCTTGAACCACTGGACGGATCGGGATGAAACTTGGCACACGTATAGGTTAGGTCCTGGAATAGGACATAGGTTGCATTTTACTGCGGGAAAACACTTTATTACTACGAGAAAACTCATTAAACGCGGGTAAAACCGCGGGCGGAAAACTAGTAGAAAAATATTTTGATGAATGTTAACTGTCTTAAACAGGTTGGACAACTACGGAACCCTACACTTTGCGTGGCCCGACACGTGCTTGGCCTTTCAATTTGGAACATGAATAATTGCGCCTACAGAATAGGTATATCGAATGCAAAATATTGTATGAAAAAAGTTACTGGCCGGTAAGACAGACGGGTGGCATACAGCCAAATAAAAAAAGAAAACAAATGAAAAACTCTCGAATTACACTGTCCGTCTTCAACTCTATGGCGAATCGTCAATGGTGCATTGTAAATTATTTTAAAAAATGAGTTCTTGTTTAGTATTGTTTACATTTTAACACTTGATAATTAAAGCAGGCGAAATTAATAAAGGTATTCATTAGTTATAGTTAAAAGCATTTCATAATATTATCTCATAGAGGGGGATGTGTGGTGATGGCAGAGTAGAATACATTTGTCACCAAGCCCTACTCTTCCCGTGGGTGTCGTAAGAGGCAACTTAGGGACTACACATTGAACAGGGAACAGGCAGCAGCGCTCTTTGATACAGTAACCTTTAAATCTGCAATCTCCAACCCGCCTGCCAAGCGTGGAGGTTATGGCAAAACACAAGTGGAGGAGGCTCATAGTCCAGCAGTGGACTGTAACGAGCCGTTGATGAGAAGAAGAGGGGGATGAAAAGTAGAATGTATAACTCGATCGCAAATATTTTTTCCTCGGGTGATGTACTTTGAATCCCTGTCGGCACTCAGGATTCTGCTTTAGAATCCTTCGTTCCGCTGTGGATTCAAAATCGCCGATAATATATTCCCTTGCGCCCTTGTCATAAAATCTACTATTTATGTTCACGTTGAAGCCGGTCAAATATAAAATAATGAATATTGTTTTATTTAAATTATTTGATACAAAAACTACAACATTTATGTGATATCCTTATTACAGATAACTCAAATCAGTCAATATTATAATAATATTTTTATGTTCATGTTGTGAAGCCCAGAGGTCAAACTTTGGTTGCTGTCCTTTTGCTCTTAAATTAAACCTCCTTGGTCCTAAACTTATATAAAGGCAGTTGAAAGCTGTCTACATCATGCGTTTTCGCATTAGCCTTGATATGATTTAGTGCAGCACATACTTAAGTTCGGTTCGTTTCGTTTAGAACGACTTTCATATTGCATATCTTGGAACACTTCGGGGAACGTGAAGTTTTACTTGATTCAAGAGTTCAGTGTATTAGCTTATGTAGGAACATCATGTGGAACATCTTACGCCGCTTCTCCAAAGTACGCGGTTTAGAAGTACTAGAACAGAAGAAGAAGCAAGAGAAGTTGTTCACTTTTACGAACTGAACAATTAGCCGAGTTTTTATGTTATCTAACACGTTGTACTTATATTAGGCCAGTCAATATCAACACAAAAAAGGACAAACATCGCAAACGCGCATGTAACTACGATTTTTTTATATATTGTTAGTTAACACTCAAGTTTGCAACCCTGAAAACCCTGTGCTACCCAAAAACCTCGAAAAACCGTGAAAAACGCTGACCCAGGACAAAGTGAAGCCCTTGGCATCAGTCACCACCTCTGTGAAAGTATTCAACAAGAGAGTTGATGTTGATCCCTTTACCAGATTCCAAAGAGTCTGCGTTACAAAACAATCAGATTAACAATTGAAGCAGCACCGGGACCGTTAGTTTAGCCAGTACGTGTCTTTGAATATGACCCAAACACAAAATATACACTTTTTTTTTTTAAATAGCCTACCTTTGACAAGCTATATCTCTGCAACTAATATACCTAGAGTGCTGGGGTTAAATTCAAATTGTAGAAAATTTTGTTAACTTTATTAAATTATATAGCAAACATACTTGAAAAACGCTTCCTTAGAGTAGTTTTTTCGAAAAAACTGAAACAAGTGCCAAAATTTCGCAGTTTTTCGAGCACCATGGGGGTAGCACAGGGTTTTCAGGGTTGCAAACTTGGGTGTAAATTACTCTCAAGGAACCTAACAACATATAAAAAAATCGTAGATACATGCGCGTTTGCGATGTTTGATGTCGATATTGACTGGCCTATATTATCAGTTTTGTTTTTTTTTTTTTCATCAAATGCCAGTGCAATACAGCGTCATAAGACAGATAATAGACTTGATTTGCCTAAGGACCGACAAGATATGTCAGTTCACATTTAAAAGATGATCCGGTAGATTAGTGCAGCAGACTGCGGCAGGCGCAACATCAGTCCTAGTCTCCTGGCTTGCGGTTTATTGTATTAGCCGCTCAATAGGGCGAATAGTAATTATTTGTATCACCAGATAAGTGCCTATTGAGTTGTTTGCTTTTATTTAAAGACAAAATAATAAATACTGATCTTTTGTTCACCTTCAATCTTCAAAATATACATCCATCCAGTCAAGAATCTGTTAGGCGTTATTATTACAAAAGTCAAAAGTCAATTTTTTTTTTATTCGAATTAAGATTTTTACAAATCATTTTTCGACGTCACAGCTATCATGGATGGCACGGCACGTTCACTACCAGTGTACGCCCTACTATTATTCGCCCTATTATTACTATTTTAGACTTCCAGATTGAAATTTTAAGGCGCTCTCTCACAGATTCTGTTAATACGAGGCGCTGGCGACCCTTAATTATTTTTAGAACCAATGAGAATGCGATCAGAGCAATCACAGTGCAGTCGAATCTACGACTACGCTGCCATTTTGTAATTTTCAGACATAGAAAAAAAGAGCATAGTTGTCCGCGCCTCGACTTAGCAGTGAGCGACGCGCCTAACTTCGCTCCTCCTAATAGAGTATTGTTTGCGGGCAGATGCGGAGTATGCGGAGCTGGGCAGCCGCGGCGCGTGCGCGCTGGGCGAGCGCTCGGCCGCCGACACGGAGGCGGCGCACGAGCTGCTCTCGCTGGCCCACAGCGCGCCCCCGCTGCCGCCACCACCCACCCTCCTCACCGTCATCGCCGAGCCGCCGCCGCAGCTGGTGCCCGTTTACACGTATACCATACAACCAACGAACATCTTCATACTCGCAGAGGAGCCGCGCGAACCTGTCTATACCACCGTTCAAACTATCGCGCCCATACAAACCGTAGAGTATATCGAACCACCACCACCACCACCACCGGTGAACTATGTCACCTATCAAGCCACAGAAGAAACTCAAACAGAATATGTGGAGTACGGGGAAGAGATAACAGAGTACACGGTGCAAGAACTGACGGAGGAGCCGGAGCCGGAACCAGAGCTTGCGCCGGCACCGGCGCCAATGCGGCAGCCGCCCCGCAAGACGAAACATGCCAAGTACGACTGCGACGAGTGCGGCAAGCGATACGCGACGTCCTCAAACCTGTCGCGGCACAAGCAGACGCACCGCAGCCTCGACTCGCAGTCAGCGAAGAAGTGCGGCGAGTGCGGCAAGGCGTACGTGTCGATGCCGGCGCTGGCGATGCACGTGCTGACGCACCGCATGGGGCACGTGTGCGGCGTGTGCGGCAAGCAGTTTTCGCGGCCGTGGCTGCTGCGCGGCCACCTGCGTTCGCACACCGGCGAGAAGCCGTACAACTGCGCGGAGTGCGGGAAGGCGTTCGCAGACCGGTCCAACCTGCGCGCGCATCTGCAGACGCACTCCGCCGACAAGAAGCACGAGTGCGAGCGTTGCGGGAAGAGCTTCGCCCTCAAGAGCTACCTGAACAAGCACCAGGAGGCGACGTGCATCAACCCGGACGACACCGACACCGACTAACCACTCCCGCCACGACCAGCTCCGCTCCGCGCTCATCATCGATTGCAACGAACCATTTCTCTATGAACTTCTCTACACCTTTCAAAAGAATTAATATTCAGCGTAGCAGCTGGTTTGCTTCGACTTTGTCGAAGGAATAATAAGCAATAATAATGTACCTAATAGTATATCGTTATGGCTCTTTCCATAAGTCAAAAGTTTTAAATTAAAAATTTAAATTGTATTTTTTCAATTATTAGTCCGGTATCGACGGAAGGAATCGTGTCAATTTATGGCAAGAGCCTGCAATGTTACAGCGTAGCGTAATATTATTTAGGGTACTTTATAGATAAGTTAGCGTCGCACGTCGTGTGGTGGCGAATTTAGATAGTAGATACGGTGATACGTAGAGACTTATTGAAACCGTCGAGCTGTGGTACAAAGAGAGCAATAATGTACGAGCGTAGAGTGACAGTGTAGGCGCACGAGTAGCGTGCGGCGAGTAGGAATAGCTTAGCGGGCAGCGCGGCCTGGGAGGACCAAACTGTTGCCCCGGCGCCACCGCCCCGCCCCGCCCCGCCCCGCTCGCCCCGCCCCGCTCACATGCTCCATGGCGGACCAGACGCACTTCACCGCATCACATCGCATCTCCTGGTCAAAGGCATAACGCCAAACCATTTTACCAAGAATACCGCACAACCACAAGGGTTCCAAGTTCCATCATCCTGCACTTTATCCTGTAATAATGCTTTGTAGTGTTATTTGTAAATATTCAGACATAACAAAATCATGATAATAATATAACAAATATTTCAGTTTTTTTGTTAATTGCCACTCTGCGCAGTAAATTAAAATACCATTACCATATAAAAAAAGCAGAGTAAAAAATTCTAACCATGCAATGTTTGAATCGTTTTAAAAATCGGCGTCTGTTACAGCCCGGAAATAATATTGAATTCAGTAGTTCAAGTTAGTTAGTTTAGTTAAAGTGGGATTGACTGTTCTTTGATATAAAATTCGGGAAAGTATAAAAAGAGTAAGTTCTGTTAATTATCGGGAACATTCCTTTGAATTTAAAATTCTTTGGAAAATAGCTGACGAACAGCCAACTGATGAACAGTTGAGCAGCACTTACGAACCACTATTCTAATCGTGACGGTAGATTGTCTTCTATTCACCGGCCTTTGTCACATTCACATAGAAAACTCATTCTTCCCACTTCAGTTGTTGTGGTTGCATCTAGTCGGATGCGGAGTGAGGCCCGGGGCGGGGCTTTACCGCAGCGGACTGCCAGCTATCTGACAGATCTTACCAGCTACTATTCTATTCATGCAGATAGTGACACTTCGACAAGAAAGGGATAGCGTTATATGCAAGTCTTCTGAGGCGTAGGTAGCGCCTTCATGCTGTAGGATCAAAAAGGTCTATTCACAATCTATTGCAATGTCGCTGTTTATCCACATGCGGAGCATAATATGTACTTGCTATCCTACAGGTGGTCAGGAAGCTATGCGAAATATTGAAATGTACTACCTACGAATTTGTGAAAAGATGTATGCTTACTCATTCCGGTAATTGTAGGGTTTTTGTACACACTGTTGAACGGTCACGATATTTCTCAACGAAATGATGAAAACATTTTCAGATATCACATGCTGCATGAATTCTTTGTCTTTAGTTTAATTTAGTTAGTGGGTATACGTATATGTAGCTAAGTGTTACATAGCCAACAGGTTATTATTGTCTGAACAAGCCATACTTTTTGGTCATATTTAACTTTGTTTTTTATTGAAAAGCGGTGGTAGGTAAATTGTATTCCAACTTGGATTAGAGATTTGTACGACAGCATCACCGATCGCGTGACCGCAAAGTACGGCTTGCGTCAGAATTATACAAAAAGCGAATCTGACGTGAGGTCAGAGAAACCTGCTCCGTGGAGAAGCGCCGTCATAGAGCCTTGCTAAGATAAATGGAAGGCTCGCGCTGCCCTCGCCATTTATCTAAGGAGCCTTGATTCTAGCCTTCATTTTGGACACGGTACTTATAAGAGCATACATATCATATGAAACACACGTTGTGGGCAGAAAGGGCTTAGTTAAGACATCGTAGCTTGACCAAACTGCTACAACTAAATAAAACACTGTGAGCTGAGGCTATTGGGCTCTTATGAGGCTTTTGAACACTTCATCGTGACGAAGATTAAAATAAACTTTTGAATAAAATATTATTTAGTCGTTAAGAAGAGTCTAGTTTGTGTTTACGCGTTAAGAATTGTAAAGATAAACATAAAATAAAGAATAAACACTTAAAATAAAATAAAATAGGTATATGACTTTACCCCCTTTTTTATCCGAATAAAGGGAGTGACAGGACAACCTTGTTTTATTTATAGTCCAGTAGAGCTAGCATATAAAATTCTGAATTATATTTATAAGTGGTACCTAATTACTTGATTTGTCTACTGATGACAGCGAAAACGATCACTTTGAGACAGTTACTCTGAATCCCCACTCGATCCTCCCTCCGCCTTTTAATTATAGAAGCAAATTTATTAATATGAATAAAACAATTTAATAATATGGCGTCGTCTCAGCCTAAATTGACAAAGAGTGATCATAGCTTAAAAAAAACGCATAATGGCGTTTGTGTCAAGATTTTTCCTTTGAATATTAATTAAATATGGTTACGAGTTAAAATAAAGCAAAAAATATTTTAAGATAGGTCATCTATTCCTATACTGGCATACATATGACACTAACTACTGACAAAGTAGATTAAATTAAGGTTATCGTGTACAAAATTAATGAGTAGATACCCTACACTTGGTTTTACTATCACATTACGCAAATTAATTAAGGTAAACTGGTCTTAAAATAAAACAATAACTAATAAAGAATTAAAAAGTAAAAAAGGACAAAAAGCATCTCATCTTGTTAGTCATTGAGCTCAATTTCTCTAAACGTCACATTTGTTTATTTGCCGCGATAATAGGGGATCGGACTACCTTTTTTTATTTTATAAATCTAAACTTCTTAGTTTCTGCTATCGAACACTAAAATAATTTTTGCTCTATCTTTAAAATTGACTGAGTTATAAAGGTTTGAAATTCAAGATTAGACAGAGAGGCACATACCCACTTGTGACGTCATTTGCTAGTAACGCCGTATAAAAAATCTTCTTTAAACAGACATAATTGAAACTAAAAATTCACTGTAAATTTCAATCGATTCTGTTTTTTTCATCGCGAATCCTCTGCTACTAATCTATATTTTAAAAATAATACATAAAATATGGTAAAATATAGCATAATTGCTCTCGTAGTTAAAATTATGTCACGCAAGACCTGGACAGCCGCGATATAGAAAAACTCATAGAAATCAATATAGACAATCAGGCCTTTTGCTTCCCCGCAAGACCAGTTACGCTACATACGAGTATGTCGACTTTGCGACACATGGATTAGGACAATTAGATGATAAATAAAAACCTTTCATTCTCTCGCTCTAAAATAACAAAAAAAGTGATTTTGTACATGATTTAGATTACTGCGTGAGCGTTTTAATTTCTCTCGTCCTCAGGATAAGCCCTGTAGACCACTCACCAGAACACTTCTTTCGATTCCCCTTCATCAATCTGGTTTTTACTCTAACTCTTTTTCTGTTCATGCGGCAAGGCTGTGGAATTCTCTTCCGTACACTGTTCGTGATAGTCCAACTATCACTGTATTTAAGAAACGAGTCAAGGAGTATTATCTGTCCCTCTCTAATTAACTGTAGGTTATTTATTTAGTTATTTGTTTATATTTATATAAGTAGGTATAGGTTAGGTATTCTATATATTTATATTTAATTATTATATATTGTGTTGTAAATTGTTTTTCTATAATTTAAGTAGTTTTATATAAAGTTACTGTGCACGTCTTATTTGCATATCTTTATATATCTTGTCTCTTCCGTTAGGTCTGCTGGAAGATACTTCTTTAGAAATAAATAGTACCTGTTGTGTCGTCTTTCTTCATGTTTTATGTTTTGTAATTTACTTGTGTGCAATAAATAGTAATTATATAAAAAAATGAATAAAATACTGTTGCTCAATTTTGGTGTTTACGGTGATTTCGAATCATACATAGCCCGTCATATTATAAACAAAAAACACGACACGATCGCCATCATGCGTTCTCATGAATATCAATGACGTTTGTTTACTTACAAAATAAAAAAAACGCAAAGAAAACACGAAAAAACAAATAACACACGAGAACACACGAGTTGTAGTCAGCTTGGACGGCGGCGCCACGTGTACCCTAAATAATTCAGAGTGACTGTCTAATAAAAATAATCCTTTCTGGCTATCATCGAATGATTAATGTGATAGCTTCATTTTATGCATGCTAGCACTACGGGTACCTATTTAATTATAGTAGCACATACAGAGCCCCACAAACGGAATACTGACTTTAGCCAGTGTACCTATACTGTGATGATTAACGTATTTGGTTTATTTTAGTATTGCGATCATGTCAGAATACCGTATTACAAATATTGTCTGCTACGCGATAAAGGTGTGTTTCGACAAGTTTTGGTGAAATTATAATTTTCTTCATATTTTATTTCAACAGCCCATATAGTACGTCCCCGCAATTTATAACATAAAAAACATAATAAAAAAAACAAGTAAATAGTCTATTAAAAAAAGAGAATATCTCGAGATAAAATATCTACTTCTATAAAGAAAAATACGTAGGTATGTTAAAATAAACAAATATTTACATAAACGTATAAACCTGTATAAATATTCATTTTCAGTTACAGTTTCGTTCAAAGCTGAGTCAATAATGGTTTCCGATCTAAAAACACTCAAACCACACACACTAACCTACCTCGTTGGAAATAAAATGTTTTTAATTAATGCTATTTTTGTGTAAAATGTATTGTTTTGCACTTGGAACCTAAATGGGTCGTTGTGCATGTTAAATTCCTCAACCAGTCAGTAGCCTCAGTTTATAGCATAGTTATATTCTCTAGTCAGAAATCGTTAATTACGTCGCCTGGCATGTGTGAATGATTATCAGTTAAACTGTTTGAACTGTAGATACTGTTGGATATTATCAAAATTGATACCAAAGAAAATTTTAGAATACGATACTTAGTTTAGTATTTTTTTTATTAATTCAATTTATTTGTATTGTAGGTAGGACATGTTGTGTTTAGTAGGTTTAAACGCTTACAGAATATCGTGGTACCACACGTTTTGTCGTAGCTATAGATATTTTTATAGGACATTCTTAGATTTTAGAGATTATTTTTGTCAGTCACTTTTTTAATCTAGTCAAAATATATAGACCTCGTTTATTTCTTTTAGATAAATATTTTTATTTAACGGAGAAGATTATTCTAACAGGGCTGCATTTTATTACACAGTGCGAAAATTTACACCTCTCGTAATAAATAAATTTCATTTCATCCGATAATGACGATGCCACCACTTCCTCTACGTTCAGAAGTGGCATAAGTAAGCTTAAGTAATTGTGTAGGGATTTATGCTTTGTGTGATAGGTTTGAGTACCTCAGTGTGGGTGTCGCTGAAAAACAGCTGACGAGTGCATCATTAATGTCTCGCTTGTAAAGAATCCTCCTTAATTTAGTTCAGTTCGCTGTCAATTGTAATGATGAAAATAAAAATAATAAAACAGTAACTGGGGCGTCGTCGGCGTCCAACCATGTTTAATTTAATGACTTCGTTTCATTTGTATGTTCTGAATTAAGCATCTGTTTGTTCGGAGTTTTGTCTGTTTATATTTTGTATTGTGCTGAGCCACTGTCAATAAAGCTTTTATACACGAACCGCGCTCGACATAGTCAGCCATCATCAGCCTTTTATTTCCTCGACATAGTATATCTGTCAAACTACTTGTCATAAGTCGACTGAATAGAAATTCGTTGCACTGAATTTAAATACTTCGACACCGCAGCCCTGTCCGCCGATTTATGTATCGTGTTATCGTATTACGTTTACCGCTAAGATATTTTTACCAATAAATGTAAATATTTGTAATTCTAAGTGAACTCATAAACCAAAAGCAATATTAATCGTACACCAATACATTTATAAGTAAGTAATTAGTATTTAATATAAATAAGGCTAGTTTATATAATTGCAAACTTTGTGTTTACGTTTTATTAGTACTTACTTACATATTTTGTTACTTTTGGTACTGTCAAGTGAAAATGTAGAATAATATGTAATAAGTGTTAATTTTCAAGGAATGAGGTTTGAAGAGTGCCCGTTGAAATAATATTTTTATAGAAAATTGCATACTTATAGAAAGATGTAAGATTGAACGAACATACAAGTGTTCCCGTAAACTTAGTCGTGTGTTATACTTCTAAATTGGAAATAGAAGCCAGATAGAGCCGTTAACTTTACTCTAACTGATGTTTGTATCGAAAAGTTTGTATCTATCGAGAAGTTATTCTCTCCCGTGAAAAGCAAACCCGTTTATAAGCGAGTTCCAGCCACTTCCAGCAGCTAAAAGCGTCGCCGCGTCGTCGACGTGTGACGAAAAATTACTTTTTGTTTGAATTTGTGAAACAGTGGGCCCTAACTCTGCGTTTTTTTCCTTCTGGGAGTGACAAAGACTTTTTTAGTGCAGTCAAGGAACGAATTGATTGCACAATAACATTTTGAACTAGACATAGTTACTCTCTTCGGGTTTTTTTGAAAACATCATTCGTCCATATTTGATTTTATTCATCACTTAGAGAAACGAAAAAAATATATTTATAGGTTTAGAATGATAAATTATCTATAGTGTGACGTCATAGCGAGAATTAGGGCCACTGTTGCTCAGCTTCATGTGTGCACGCGACGCCCTACTAAAGGGTAGTTAGTAACACGGATCGTGTTACACACATAAACAGGATGCCATTGACCCCTTCCAACTGAAGGTGCTTTCTTTAGAATCTAACAATCCAGTAAACAAACCAATTTATCAAGATTACTCCGTAGTCACTCGCAGCCGACCTCGCAACTGAAAAAGTCATTAGCTATACACACCTAAGATAAATTATAATCAATAATATATCAATATAATAATGGCTTTCAATAGAATGCCAAACTGTGTGGCATACAGTACGAAAAATATCGCGAATTTTCTGTTCCAAAAATGATTTAAAATTTACAAATTTATTTTAGTGTCAAAATGATTGTAATAACTACGTCAGGTTTATTGTAAGGTGCATATCAGGATTAACAAGCTCAATACATTGATAGATTGTTTATTGTAATTATCTTAGATGTGGAGAGCATATTACTTTTAAGTTAATACTAAACGATCACGGTGACAAAGCAACTAGCTTGCTTTAGACGGCTGTATTCAACAAGTAGGTAGGTGATGTTTTTTTAACGTTGGCTGTAGGAACTTAAACCAAAAGACCACACGAAAATAGCTTTTTTCTGATTGCTACCTGTAAAAACCATTTGACATAACTAAACTTTTGGTTAGCAGGCTAGCAAGTCAAATCGGTTACCGTTAATACTATTTTTAACGAGCCCGTTCAATTAAACTTCTCAAGTAATAGTGTAAGCAGTAACAAAATATTCTTTGAGTGAGAGCTTTATTAAATACCAACTTTGGTAACCAATTGTCACGTACACACATTCTCAATTTTAAAGACTTAGACTTGATAAAATTAAAAATAACAATTTCTATTAAAAATATAAAAATAAACATTTACATTTATAATTAAAATGCCTACTAAGAATTTAATTATTTGAAACAATTAAAGTACGATGAATCAACGAAAATAAATTCACATTCAGAATTTACCTATACTGTATATACACGTTATAAGCTTTGGATGACAGAAATAAATTTATTTAAATATCGTAAATAACATATATAATATATTCATATATTTATCCAAGAATCTCAGAAATATACAGAATTATAAGAATAAGAAATTGGTGAGCCAAATACCTTGATCACTTTCTATCAGATGGATTTCAAATATGTAGAAACATTTTGGTCACTACAATTTTTGCCTTTAAAAATTTGTCACTTTTATTGCAAATAAATTAAAACAAGTACATTTGCTGCTAGCGGACGTCAAAAAAAATAATATTGGCCAATCAGCGTGCATCCTTTTTACTTAAAAGTCAATTGTCACAAACGTCAATTCCTAGATTTCCTAAAAAAGAAACATATCACTTATGACGCATTTGTTATATTCGTGAAAACAGCAGCCCTATTGACTACCCACTAAAAAAAGCTTTCCGTTAGGTAAATAGATTGACAGCGCTGGCCCCGCCGCTATAGTTAGCTTTTACAGGCTTTCACAGAATTTTTCTGTAGCGTTGGTTAAAATCGACAAAAGCCTGTAAAAGCTAACTATAGCGGCGGGGCAGTGAAGTGACAGTGTTAATTCTCGTTCCAATCAAATTAAAAAATGTTCGGGATATTTTCGTTTTGGTAAAAAAAGTTAGCAATGGCTAAAAGGTATTATAAGCGTACGAATCTCGGCGGATGCACCCTCACTAATATTCCACATTGAGTAGGCACTTAATTTTAGCTCAAGATTTAGATGAGAGTATCTTCGGAAACTGCTCAGAATAAGACTGATAGAAGGAGCGGCTACAGACGGAATAGCATCGATATAAGTCTTCCAAAGCTCAAAAATAGAAAAGATTAATCTAAATTAATCCTTAAGCGATATAAAAAAGGATTGATCCAATCAAACTACGAAATTCACCATACCACTGGCGCCATATTTAGATGAAAATAAATAATTTTAAAAAAACAATCGTTCTGTATTACTGACCTAAAAAAAATCAATAAATAAATAAGTACGTAACAAATGTTTATATAAAAACTTACAGGGTGGAACGGTAAAGTAAAACGGAAGATTTGTATTTATCGCTTTTTAAGCGTTCAATTTACTGCACTGTACCTTACATTCAATTTATTCGACGTGCTAACTAACTGCCGAAAAGTACCATGCTTCTATCTTATCAATTATTTAAAAAATCATCGTGCGAATTTAGTATATTTTTTCTAATATTAACTAGATGTCAGTTTTGTAATGTAACTGATGCCGAGGAGAACGCTGCTTCCCTGACAACATTAGCAATTTTCGCGTATCTGAATAAAAAGTGGAACTACAATATGCTATTTAATTCTACTTTTAAATAAAATCGTTGAAATTCTAGGAAACTAATAATATATTTTAAAGATATAAGTTTTATTCGGTAACACGAATAATTCAGCAATATTTTGTATCTGAAAGTGTTATTTCTAGCTGTAGCAAACTTATTATGCGTAATTAATACTTGGCAAGAGTTGATAGCGATTTATTGATCATTTAATAAAGTATGACTTTACTATAACCTCTGTTTACTAATAAGCGTAGAATTAGTTATACTATAGATCAAAACATACAATTATGGCCAAAAAGCAATAAATTTTCGTACAATTACCGTTAAAATATTAAAAAATGTTAAAATTAGCTTTTTGCACTTTACGCAGAACTTATCTTATAAAAATACATATTAAATAGAAGTTTTACATAATATTCATAAAACTAAATTAAGCTAAATAGTATTTAAGAAGTAACCAATACTTATTTCGTCATAGTATTCGTAGTACTTATGTAATCTGTCAGATACCGAGTATAAACCTTATTGAAATTTTCGGTAACTTAACTTTCTTGCTCGACCTTGAGGATCGGGCCACACTTATGGACGGCGATCGATGGTTTGCCTATACAAAACGCGCGTAAAGTATGGAAACCCTTTCGCATCGACGCGGCGAACGGATCCGTCAAAAAAGGCAAACCGTCGCGTCGATCGCCGTCGATAAGTGTGGCCCGACCCTACAGTCAAGGACAGATAGCGGTGTACCGGTTTACTTATACTTGTATCAAATGCTATTTCGTATTGAAAAATACAATCCGAATCTGTAATTTACAAGAAAAACAAACAAACATATATGAAGTGAAAACACAACTCCAACCAAAGCATCTCAACTTGACAGTGAGACAAAGTTGTTCATGAGAATAATAGAAACAGAATCGCGGGTAGTTTATATTGTAATACGTTTGTTTGAAACGAAGGATTTGAATTATGTTTAACCAGGTCAAAGTATTCCAGATCATTTTCGAATGCGAAAAAGCGGACGGCACATGCAAATAGCCTTCTGTTATAATTTTCCGTAGGTACGTGGGTGAAATTAGACATTACAATATAAAATGCTTGTCAAAGTCAAAGTCAAAATAATTTATTTCCATAGGATGTTATTACATCACTTATATCCGTCATTACATTTTTTTGGGTGAGTTCTTACAAAGCAAGTCCGCGCCCACTATATTACCACTCTGGTATAAATAGTGATTAGGTCCGTCAAAAAAAAAAAAAGCTTATTACAAAGTGAAAAAATATTTTTCATCTCTCATGCTCTGAAAGTAGTCCAATAATGATCCCAAAGAAAGGATGTAAGTAACTTTGAAGTTAGAACCTTTCTATTTACTATTTGCATAGAAAATTGCTCACAGTAAATGGCAAAGGAAGAGATGTATGCAGTATGCAGCCTAGATAATTTTACAATTAATTTTATTGCGATAAAAAAAGGGAAACAATTGCTTAAATATAAATTTATTAGGCAAGATCAATACGAAGTTAGCGTTTTTACCCAGAAATATCAATAAAGAGATTAAGGGTCGGGCCACACTTATCGACGGCGATCGACGGTTTGCCTATACAAAACGCGCGCGAAGTATGGAAATCCATTCGCATCATTCGCCGCGTTCGATGCGAAAGGATTTCCACACTTTGCGCGCGTTTTGTACGCGCGTGCTGTCGTAGGATTTTAGTCTCAGGTTGCTCCAGTTTTCAACACATTTGCGTACAGCTCTCCACGCAAGTCTCTTTAATTGTATTCACTCGTTCACCAATTTACTATCCGGGGCCCAGGCTAAAAGTCTGTACTTAGTAACAACTGATTAAATCAAATATAAAAATAAACGCATTAATAAAATATGTTATAAAGTTAAAACTAACTTCCTTCTTTCCTTCCTTTTTAATCTGTTTTATTTTTTAACTGGCGGGAAAACATTTCAGACAATCCCATGTTAATGTATTTATGAAAAAAAAACTTTAAAACCAGATAACGGATTTATAAAAAACAAGTTCTCTTTCGTAAGCTTAAAAATGTATTTTTTCCGTGAAACTGGCTGGAGGGGTGTACATACGGCCCGCGTTAGTGAAACGGACAGCTGTAAAGTAAATAGCATTTTAATCCCTGCGCCACAACACTGCTCTTTCTTGCGAGCGACACTTTTTACTCGTATACTTCCCTAAGTACATACCTGGGAAGTTATTCAAGGAAAGCTCTCACTCGGAATCGGAAAGTTGTCACACGGGAGCGAGACGATTTGCGACAAGTTTCCTATTGAGACGAAAAAAAAAAAATATATATTTTCAAAAACTTACTCTTTAAAAATTGTATCCTCTGCCAAACTACAATATAGTTTGTAGGCAGCAAGACGAAACGTGCTATTCACAATGTGCTATTCTCAATAGGAAACTTGTCGCAAATCGACTCGCTCTCGTGTGACAAATTTCTGATTCCGAGTGAGAGCTTTCCGTGAATAACCCCCCCTGAAATGCTGTTCTTTGCTTAATTTATCCCAATTGATTGTTCCTTAAAACTTCGTATTTTCCAATAATTCAAAAATCCATTTTACATTACTTAGTTTATTGAAGTCCAGTTTATTATTTATCTAAAAATAAAAGATAGGTATACAAAAAACATTATCCCAAACAAGTTATTGTAAACATAGCAAAACTGGAGGGACGTCTAGTTCCTTCTTATGGGAATCTACTAATTTATTAACTTTTCATAACCAGTCTATTGTCATCTTTAAAATGTTCGTCAGAAGTGAGTTACTATCGTAGTGGGAAAACCAAACATAGTGCGAGTTGCTCGGAATACAAAACCTATGTTGTAAACTAGATTTAGGAGCGTTTGAGTTTCAGTAAAAGAAATTTCCTCATTTATATTTCCTTTGTAGAGTTTACAAACCTGTTTTCTTTTTCTATTAACCTACGTTTTAAAAATATCATCAACAGCTCATATACGTCCCCACCGAGGGGCTTGAACTTACCTTGAATTAGAGCAATTAGGCCTAAGTCGACCACGCTGGCCTAGTGCGGGTTGGTCGACTTCACACACAACCTTTGAATTTTTTCGCAGGAGTGTGCAGGTTTCATCACAATGTTTTTCTTCACCGTAAGAGCATCGAATAAATAAATATGAATTCGAAATTCGAAAACACATTGTTACGTGGTGGGGATCGAACCGGCGTCTCCTGGACGGGAGGCAGCCAACTTTCTCTGTTAGCCAAATTTCAAACATCTTGGTGCCCTAACTACTAGACCACCGAAGCTCTCTTTAAAAATATCTTTAAAAAAATAACTTAATTTATTAAAATAGTGATCGGATAGTCAGAGGCATTTTTACCAAATTTTTGCTATGTAAATGATTGTGACGGAAAAAGTAGTGATCTCAGATAGTTTTAAGTTTTGTGTATATGATTATATATAGCCGTGGTGTTAGTTAACAAATATATTATTAATACATTTTGTTAAGTTGTAATTAACTTTTAAATAGTAACTAACTTACTTCAATAATCTATTTTGAATCAATTACTATTTAGTCAATTACTGTCCAACATGTCTTCTGTAATTCCGGTCAATTCCCAAAAAAATAAAGGTACAAGCATACCAAACTATTACAAAATTATGCAAGTTATTATCTAAATTTTAAATATATATCAAGTATATTTTTATATTTACACATTACAACGAAACGGAAATTAAATTACAATAAAAATTAAATAAATATGAATTATTTTTATATATATCAAATTATTTGATGGAAAACTCACCCCGAATTTTGTCACAACGATGTCAATGTTAGAAAATGTAAAAAAAATAATATACAGTGTGTATGAACATGTTTAATCCTGTTTAAATATTAAGTTAAATTTCATGTTTAAAATAAATAAAAACATTAACCATTTCTACGCTTACAGACAAAATGAAACATGAAAGATTATAATACATTTCAGTGCAAAATTTGGAGTCTTCAGTACCCAATACTTGTGTTTGTTAAAAAATGTTTGAATAAGAAATCCCACTTGATAACATACGTAAAATAATATTTCTTGATAACGAGTACCTAGTCGTATGTCAAAGCAATATTGTTAGGTACCAAATAATTTATACGCTAATAAGCTCACATTTCATTTAGTAAAAGACTGCCAGTAAAAATAAATTAAAAACTGCATTTGTATTTATAAGATAGCAGGTTGGGAAAGTAAGGTAGTAAACGTGTGAGTTTCTTTTAATAAACTATTTTTTATTGAGGTGCGTCTTCACTGGGAGCAATCGCTCGCGAGGAGTGTTTGATGCATTGTGGACATTCAAGTGGCTTGTTCATTCACAAGACGAACAGTCAATATATGTTTCTCTGCAACAGGTATTATTGTCGTGATCTAAATGAGATAAAATCTCAAAGTCTCATCAACAGCTCATATACGTCCCCACCGAGAGGCTCGAGCCTACTGTACTATCTCAAAGTCTACGTAAGTAATTTTAGACTTATTTCGCTCTATCAATACCATTTATCCCTTTTCTCGCTCAAAATCGGCGAACATCGAAACAGTACCAAATTACGCTTTCAGCACCCTTCAGCATTATCGAGCCAGGCCCTGTAGTGACAGGGAATCCTAGTTTGATCGTCCAGGAACATTTTTTTGTTCTTTGTAAAAATAAACGATGTGTTTCTTTTGTTCTGTCTAACGACGCCCCTGGGCAGTAAAAAGGGGTGAGGTGCGGTAAAATCAGGTCCACGGTAATTAGCCGTGCAGTGAGATAGTTACTATTTTTATGCTCGCAAGCAAATGTTCAGGTCGCGAACGTTCATAAGCGCGAATGTTCTTTAGTGGAGAAGTAATTTTACGAATAGAACGCATCGGTCATTGTTTATACATACACGTTTTATTTAAAATTTTGATGTATTTATTTCATGTATGTAAAATTCGGCTTAGGCACGTGAGTTAAATTAGGAAGCACGTAGGATTAAGTCACGATGTTTGTACAATTGGAAATGATACAGCAATAATAATTAAGAACTGCTTAATTATACGATATATTGTAATTTAGGAGTTCGATAAATAAAATTGTAGTAACACTTACTATTAGTTGTTTTATTTAAATTTGCCACTTTTGCCTTCCTTGTGTCCCTTGTAATGATTTAATCGCCTTGGAACCCCTTATTCCACTCCGACCAACTGAACCAACCAACTGAACATGGTATTTTGTGGATATTAATAAGTTGTAAATCATAACACTAGTCGCTCTGTGAGCTGCAGACTTTGCGATTCTTTACATTTCTTATGAGTTGATGTGAGCGTTTATTTTTATTTTTTCTCCACAAACATCTCCGACTCCTTGAAACTGATTTATCAGTTTTTTTTTTTATTTTACCTTATTTTTTTTATTTATTACTTTTTTATATTTGTATTAGTTGAGAAATGTGACCTGTAGAGGAAAACAGCCTTAGCGGTAGACCTTGTAAGCTAGAAACCCCCATAACTCTGTCATTTTTAAAAATTACAAAAAATTTACTCGACAAAAAAGTTTAATTAATTTATCGAACCTGCTCAAAAAAATTCACGAGAATCTGTTGAGAAACGCGACCTGTAGAGTGGAACAAACAGACAGATGGACAGACAGACACTCAAAAGCAATTTTGGCCAAGCTGAAACAGAGACGCTTCGCTCGGTCAATAACTGGTTTTGCTGTCCTACTACCATAAAGATTAGAATTGAGATGTGTCTTGCATCCAACAGATGTAGGTACATTACGTAGCCAATGCCGTTCTGGTACACTACGTTCTTATACTGTATGAAAAATATAATTTGAATTGCAGATATATTCTATACGGACAAATCTAGTTACGTCGATATTTGAAAAAATAAAACACAACCGTATTTTAAAAACGTTCTAAAATTAAAATAGTTTTATTGGTATATATTTTATCACGCCATCGAAAACTTGCCGTAATTGGCGGTGTCTATTGTGACGTCACACGCAGGTAAACACAGTGTTGTTTGTAGTCGGTAACTTCCAGTTTAATTGCATGGGTCGTGACGTCATCGAGATTGCCTGACGCCATCCGACAACCGAGGTATATCGGTGGGTTTTTTAAATATCGATTTTATAGGAATAATCAACTTTTAGAGTTTCTTTCGGCCGTTCTTCTCTACAGTGAGCGTACACCTGTAACGTACCGACCAGCAACGGCCCGTTACAGTCCACTGCTGTACTATAAGCCTCCTCCACTTAAGTGGAGGGCTTTGCCATAATTTCCATGCTTGGCAGGCGGGTTGGAGATCGCAGATTAAAAGGTTACTGTATCAGAGAGCGCTGCTGCCCGTTTCCTGTTCAATGTGTAGTCCCTAAGTCGCCTCTTACGACACCCACGGGAAGAGTAGGGGTTGGTAACAAATGTATTTTACTCAAATGTATTTTACTCTGCCACACGAAATTATATTTTGAGAAATGTGGCCTGTAGAGGAAAACAGCTTCAGCGGTAGACTTGTAAGCTGGCAACCCCCATATGTGTGTAACTATTTCACCCCTAATTCCCAGTTCGGTGGCCGCCCTTCGGAATCGCGGTGCATCGGACATTTCTCCCTGTTCCCTCGCTCTCCCCGGACAAGTTCTGCCCTCCCCCCTCCCCCCCGTCCAAAGTTCGGCAACCCCCATAACTCCGTTTTTTTTTAATTTCCAAAAACTGACTCGACAAAAAATTGATTACTTTATCGAACCTGCTCAAAAAATTTCACGAGAATCTGTTGAGAAACGCGACCTGTAGAGTGGAACTAACAGACAGATGGACAGACGATAGACATACAAAAGCAATTTTGGCCAAGCTGAAACAGAGACGCTTCGCTCGCTCGGTCAATTAGAAATAATCAGTACCGTTGTGTCATCTTTTTTAATGTCTTGTTTTTGTAATTTTCTTGTGTGTAATAAATAATCAAATAAATTAAGGTGAAGTGATCTCGGACTTGCCACTCAAGCTACAGTTTAGATATAAAAAAAGCATGTTTGACTAGTCATGCAAATTACATAATATCGGCATAAACCACAATAATATCAAAAACACCGAGTTACTGTATTTCACGAGCTAAATGAACAAAATTACAAACAACATTGAATGCTAACGTTTGTGTAGCGCTGCCCTAGCGGAGTGACCAAGGGACTAGGAACATTTCCTTGTTCCTAGCCAAGGGAGCGATCCAGAGAGATCCGCCCGGCTGTCAAAACGTCAAACCGTCAAACGTCTACCACGCGAATGGAAGGATGCAATCATTTAAACATTTATATTGACAACAGACCCATATCGATTCGATAATATTAACCCATTTATCATCGATATTTTGGGAATCACCTGAAGACAACTAGTGCATTAACATTTATGAGACATTTTACGGGCTTACCGCGATATTATTTTTGTTGAGGAGACCCGATATTTCGGCATATTCGGATATTTCGGATATTTATAAAATAATATCGCGGTAAGCCCGTAAAATGTCTCATAAATGTTATGATAATGACCGCGAAAGTTTAAAATTACATATCAACTAGTGTATTTATAAAAAAAAAAAACTCATTTTGATATCATACAACTCATAAAACTTATTAAGATACAACACAAAAGATAGCTTGAAATTTAAAAAAGTCGCATTAAGTCTTCCATAATATAGCACAATATCATTTCAGGAATGTATAGGTACATTAAAAAATATTAAAAGGTGTTGAGTCTTCCCAGTAAATAATCTAGAGATACTACATCACAGTACATTACAGTAGATGTACATTATATATGTCACCGTAAGATTGTGAACGCCGTTAGTTTATAATCTTACTCGCGATATTATAAACTTACGGAAAATTGTGAACTGAAACCAACCATTTACAATTTAACGTATTATTTTTCGTTAGTTTATCTTACGATGTCAAACCGTCAAATTGTGAACTGATTAAAAATTGGCATGTGACGGAACGCACCTTGCACGCTGATTGGTTAAACGTTTGACGTGTCCAGCGCGGCTATTCTTGGCTGTCATTCTGTAGGTAGCTACTGCCAAAACCGACCAATCAGGAACACGGTTCACAATTTTACGGGTGAACATCGTAAGATTATAAACTAACGAAAAATAATACGTTAAATTGTAAGTGGTTGGTTTCAGTTCACAATTTTCCGTAAGTTTATAATATCGCGGGTAAGATTATAAACTAACGGCTTTCACAATCTTACATATACATGTAAGATTATGGAGGTGACATATACATCTATAGAAATATCGATTATTTCACTTGAATATTATCGATAATTACGTGAATTGACCGATTTATCAGTACAACCCTTTATCGGTACTACCACTACTGCGAGCTATTTGTATTAACGTAGTACCTTGCTCTATCACGAAAACATTAAAAAAAGAAAATTAGGCAAAATGTTAAAGTCAAATGGATTCCATGAAGACATTTTTCTTAATACATTTTATTAAATTCATAATACTTATTTTTACTTAGCCCAGTAAAAAAGCAAAACTACGAAATTCTAAGTAATATACACTGTTTAAAAAAAGTTTAGCGACTTGCGTAACAAGAACAAGGCTCGCAATAACAGTTACAAGTCACGTCACAGTTCACAGTAGTGATGTGCTAATGAAGCAACTCGTACTCGTAGTAGCAGAATATAGCTCGTAGCTGTAGCAGCGTGCTACGAGCTACGACACTACGACGCTACGACACGCAGAACATTATACCGTAAAGCTATAACAGTGCATTTACACTCTCCGCCGATTAAAGATGTTGTTAACACTACCCAGTACCCATGCTAGAATGCATGCAAAATCAGGTTTTTTAAGCCAAAATAAACAGCAATTCATTATAATAAAAAAAAAACGTTAAAGAAGAAGAAGTGCATAGCTGGGATATTTGTAGAGAGTACTCAAACACTCAGGAAGCGTAGCCATCGAGGCATTAACAGCACTTATACGTCCCCACCGAGGGGCTCAACCCTGACAGCTGAAACCCTGTGTTAAGGCAACCAAGCTGGCCTATTGCGTTGGTCGCTCGTTTGTATTACAAATAAAAATAAAAATCATCATTGTCATCAACCTGAAAGCGAAACGGCCCTCCGCTTTATTTTCATGTCTATTAACATTAGCTTTATTTTCGTACTTTATGAGAAAAAGTAGAGGTAGTTTCTTAAAAAAAGATTGTGACATAATAAATGCGATTAATTGAGCTCGACAAGTGTGTAAGGGCACGCATGGTGTCGCGTGCGTGCGGGGGGGGCGGGGGCGCGTTCCACTGGTTGCTCACGGCGTAGGGCTCTGCGGCGGGCCCGGTGACGGCGGCAAGCCATCGACCCGCGGCGCGCGCACCCCCTGCTCCGCTTATATAAGCCCGGCGGCGCTCTCCCGCGCGTCACAACGCAGGGACCGCGCGCGACCGCGAACGCCGCCGCTCGCCCGGGGCGCCGCTCTTTCTCTTTTCTCTCTTTTTCTCTATTCGTCTGTCTCTTGATGCGGCCGTGCTAGGCCGATGCGGGCGCCGCCATGCCTCGTTGCCTCATGGCTAAGAAGTGGAAGGCGGCCCCGGGAGCTGAGCTGGGAGAGGAGTCCGATGAGGAGATCGACGTGGTTGGCGAAGGGCGAGGCCGCAGCCCTGCGCCCGCCGCCACCGCGCCTGGGCCTCCGCCCCGTGATCCCGAGCCCACACTCCTCTACAACGGTAAGCACTTGTTACTTCCTCAGTTTCATGGCATCGTGTGCAGCATCTCTCCGCCGATATCAACAGTCGTCGGTTTGTTTGTGACCTTCGTAAACATTGTGGTATGTATTTTTATTACAGGGTAGAATCTTGGAATCTTAGGGAATATCAACACGTCGATGTTATGTTATTTTTCCATCTAGCCTACATTCAACAACACGTGCTGCTAAACTAGCTAAACCATGCTAGTAAGCTTTGCCAAATTGCGACTGCCTCATGTTTTGCGAATTGGATTTAATCAATTGGCGTTATGCTATGCGCATGCGAGGTTTTTCTATATACCCATTTTTTTATTTATAAACAAACGGACCGCAGAGTATTAACTCTCTATGGACACACGATACGGATGACTGTACTAGCAAGAAGTACTCGTATTTGAAAAAAGTATAAGAATCAAACACAAAATTGGAACGCACAATAAAAAAATGCTTTATACATATAATTCGTCAACAGCTCATATAAGATTTATCAAAAATTAGATTATCTCAGCCACTGCAAGACAATATTGATCTATCTATTGAAATCGCTGCCAGCTTTTAACTAAAAAATCGATAGGTGGCTAATTGGTAGTTAACCTTGAAATCATTTATACGAGTACAAACAGTGACTTATACTTCGATAGTTAACATTTAAAAACATATATATTATATTAGTATTAAAGGTACTACATATTATTGGATAGTATCGGACACCGACAGACACTTTAAAATTGATACAATATAAATAATACAATCGACAGTATTTCTCCTTGCAAATTTAATTGATACTATCGATAGCCTGTGTTATCGATTTTACAAAATTGATAGGTTTAATAAAGTACTATTGATAGTTTTTTCTTTTTCTTATCTTCAAGTCGCACAAGATTTTTATCACAATGGCATGTTGTATTTTGTTTTATTAGCGACCTTTTCAGGGTTCCGTAGCCAAATGGCAAAAAATGGATTCGTCATGTCTGTCTGTCTGTCCGTCCGTATGTCACAGCCACTTTTTTCGGAAACTATAAGAACTATACTGTTGAAACTTGTCAAGTAGATGTATTTTGTGAACCGCATTAAGATTTTCATACAAAAATAGAAAAAAAAAACAATAAATTTTGGGGGTTCCCCATACATAGAACTGAAACTCAAAATTTTTTTTTTCATCAAACCCATACGTGTGGTGTGTCTATGGATAGGTCTTCAAAAATTATATTGAGGTTTCTAATACCATTTTTTTCTAAACTGAATAGTTTACGCGAGAGAGACTTCCAAAGTGGTAAAATGTGTGTTTCCCCCCCTGTAACTTCTAAAATAAGAGAATGATAAAACTAAAAAAAAATATGATGTACATTATCATAGAAACTTCCAACGAAAATTGGTTTGAACGAGATCCAGTAAGTAGTTTTTTTTAATACGTCATAAATCGTAAATCGTAAACCGCGGCTACTATCTAGTCGTTACACGAGCCAAGTCAGTGGCCTTTGGCGGTTCTATAACACTGTACGGAACCCTTCATGGGCGAGTCCGACTCGCACTCGCCCGCTTTTTTCCTCGTTCCTTCGTGCAGTTTAGAAAGAAATTACCTAAACCAAACAACTACCGTCAATCACCTGGCTACATCTTTGCATATACTATCGATAAATTGAATCATGAACCACAGCTCGTTTTCAACAGACATTCAAATGCAAGTACAGTAGGTCGGTAATTTAAACATACATTTAACGGTTAGGTCGCAGAATATATAGGTATAATAGTGTCATGGTTTGACGCCTGTTTTGACGGTTTCAACGAATTAATCAAACGGATCAAAGCCTGCGAAAAACATTATAGGTATCCTGAATTAGCTTTGCGTGGTCAACGTACGGCCTAGCGTAGGGTCGGGCCCGTCGGTGGGGACGTATATGAGCTGGTAATAATTGAGTTCTGGCCGTCTTTAGTTCTGTTTTTTAATTTGATGATGGATAGGGTACAAGAACTCGTGGTGTATACGTAACTTTGCATACGTGTAAGTGAGTAAATAATAATAAATACAATAAATATGTCGGGACATGAAGATGTCCACACAAGTGCTCATCACACGAATGTTTGCCCTGGGCGGGATTCAAACCCGCGACCCTGTGCGTTGGAGGCAGATACACTACCACCTGGGCTACGGAGCCGTCAGAGTGCATCAAATTGCATCTGAGTTGAGGTGCGGCTCAACGTGGCCTTTTTGACGCGCACTCGAGAACTTTCTAATATATTTGTCTGTTCTGTAAACATATTATTTACATTTCTTACTCTGTCTGGGAAATATACCATACTAAATAAACATATAACGTTGAATAAACGTTTAGGATTGAAACTGGGGGCCATCCGGACAGAAAACAGCAGCGGACGTTATGTACGATACAAACCTAAATAAATTAAATAAATCTCTAATTATTTAAAACACGACTGCGCCGTCAAAAATTTTATGATGTAAGAATAATAATTCTAACGATAGCTTTCTAGTCCAAATCTGTTTCGGCATTCAGAAGTTACTTCTATACTTAGTGGGTTAAAGAAACTCACATACATACTTTTTTTTTAATACAAGAGCCCTGAACACATTACACTCCTTTTTTAGGGCAGTCTTGTAAATAAATATAATACATCACCTCCGTACAAATCGATATATTTGTATATCACCCCTGTTAATACACGGCGAATCGATACATTTGTTCATCTAGTTTCTTAAGGAAAATCTTATGTAAACACAATTTCTTAATTAACATACTGTTCATTCAAAACATCATTAGTTTATATCCCTTTCATTTATTAGGAAATTTTTACTTTAATAATTCACAAGTTGTTTTCATTTTCAGATTTCTAACGCGCTTCGCGTTGCGCCGATCGTCTGTTAGTACTTAGTAATAAAAAAAACTTCAGAGTAATGAGGTTTTCATAATATTGAAATTCTAAGTAAAATAGTTTCGTTGTTTACAAAACAATGTCATTGAGACTTTCAAGTCACAAACGTTGGGCAGCCAGTTACTCGCTATCGAGAATGCTTTATAAGATGATATAATTTACGAGTTACCACTAAAAAAAGTTGTGGATTATCACGTACAAAATTACTAAGATAAAACGCGTAACGATAGCTTTGTTTTACGACAACCTATCAATATTTTAGAGCATGTAAGATGTGATCACAACTCACAAGCCAACTAAACTATGATCTTAAAACATGCCCTCGGAGAAATTTGCTTTTAATCAATCCGTCGGCCAAGGGCCTTTTATTAATTATCCAAATAAGCGGGAAATCGGCCAAAGTTTTAAAAATAGGTTTAAAATTTGGCGGTATCTTTATGAACATACTAAAAGCTTGTTATTTTATTTGTATTAGTCAATATTGACTACGTTAAAGTCTCAAAGGAGTGGAAATGACCTGGAAGATTTAAGAGTCATGTGTTTTAGCTTGTAAATATTTCAGAAACTACGAAGTTGATTGTTTTGATGTTATTTGTTTGCGAACATAAACGTTTATTAAATTAGTAAAGGTTGTTCGTTGGCTTTACAACTCACACGAATGGAAGAACGTAGAAACACGTCAGAAGGCAAAGAATAACAAGAACATCTTTGTATAATTTATCTCTTAGAATTTTTTATTTTTCAAAATTCTCGTTAATTAAAGAATATCGATTATGCTCTACAAATTTGGATTATTTTGATGCAGCATCATCGTAGCTGACATACCTCTTAGCCGCAAATATATTATACTCAAATAGAATCGTACGGATGACTCGCGGGAAGAATGCTATAAATAGCCAAAATAAAGTTGAAGGCATTTCAAATCCGTCCCCTGATATGGAGTGGGGTACGAGCACCGACCGTCACAAACTTTCCCTGAAGGAAAATAATTCACGTTACCGAAACGATAACTTTTAAAAATCCCCGGTGAGTAGGGAATATTTTCAACGACGAAATATATTGATGGGCTAGATAAATTGTAGGCAGTTCTTAACGGGACTTAGATTTAACATAGGAAATTACGAGCTCGTCAAACATTGATTAAATTTCAAAAGTTAGTTAATAAAATATGTTTTTAAATTAAAAAGTTTAAAATCTCGTAAGAAAAGTAAGTCTCGTAGGTATTAAAAACTCGTAGCAGTTCAGATCAACCAGCTTTGAAAACGCCTCATTGTTTGGGAGAGCTGCAACGCCAACATAAGCAAAATATACTAATGACAGAAGCCACTAAAGGTGTTTGAAAAGTTACTTTTGAGAGTTTCAGAAATATATGTTATGTAAATTTTAGCTTGCCAAGGTGTCTTTATTCGAAGTAAGATTTAATAAAATCATTTTTTGACGTCAAAGCAAGATGGACTTTTTCTTGCTTATAAAGGTCAGCAAATGTTTACTGCTAATGTTTACTATTTACGTCCTCGTCTCTTTACGATGATACGAAGCAAAATCACGAAGCAAAACAACGAAGTTCTGAAAGCTCCTATTCGCTTCGACGCGCTTTCAGAACTTTGCAAGCAAAATACTGCATAATACCAATAGTACTGACGTACAGGAAGATAGCTCCGCAAAGACAATTTAAATAAATAGCGGCACTTGCTGCGACGCAATAAGACGCTTTTCAGCTTACACAGCGCTGCGTGCCTAAATAATATTAGCCTGTAGGCACCTCAAAAGGCGCCTCTCTTTCTATCGCGTAGCTTGAGAAATTTCTATCTCTTTTAACTTCCGCCGTACTTGTAGCTGCGGAGAGCGCTAAACCTAACACTAGTAATTTTAATTTCCTCATCGGTTCATTCTTTTATTTACAACTGAGGCTTAAGGTTTTATTTGCGTGAAATTATTTCTATAAACAAAACCTGGGTATGTTTCTACAGGCAAAAACTAAGCATGGTATAATAATTAACTGCGCCTGGTATTCTCTTATTTGTAACATGCCTACGTCATCATTGCCTCGATGGTTCTCAAACTCTGTTCGTCGGGAAAAGTTCCCCTTCGTTATCTACATTATTTTTGGAATATGACAATACTGATAAATATACATAAATACATAAAATCTTCTTTCCCGGAGTTAAGCCATTCCATCTTCCACCTGCCACGACCCAGGAATATTTCTCTCACTTTGTCCGCATTTATCACTCTTCAGGCATTCTCATCGTTTTTTCCTGTGACCTAGCACTAACCTGTGATGTCGTAGCCTTGTGTCACTATCTTATTAGACTATGAAACTAAGAAACCTCCGCCTACTATTATATATTCTACACAGACCACTGACTGAACGGTATTTATTGATCGAAATTATATATGTTTATAAGATTGCGCAATTTATCGTATCGCAGTTTGAAACAAACAACTGATGCGATAAATTAAAAACTCAGTTGTACAATGCTATCAAAATTATAATAAGATGTGCTCTCGGCTAACTTCAAACTCTTGAAAATAGCACAGTGTAAAATTGTGTCACATACTACCCCAAACCAGAGGTTTTCTCAATAATAACTCTGACACAGAACAATAGATATTTATTTGAAGATGTCCCCACATTTATTTATTTATCAATGGTTTGTAAATATGAGTGAGAGTAAGTTGGTATTTAAAAATCTAGTTTGTATGAAAGTTATTTTGTCGTTTGTCAGCCTCTGTTTACTGTGGGAAGTTGTTTTGAGCCTCTGCTTACTGTGCAAAGTTGTTTTGTTGTCGGCATCTGTTCAATATGGGAAGTTGTTTTGCCGTCAGCATCTGTTCATTATGGAAAGTTATTTTGTCGTCTGTTAGCCTCTTTTTACTGTGGGAAGTTGTTCTTTCGTCAGCATCTGTTCATTATGGAAAGTTATTTTGTCGTCTGTTAGCCTCTTTTTACTGTGGGAAGTTGTTCTTTCGTCAGCATCTGTTCATTATGGAAAGTTATTTTGTCGTCTGTTAGCTTCTCTTTACTGTGGGAAGTTGTTCTTTCGTCAGCATCTGTTCATTATGGAAAGTTATTTTGTCGTCTGTTAGCTTCTTTTTACTGTGGGAAGTTGTTCTCTCGTCAGCATCTGTTCATTATGGAAAGTTATTTTATCGTCTGTTAGCTTCTTTTTACTGTGGGAAGTTGTTCTTTCGTCAGCATCTGTTCATTATGGAAAGTTATTTTGTCGTCTGTTAGCTTCTCTTTACTGTGGGAAGTTGTTCTTTCGTCAGCATCTGTTCATTATGGAAAGTTATTTTGTCGTCTGTCAGCCTCTGTTCAATATGGGAAGTTATTTTGTTGTCAGCCTCTGTTCATTGCGGGAAGTTGTTGTGTCATCTAACAGCTAACAGCAAGTTGTCGTCAGCATTTGTTAAGTATAAGAAGTTATTTTGTCGTCTGTCAGCCTCTGTTCAATATGGGAAGTTGTTCAATATGGGAAGTTGTTTTGTAGTTTGTCAGCCTGTGTTCATTTTGGAAGTTGTTCTGTCGTCATCGCCTCTACTTAACAAAGTTTTGAATATTTAAATTATTACAACAAATTGACAACATTCATCATCATTATCAGCCTGTGGTAGTCCAAAACTGGATGTAGGTTTCTACCTAAGGCGTTCCACAGCCCGATAGCCGAAGATCACGCATCCTAGGTATCATATCGTATCATAGGTATAGCTGCCAGCCACTTTCTGCAGATCGTTGTCGTTGGCTGAAACGTGGTTTCCACTGCAGAACTCGCTTGCTCCAACGATTGTCGGTTCTACTACAAAATATGATCAGCCCAATGCCATTTTATCTTGCTTATTCGAGAGGCTATGTCGGTAACCTTCGTTTTCTGTCAGATAACCTTGGACAACATTAATTTATATGTAAATAGTTGACAATTGAAATAATAATTACACGTACAATAAATAAGATTACTTACATTTGCAAAAGTTATATTTCATTATATTTAAGCATTCATAATAGTGTGAAGGCCGTAGTACTCTCCTCTGCTACGGGCTGCCACTATGACATTGGTCCGAGGGTCTGCCTCGGCATCAAGACGCGTCGCTGTGCTAGTTTAGTCCAGGTGCTGCCAGCTGCCACGATGCCATTGGTCCAGGAGGCTCCTTCGGCGTCAGAATGCATCGTTGTGCTAGTCTGATCCAAATGCCAAGTTTAGTCCAGGTGCTGCCACCTGCCACGATACCACAGGTCCAGGAGTCTACCTCGGAGTCAGGAGGTATTGTTGTGCTAGTCTAGTCCAGGTGCTGCCGGCTAGAACGATGCCAACGGTCCTGGAGTCTCTCTGGGCGTCAGGACTCTCAGAGTCTCCCAAGAGTCTCAATCGTATTCTGGACGCATCGTTGTGCTAGTCTGATCCAGGTGCTGCCGGCTGCCATGATGCTATCACTCCAGGAGTTTCAGCCGTAGTCAGGACGCATCGTTATGCTAGTCTGATCCAGGTTTGCCGGCTGCCATGATGCTATCACTCCAGGAGTTTCAGTCGTAGTCAGGACGCATCGTTGTGCTAGTCTGATCCAGGTGCTGCCAGCAATCCAGGAGTCTCGATTGTAGTCAGGACGTATCGCTGTACTAGTTTGATCTAGATGCTGCCGGCTGGCGCGGTACCACTGGTCCAAGAGAGCTCGGGGTCGGGAGGTGTTGTTGTGCTAGTCTAGACCAGGCGCTGACGACTGCCACGATGCCATTAGTCCACGAGTCTCCTTCGGGGTCAGTGAACTGTCCACGCACAATCTGTATGTATTCGTGGCCATAATGGTCACTTACATCAGATATGCATTCATATCGTGCGCTAACTATTCAAGAAGAATCTTCTCGCTCCACCGACCGCCTGCAGTTTTGGTGATGTCACCACTTCCAGAATAATTTGCTCGTTATAGCTACCGTGCCGGCATCTATTACTATCGTAGTTTTCCTAACAATGTTCTCTACTTTTGACCTGAAACCCTTCTTTCAAACGCCCGCTTTATGACCCAACTTAGATAATATCGCGTTAATAGTGAAGTTGATAATATCATAACTTACACACACAGCTTTTTCTTAAAACTATGGGGACGTAAACATTTCTTTCCATGACCAATATTTCTGCCAAGCCTTTTCTTTCTATGGTCTGCTTCTTACTGTGAAAGATTGAAAAAGTAAATACTTTGGCACATACCAACACAACTACTATTTAAATAACATGGGCCACCGTTATCTAAACAAAATCGTTCACCACAGGAAACTTAGGCTATGAAAGCAATGCTGCTATTGTATTTCTTTAAACAAAGGGTATGTTATGTTATGGAAAATAACTATTGCTTATAGTTTTATTGTCAGAAGGTATAAAAAGGCAATTCAGCGATTTCTGTCGGCAGTCTACAGTCAAAATGCTAGGTCTAGTTGTAACAGTTATAATTTCATTGTTACACGTTCAGAATAGAGTAGTTTATTGTCAGGGTGGAATAACTACTTCGGGGGATAAAGTAGTTCAGTATCAGAATGAAACAACTACTTTGGGGAAAGAAGTAGTTCAGTATCAGAATGAAACAACTACTTTTGGGAAAGAAGTAGTTCAGTATCAGAATGAAACAACTACTTCGGGGGATAAAGTAGTTCAGTATCAGAATGAAACAACTACTTTGAGGAATAATGTAGTTCAGTATCAGAATGAAACAACTACTTTGAGGAATAAAGTAGTTCAGTATCAGAATGAAACAACTACTTTGGGGAATAAAGTAGTTCAGTATCAGAATGAAACAATTACTTCGGGAAATACTTTGGAGGGTTTTGGTCAAATAGCTTTACCCACACCCAAGATCAAAGAAACCTACAGAAATGAACTCATAGATATTTATGATAATTTAAACAAATCTAACGAAATCATCCATTTCATAAGAAATATGGTTGCTAGTACACATACGAATAAACAAGCTATTAATTACACCTTCTGCTCATCATTCAAATCTTGCCACACATGCAAGCAAATAGGGTTTTGCTCTTGGTGCCATCATTTCGGATGCGTCCATCGACTAGATTTATTCTGCCCCGAAGTCCAAAAAATATTGGAATACTACAACGATAGCTGCCCATACATCGTACACAGAAGCCCTATATTGGTACATACCGGAAAAATCTCACTGTCACTTAAAATCTCATTCCCTGACCCGGCCATCTACCTGCACAAAGTCGTCTGCTGCATTAGATTTAATAATCTAAATAAGAACCCTATTTTAGAACCAGCGCTAGTTATAGAAAACAGAGCGTATTGCGAATTTAACTTCACAGATCCAAAACAATCTCGTGGGACGGTGCAGTTGATATGGGGGGGATTACAGCCGCTCTCTAATAAGATAAATTTAATCGTGTACGATTGTAAAACAAAGGCGAAAACATGTAACGCGTGTAAGAAATTGCCCAGTGAGTTCGGGTGCGGCTGGTGTCCCAGTGAGAACAAATGCAGCATCCGGAAACAATGTCGAAACAAAGTGTGGTACAGCAGAAACAAAATTAACTGCAAACAGCAAAAAAAAACAAATTAAAAAAGTTACCTAAACGTTTTAAAATAATAATAATAATAATAATTTAAAAAATATATATTAATTAATATTTCAATAAAAATTTCACCAGATTCGCTCAAATCTCGCACTATGTGCATAGAAAAACACTGTAAAAAATAATACCTTAATTTATGTAGTTAAGTTAGAAATAATATTTTGTAATGAACATGCATATAACTGCACGATCATAATGAAAATAATGCTTATTTTTCTTCTCGTTAGTGAAATATATAATAAATATAGCTCAAAAGGCAAAATAGTGAAAAGTGATTTTTTGCACACCATACCGAAGTGAAATTGGTCTGACAGAATAACGCCACGAAATGGCCGTGGTTCGTATTGTAACTTTTCTTTAACAAAATAGGTATAGTAAATGATATTATAAATTATTCAATGGTTTTCTTATTTTTACGCAATCTTTGCAAAGAAAGCAATATACGTACCCTGGTGACGCGAGATTTAATATTTAACCCTTTACCGCGTCGGAAACCATATATGGTTTGACATGTTTACAGTACTTACTTTTCTAAAAACAAAAAAAAGTGGCTATTAAACGCTACTGGAGTTTGCTTGTCATATCATTAACCCTCGGATTTGAGAAAAAGAATAGTAGACTAGGGCTCGCATTCTTAAATACTTCTCAAGATTCTAAATTGGAACAATATTTGGGTAAATAAATAAAATAATTAAATTGGAAAAAACGTGTTCTACTTTTTATCACATTTGACATTATAATGACGTTCTAAACATCTTCTCAAGACATGGTAGGACCCGACTTGGCTTTGAGTTTCTCAAAACGCGTCATCAAGGACTTGAGTACTGTTTATGAATCAGCAAAGACTCAAGTACAACCTCCTGAGAAGAGGATTTTTTTTTATTATTTGACGTTGCTTTGAACTAAATTCTCTTTAGAAAATGCGTTTTATTACAAGTTTTATTAGAATATCCCAATAAATGTTCATATCTAATATAGACGAAAAATGTAAATAAGTATTTCTATTTCTATTTAAATTTAGCTTTATATAAATAACGCAGCTAAATTTAAAAAATACTTATTTACATGGCATTAAAAAGCTGAGATGGTTGTTCAGCCTGGATTATGTTCTATTGATAATTTATTTAGTATATGCAACAAAACGTGATACATGTCTTGTACAGATTTGACGTGATTTGACCCTCCCAGAAAATGTCAAGAGTGCTAACGGAGGGAGTTTCCCAAGATGGTTCTTGATGACGTAGGCATCGACCTGACACCGACTCAACTCCACTGGAGTCCGACTCACTGGAGATGGACTCAATCAAGGCATTTCTGCATACGAGCCTAAGACGACTTGGCTCCGGCCTTATTTAAAAAAATGGAATTGATGAATTAAATTTCAGACTAGGCAGTATGGGCTTAGATCCCCTCGCCTGTCCAGAAAGAACGAACTTAAAAAAAAACCATATACCCGCGAGTGCGTGTTTTATTTCTGGACTGTATTTAGGTTGGTAGGGTTCTATAAATGAAATTGTGAGTTACTGAGCACTAGTAAAATTATATTATTGAAAAAGCACAAAAATACATATACATTTTGGGACACACGTTGCAAGAGAGTATTGTTAGTGAATGAACGATTTACAACCAACCGGAGAAGGATGCGAATGAAATGAGTGCAAGTTATTGCCATTGTAAAAATAACTTAATGTAGGTTTGCTACATGCTCCCGGTTACAAGAAAGAAACCTAGGAAATGTTATTTTAAGTTTATACAATAAAAAATATTATACTAACCAGTCTTTGAATTACTTATTTACCCGTTAACTTTAGGAACTAAAATGTTATTGTACCTATTACTTATCTATTTATTAATATTATTAATATTATTTGGAAACAAGTAAACAAAGCTCAAATATATTTATTATTATGATATGAACACAAAATGTTTTGTATGTATTTATGTAATTTTTTAAGTTAGTACCTATAGAAATATATCACACAATCTTCTTGTGATAAAAACAAAAATTAAAATATTGAATTTAAAAATTCCTTATGAATTTTGAATTATTAAGAACACAAATTTCTTTAGGTACATAACAATGATTATATTTTATAACAATGGGAATTGACTTACATAGCCATATGACATAAATGTAGAATAAAATCTTAAAAACTATATTTTATTACCTACTTACTAATCACAATCAATAGGAAGTAAGCAGATTTTAGTAATGGACCTTTTGTGGGTATGTCCATTAGATGTCTGTACCTCTACAGCCCTTACTTTATTGTCAGAGCCTGGAAAAACATTAGTATTCGGGCCATTGGCCAGTGAAGTGGCGGAGCGTTATCCTCCTTTAGAATGACTAGAGAGCCTATCTTAATATTAGCAAGACTATCTCTCCATTTGGGTCTGCATTGAAGGACATTGAGGTACGATTTTCTCCACACCTTCCAATAGCTTTGATACATATTACAACAAACATTCCAAAAATTCAATCTGTTTATTGGTGTGTTACTTACATCTTTTTGAGGCAACGCGTTCAATGCAGTACCAATAAGGAAGTGTCCGGGTGTGAGGTAGGAATAGTCATTGATGTCTGTAGACAAAGGAGTTAAAGGCCTACTGTTTAAAATCGACTCTATCTCACACAGAACAGTACATAATTCTTCGAAAGTTAACAAAGCTTTTTGAATTACCCTTTTTAAATGGAATTTAGTGCTTTTAACAGCAGCCTCCCACAGGCCCCCGAAGACAGGTGAGTAGCACGGTATGTAGTGAAAATTGATACCTTGTTCGGCTGCTAGTGACTGTACCTGTCTTCGGTGGTCTGCGGAATTCTGCAGTTTATAAAGCTCGTCTAATTGGCTCTCTGCACCCTTGAAAGTAGAGGCATTGTCGGAGTAGACATCGCTGGGCAAGCCACGACGCGAAACAAATCGTTTAAAGCAAGCTAAAAATGCGGCGGTAGTTAAACTAGAAACGAGCTCTAGGTGGACTGCTTTTGTCGAAAAACAGACAAAGACACATATATATCCTTTCGTAACTAAAGCGCGTCTGATCCGCGACTGCTTAATCGAAATCGGCCCAGCGAAGTCTATGCCCACCTTTTGGAAAGCTCTACTGATGTTCACTCTATCATGGGGCAGGGAGCCCATTAGCTGCTTGGCAACTTGAGCTTTTAATCTGAAACAGATTATACAAGAATGGATTATTTTCTTAATTTGTCTTATACCGTTAATTATCCAGAATCTCTGATTAAGTGATGACAAAATAAGCTTTTGACCTGCATGTAAATTTTTGACATGTTTATTAGATATAATTAAATCAGTGATTCGAGATTTGTTGGGCAAGATGACAGGATATTTTTGTGAATTAGGTATAGTAGCACAATCTAAACGACCACCTACTCTTATTAACCCATAGCCATCTATGAATGGGTTGAGTGGTTTTAAACCACCAGATACATTGTTTTGTTTTAATAATAATATTTCATCAGAGAAATATTTCTGCTGCTCATACTTGACAATCAATAACAAAGAATCATTAAGTTCAGTACTAGTTAAATAGTTAAGTTTATTTTTAGTTGAACGTGGGCTCAAATTGTTACAAAACCGACGCACATAATTAAGTACTCTTTGCATTTTAGTAATGCTAGAAAATTTATTTAGAAAATCTAAATTAAAAGAATTGTTTTCCTGACCACAAACCATAGCACTCGAGAATGGAGGATCAGCTGCACCACCAGTCTTCAATTCAGGTAAGGACTCTGTTATTTCTATTATATTAGTGTCTGAAGGTGAGTACCTACTGTCACGTAAGTATGTAGGTCCCTGCCACCACAGCGCGTTCTGTTCGAGCTCATTGGGCTGCACGCCGCGGCTTAAACAATCTGCAGGGTTGTCACCAGTCTTTACATAAGACAATGAAAAATGTCCAGTACATGCCAGAATATTCTTCACTCTGTTTGCTACATAGGCGTTTAGTTTAGTGATATCTAGCTTCAGCCACGCCAAGACAATTTGGGAGTCTGAGAAGAGAAGTACATTATCAATGTGTGTTTTTAGGGACATCAGTGAATGTACTCTCTGTACTAGCTTGGCTAGTAGCAGCACTGCGTTTAGCTCCATTCTGGGCGTGGTGAGCTTCTGGCTAAGTGGAGCCAGCCTAAATTTTGAACAGAGTAAAGTGATTCTGACATTACCTGGTTCGTCGACTTCGCGCAGATATAGACAGCAGCCGTACGCGGCACAGCTAGCGTCTGCATAGCCGATCAGCTGGGTGGTTGTCGCATGTTGCAACGTAGCATTCCTACGAATGTGTATAGGTTGCATAATAAGTAGATTATTATAAAACTCTAACCAAGTGTTTTTTAGATCGTCAGGTAGCCGAGCGTCCCAAGTGATCTGAGCTGCCCATAGTTTTTGAATAAGGATTTTTGCAGAAACCGTGATAGGTCCAGCTAGACCTAACGGATCGTAGAATCTGGCGACAAAGCTGACAATCTCACGCTTTGTAATAGGCGACTTTTCCTCTTGGTTAGGGCTTGAAATTTTAAACGTATCTGTGTTTGTGTTGTATGAAACACCTAGCGTCTTTATGTAAAAATTTTGCTTTTGAATATCAACATCATCGAAATGTTGTTTTTTCTTTGGTATATCTTGCAGGATTTCAGCAGTATTCGAAGACCACTTGTGTGCCTGGAATCCACCCAGAATAAGGATCTTTATTAGTTGATCTTTCATTTCAGAAAGTGACTCCAAAGAGTTGCTGGATGCTAAAATATCATCACAGTAAGTCTGATTTTGTAAAATGAAAGATGCTGCAGGAAAATCCGCGTTCTACCTGTTTGCTAGCTCTATGAGACATCTAGTATCTAGAAATGTTGAGGACTTGAAACCATATGTGACTGTGTTCAGTTCGATGCACTTCATGTTTTCTTGGGGCGAGTCCCGCCATAATATGAGCTGAAGTGAGCGCTGTTCTGGATCTAACAGAATGCACCTGAACATCTGTTTCAAGTCTGTGCTGAAAACATAAGCACCCAATCTAAATAGCAGTAAAATATCGAACAGTTCTTTTTGTACTGTTGGGCCATTCATTTAACAACAAGTCATTGAGAGACCTGTGTTTGTTTGTTAACATTGATGCATCGAATACTACTCTACACTTAGTGGTCTTTTTGTCAGGCCTCAAGACAGCATGATGTGGCAAAAAGTAAATTGGATCACTAGTGAGGTTGTATTTATCAATGTCAGTATAAGAGCCATGTCCTAACATGACATACTCATCAATGAAGGCTTTATACTGAACGACACGGCAAATGTTTGTAGCACCACAGTTATTGAACTCACAATATGTTTCACTAAATGGCTCGATTGACCATGTTTTATTTCTGGACTGTATTTAGGTTGGTAGGGTTCTATAAATGAAATTGTGAGTTACTGAGCACTAGTAAAATTATATTATTGAAAAAGCACAAAAATACATATACATTTTGGGACACACGTTGCAAGAGAGTATTGTTAGTGAATGAACGATTTACAACCAACCGGAGAAGGATGCGAATGAAATGAGTGCAAGTTATTGCCATTGTAAAAATAACTTAATGTAGGTTTGCTACAGTGCGATCCTCAACTTTACAAAAAGAAATATAAATTAAAAGGTAAGTTTTTCGACCAAGATTTTTTTTTTGTTATGTGTAACCTCTAGTTTTTATGCACTGCAGCATAATTTCACTTTCCACCTGATTTCACAAATTTTCAACACTAATTGTATCGGAACCATATCTGGTTTCGTATGTAATTATGCTTATAAAAAAAAAGAAGTATCGTTGGCGCCAAGTTTGTAAAATTGTAGGTATTACATTGAATGTTGTTTTATGAGTGCCGTTAGTTTATAATCTGACTCGCGATATTATAAACTTATGGAAAATTGAGAACTGAAACCAACCATTTACAATCAGTTAAAAAAACCTCAGTGACAGAAGGATAGATGGATACGGGAGTGATCTTAGAGGACTTAATTTTTCCTTCGAAGAACTTCGAGAACGTAACCCTAGAAAGCAATTAGTCGTACGTAACATTGTCTGGCTAGTAGTGGCTAGCAATAGCAAACGTCTGAAATCATTAATAGTCATACGTAACATTGTCTAGCTAGCAATAGCAAACGTCTGAAATCATAGTCGTACGTAACATTGTCTGGCTAGAAATAGCAAACGTCTGAAATCATTAATAGTCGCACGTAACATTGTCTTGTTAGCAATAGCAAACGTCTGAAATCATTAATAGATTTCAGACGTTTGCGTTTGCTATTTTGCATTATTATTATTCTCAAAAAAAAATCATTGTTCTGAAACTCACTCGAAACGATAATTCATTTCACGATTTAACGTATTGCAAAGTTGTCAAAACAGATTTTTTTTACTTTATTTTACTTTCCTTATCCTTTCCTTTTGTCAAAATCTTATTTAAATAGATAAATACACAAAAGCACTAGTTTGGTTCTATGATATAAATTAAGCATTGGTTGTAGAGTGTAGGGGGAAACTTGGCTGACTTAGGCTTGCTTCCTAGACGTTGGACTCGATTCGGGAATTCATGCTCTAACCCTAGTTTTAAATCCAGATCCTTTAGTCTTTACGATTAATCAAAGAGAGGAGATGAACGATTTATAATATTTTGAAAGAATAAAGCTAAGGGCGTAGCTGTCAAATTAAGAATAAAATTAAGTCATTACGTCCGTTCTAAAATTGAGCTAGATATAAGTCCAAGGCCTAAATGCTCTAAAATGTCCATCTAAAAGTCGAAAAAGACGGGCGAACTTACTCGTAAATTAAGGATTACAGCGTGATTTCTAGAATTAGTCTAATTATCTATACCAGCTCGCCGGCCATTTCAGCCGCTTTGTCGCTGTATTGTCTTGCAAATCGACAGAGCGTTTTCGCTTTGGGGAGGTAGGCAGCGCCCGCAGCTAGCGACTATTGTAAAACCAATTTGCGAAGTTTCACGGGAGACTAGTTGGATAACTGGTACCTGCCTGTGCGCATTCACAACGCTAACCCAAATCCCAAAGTGAAACCCCAATACAGTTACTTTATTGTTATCGATGAGTTAGTTGTTTTATACGTTTGTTTTTCAGATATTTTTCTTCATAAAACAAAAATAAACACTTTTAGTCTTTTGTCTTTATTTCCCGTAATCATGTGTGTTATTAAACAAAATGAAATGTTACATTCATATCTCAATAATCTTTATGGCACAACGATTCTTCAATTTATAAATCTCTCGGAGGTACGACAATACAAAACAAAAATGTCATTTCAAATAGAGAAGATCACCAAAGTGTTAAAAAGTTCGGCGTTTAGAAGACCTATGTGAGTTATTGACAGTCAAGTGGCTCTGAATCCAGTCAAGGTACGGACTGATTGCAGTGAACATTGCCTCGTGGTGTAAGTCTATCGGTTTCACTGTGCACGCCACTCCGACGATCTTTCCTTTGTAAAGCAGCGGTCCCCCCGAGTCCCCCGTCTGCACCCTCTGGTACCTGTTGGAGCACTTCGGCCGCAGACACAGCAACGCCGCGTTGGTCTTCAGCTCGTCAGGGTCATCTAGAGGACACGTCACAATCACAGCTTCCCCGATCTGACGCTTTCTTTGCTGGTCTTTGGCGTCCTCCACAAGAAACGTATACGGATCGTTTTTAATGATAGAATCTCGCACAGTGGAACCAGTCCCGACGTAGTGCACCGCTCGACCGATTAGACTCTTGAAGTCGACTGCGGAAATTTTCCCTATGATCTCCATATCCAAAGTCTGAATTTTCAAAAGAGCAACATCATTAACTAACGGCATTTCGACAATTCTGGACAACTTAAACAGTTTTATTTTCTTAAAGTTTGGTGCTATGTATACTTTCAACACTTTTCTGTATGTTGCGTATCTTGATTTCGTAGTTAAGTTCCCGTATCTTATGACAAAGTGTTCTTCTATGTTTTTATGTCTGATGTTCTGGAAGCAGTGTGCAGCTGTCAGGACTATGTTTGGGGAGACCAGGGAGCCCGTGCAGAACCTGTAGTGATACGGCACGTGTATGAGAGTCACCACGAAGGGGTATTTGTCGTCGACGTCATCCGATCCAGCTATCACACGCAGTTGTTTCCTTCTTGCGTCAGCTGGAAGGAGGATCAATAAACTGATGACTTTTCGAAGAAATTCCGATTCCATTTTAATTTTTACACTTGTAGAACGTTCGGAATAATAACCTTTTTACGACAGTATACCTCCATTTTACGACGATGTTTATAATCAGAAACGGCTGTTATACTGTGGGTTACGTTCGCTTCCTTACCTCCATGTTTTTATTCGGTTTGGCCAATGTTGAAAAGTATAATAAAACAATGCTACTTATAACATTCAGTACCAAACCTATTTTTTTTTATAAAATATGCGTGAGAAATATTATTTGATCGTAAAACGGTTTAAGTTGAGTTTTTTCCCTTACACTTCTAATAACCTATTCACCCCAAATGGGTGAGCAGAGCATCAATTAGGAACTACACTCACGTTTGGTTATATTTTTGAGTAAAGATTTGGAAATATATGGGTATTAGGTGTACACATTAAATAAAGGAACGCCAATCTTTTTAATATTTTTTATTACATATAAGTAGATAAGTAGATGGTTTACCGCTTGAATTCGTTATTCGCTGTATGATTTTATTGTAAAAATTGACTGAAAATCTAACAGACGCCATATTCATAACAGGTCCAACTCAGATTTAACGTACCTACTCGTATGTCATGATCAATAAAAATCTTGATCAGTTGTAAAATAATAAGAAATGAAATAAAAGCAAGCACCTGCATAATATATTAAAAACAAAATAAAAGACAAACAAATAAAAAAGCTTTTACACGTTGCTTAAAATAAAATAAAAATCACTACCTGTTTTACAAAAAATGTACCGACAAAATTCTCGACATTTAACAAGCGCTTACATATTTTACAGAGTAAGCACTTCAAACTGTGGGTAGGGTGGAATTTTGCATCGCATTACCGAAGGGCACGTTTGGCGTCCCAACCGCAGTGGGAGGCCTGAAATTGCTCGGTATCGCTCAAAGTGCCGCTCGCTGAAAAGCGGCAACTGAAAAAGGGCTCCGCAGATTATAAAGGTTACTAGTTTGCGCTCAGAGAATGTTTCGAAGCGTTTGTGGTGTTTGTAAGTGGAGTTTCCTCGGTGAGAGAACGTTCTAGATGTTTACGAGTATAGACGACGCCGTCGCGTCGTCGTGGAAACAATAGCGCTAGTGACAGTGTTTGTGTTGTGGCATTGTTTCACTCATGTCAGTGAAACACTATACCCACTACTTTCTTTATGGTCGACAAGGCTAAGCCTCGCTAAAGTGACAGTAATCATGGTAACGCGACTAAGTGCCCATTAACCTTAAAGAAATATTATAAAGTAGAGCAAAATAACATGTTGATTGTAGGCGCAATGTAGAACACTGTATTTCTAGAATTCTCACAAAAACAAAATATAAACCATAAAAATCGATCAAAATTATTTATTTTATTTTAGTATAGTTTTATATTCATTTACAACGTGTATTTTATTTATAAAGTGGCACAGTGTATTGAAGTTTTTGCTTTGTTTTTGAACACCAAGTGAACCAATCTAAACAACTGTAATATAAAATATTTTTAAGTGATTTTCTATAGTCTCTTTGAATTACGAAAGTAATAAAATATTTAACTTTTTAATATTGTTTGATTTAACTTAATAATTACAAAATAAATTAGTAAATTGATCATTTTGTCTATCTATTGTTTTTTGAGTTTGAAATTAATAATTTGTTCTACAAGAGGGATGTAACCACGCAACAATACTTTTGAAAAGTGATTAAATAGTAGTCTAATTTACGGGCTGAATGATAGATACCCGAATCCACTCACACTCACTTACTCGACTTTGAATTCACAAATAGATCTGTCAAATAGGAATATCTCAAGTAGAAATTGTGAAGGCGAGATAACTCTCGGCTGAATGTTTTATAAAACTCCATTTTTCGAACAGCGATCGCTCGTTACTCAGAATTAGGGTGATCAGGCCTTAGTCGACCACGCTGGCCCAGTGCGACTTGGTTGACTTCACACACAATCTTTGAATTTCTTCACAGAAGTGTGCAGGTTTCATCGCGATGTTTGCCTTCACCGTAAGAGCGTCGAGTAAAAGTACTCATATAAATTCAAAATTCGAAAACATATTGGTACGTGGTGGGGATCGAACCCACGTCTCCCGGACGGAAGACAGCAGCCCTAGCCACTACATCACCAACGCTCATATGCTATACGCTGTTTGAACATTGCCATTGTTACTTGATTTTTCTTTCTTATTTACATTTCATAGTTATTGAGCAATTCTGTTTTGCAATTATTCTTTTATATAAAGATATTTCTGTTATATTGTTTTCTTTTTTTATTGTTGATTGTGTACAAATAACTTCCTGGTGCAGATGTGTAGAATGTTAGATTTGATGTATCTACGGATTGGTAAAGTTTTATCAGTTTGGTCCTGTGTATTCATTGGTTCATTCATTCATAACGAAAGTGTCAATTTGACCAATTTAAAAGAAATAAACTGTTAGCAATTTCCCCCTTTTCCCCCTTTCGTTGGATAGGCCGTGTATATGACCCACATTCGAGATCGCGAGCGTCACAGCGTTTCAACTGAGGTCTCGTGCGGACATCCGCCAAGCCGAGTGCCAACGTGCCTTATACCAGCTTTAGACATTTCCTACTGTAACAGTTAACGAAATAACTTTGGGTTGAATATAACTTCCCTTTTATCTTGTTTATTTAAATTTCGAAACCATTTTACTTTCAGTTTGAGAGTCTTTAAATTTTAGATTTAACCTGTAATGTCTCACTGTTGGACACAGGCCTCTCTCGCCTTCGTTTGTTGTTTGAGTTAGTACTATTGGTTGTTGGTCAAACGGATAAGGATGGGAAGAATGCACAGCACATGTCCATGAGTTTTCCGGAGTAAACGGGTGGTTGCCCTTAAGTGGGTGGTTCTTTCATGGACCAATTAAATTGAGAATCTACATAACTTAAAAATCATACCCAATCGACGACGTGACAACTTATTTTCCACTTACTTTTTTTTTGTTCAATATTTTTTCTTTTTTTCCTTCTGCTTTATGGATGTCTTTGTAATTTTGTTCTTCTTTTGTTCAAGGGCTGACTACTTCTTCGTCCTAGCGTTTTTTCAGCCCAGTGCTGGGGTCCGCTTTCCTACTTAATCTTCTCCACTTTGCCCGGTCTTCGGCATCCTTAGGTGTGAGATTGTTCTCTTCAATATCCCATTGGGTTAAGGAATAAGGAGTATTGAACAAAGCAGCGAGGCAGAGGGATACAGCGACGACGCCCCCCCCCCCCCCCCCTTCGCCCCGCCGCGAGTTCAGGATCTTGATTTTATTGTTCGTTGTTATCTGCAGCCACAGACTACTAAGTAAATGGACTCTTTTTTATAAATAAATAACTTGTTGTTGGTTAGCAGCTACTGTAAGTTTACAGTTAAAAAGTCTAAAACATGTGTGATTGAGTCACAGAGATAAAAATTCAAATTTTGACATTTAAAATATAAAGAATGCTTTATCTGCTCTGTTTAACTACTCTAAGTACAAAACAATAAAACTAAATACAAATTAACCTTTACATTTTTTTTTTTCTGGAGGAACTGTTGAACCTATGTCTGCCATAGCCGGGCTTTAACATAGTGTATTAAAAAAAACCAATATGATATTTTCGTTGGAGTAGATAACTCAGATTTTATCTTCAACAACTAAATTTTATTTATTTATTTTATAGTAAGTGAAGACCTTATACATCAGGAGATAATTACACATTAGGTAGGTACTCCTAGGTCACTAGGACGATTTACAATAGACCCCTGCACTAGTTTGCACTGTATCGCAGTAGGCTATTACTCCTCGTCATGGTGATCGATTGAGTGCGAATCGTGTTTATAGCTATTTGATTATTAATTCTCTAACTGAATGTATTTTCTGTTTCATCTTGAAGGTAAGTAGAACAAAGTAACAAAAATAACAAAAACAAAGTTAAACAAAACGCGTTAAAATGAAAGCAAGCGACAAAACGACAGCAGCGTGAAATCACTAAAATAATAAGAGATTAAGTTCTATTTTGTTAACTATATAATATAACACCATTATAATGCCTAAGACCTAAACACTTCTCGGAACCTATCAAGCAAGCACAAACTCATTTTATTATTAACGTAGGTAGATTTGTGGAAGGTACTGGTACTTACTGCAATATCACTTCATACATGTTTGAATGATAGCATCCGATAATAACTAAGAGAACGACCGAATAAAACTACCTTAGTTAATTTTGTGTCTTATGATGCTTATCGTAGTATACCTTTAGTAGCGAACATCCATACACCACACACTCTTAGCGCGCTGTATACCTTTTGATTGGAGTGTCACTTTAGTTGCAAGAGGGGTACTCTTTGGTTATTAAGTCGATGGATTTTACAGCTAGAAGGGAGCGAATCGTTTCATCATTAACATAATTCAAGGACTACAAGCCCCGGTTCGGAGACAATCTGTTTGTTCAAAAGATTTACGAATGAAAATTTAGGATTGTCAATTCCGTGATAGCAGCGAGGAGATAAGTAAATGCGATAAGTACTTATTCAAACAGAAAAAAGAAAAGAAGGTGCTTAATAAAAACATCAAATAAGTGGAGTGAACCTATTCCGTAACAATTTAAGAATACTTGCTCAGTCGTCATATTAACATTATCGTCAGATAGATTATTATTGTTACAGATAACGTCTGATGTTATCGTCAGATGCTTAGATAAATGAAAGACTCGCGCGGTGCTCGACTAGATACCGCTGGCGTAATTGTAAAATGCGGCAACAAATACTACGCCGAATTCGGCGTACCCGAGCTCGCGCCGACGCGTCTCGTCTCGTATTTCCTTCGAGCTTGCATCCTTCCAAATTGTCATTGTCATTGTTGAGTTGCCGCATTCACGGAGAACAGATAGCGCGGTATCTAGGCGAGCGCCGCGCGAGCCTTTCATTAATCTAAGGTCAGATGTTATAAAATAAAATATACGTTCAAGAAAAGATAGCGAAGACAACGGGTGAAAAACAAGGTAAAGTTTAATTTCATAATTTTGCTTTTGCGGGAATGAAAAACAAGGCCTTCTTTGTCGCACCGCTTTCGGCTGTCGGCTAGCAGCTGTCATTGGTCATCGTAGGTCTTCGGTCATAGGTCTTCGGTCTGTCGGTCGTTTGGTCGGATCCAAAGGCTGTGATCCAAAGATTTCTGACGCGCGTCGCCAAGGGAGCGAAGCGATCGTCTTTTATTTCCTCTGAGCTGTGATCAAAGAGTTTGAAGCTTCACTTTCACCCGCCTCGCAGGCAAGCTTTCAGAATACAAGATTCAGTTAAGGCGCTACGCCGAAAAAAAATTGTTGCGCAAGAGGTGTGTCTAAGGTAGACGGCGCGGGCAGCGCCCCGCGTCGTCCAGCCGCTCCCCGCGCCGCCCCGCACAGACCCCGCTCTAAAACATCGAGGCGGGTATGACCTCTGCGACAATGATAAAATATTATATTTGCTTAATTTGATGTAATCGCGCAAAGTATATTACTATGTATGATTCGCTCTTTGAGTATATATTTTTTATTTTATTTTAATTAGTCTTTAGTGTAGTGGAGTGTAGGGTAGTAATGATTATAATTTCACCTAAAAATAAAAGATTTAGTATTTCAAGATTCCAGACATTTTGACATTGTAATAGTAAGTATAATTTGAATTACTATAATACGGTCCGCCCGCGGCTACGCTCGCGTTGTGTAAGATTTTCCCGTGGGAATAAGCCTTTTCCCGTAAAAAGTATCCTATGTAAGTGTCCTATGTGTTCCAGGGTATAAACTAACTTTATTCCAAATTTCTTTCATACCAATCCGTTCAGTAGTTGTTGTCTTCCAGTATCTTCACTTCAAAATTATATAGGGGACAAGGGGAAAATAATTCCCGTTGTCACCACTTTAATTTATTTATAAAATACCTACAAATTTTCGAGTATTTTTTATTCCATTGTTTCCAAACTGAAGTCAATTTATTAATTGGATGCAAAAAAAGAAAAATGTGATGTTTATTTACGATTTACAATACGATCGATACGTATCTACTTATTTCTGATACGATCAATATTGTGAATGTTTCCGGAAATACATAATGTTTTCATCGTGTCTATTTTTTTCTTTGTGTTAGATTAAACAGGATGATCACTATAAATGTCTTTTTAATATTTTTATCACACACACGTCACTTCAACACATCAATTATTTTTTTCTTTCACTGTCATTATTGATGAGTAGTTGGTACCAAAGAAATCTTATATCAAATATTTGGTTCAAATCAAGATCAAAAGTTTCTGTTTTGTCAATAAAATTGGGTATGCAAAGTTTTAAAAAAGTATGCTAAATGCAAAACCATTTCGAGATATAAGGTTGGTTTCTAAATATATTTTGCATTTTTTTTTGCTCAAAATACTCACGGTTGTTTATTTTTTTATAAAATCATTTAATTTCCAAATGCCCTCCAAAAAGTAACCTGTAGCCGTGACATCCATGGTAGCTTTGACGTCGAAAAATGATTCATAAAAATCTTAATTTGAATAAAATATTTTTATTTGATTTGATATACGGCTGATTCTCTGCCTTGACAAACGAGATATATAAAAAAATTACACAAACTTCATCTTTGATTATGGCACAGAATCTTGCGCCACGTGTAAAGCTTGATCTGCTATTTGAATATATTTAATTGTAAAACTTTTACTTTAGTATTATATCAGACTGCCCACGCCGCGAAATTTTATTGATAAAGCATCGACTATTTGTGTTTACCATTGAAATTATTGGGGCGCTTGGTCTGGCATCACTAAAACACATTTGATGACATACGATGACAGCTAACTTCATTTTTTTGCTTGTCACTAGGCAAAAAATGTATTTTATTCAGCCAACTGTAGTATATGTATGACTCACTTCAACCACATCTAGATAGATATAATTTAGCATCTAAGTAGCTTGTAGTCAATACGTTTGTCTGACGCACAACACGTCTTTCATTCTGACACGCTCCTGTGTCTCCATACCTCATGCATGGTGACCCTGCCAACACTGCCTAGTATGGACAGTCCTGTGCATCACGATTCGCTAGTGATAAAAATATAACGTGTTCGTTCGTAAAAATTGTAATAATGTGTTAAAACGAGGATTCGATAGGATGATGTTTACGTGCTAAAAGTGGGTCTTTTTAGATGGGTGTGGAGTTCTTGAGGAAGCTGCGGCGACTCTTGAGACGGGCAAGAGGAGGGTTGTGCTGTAAAAGAGGTGCCTGCTGTCTTGAGACTGTTTCGCTTTTTCAATATCGCAAGCGACCTCACGTCTCACGCTGGGTGGAATAATTCCTGCCATGGAGTAAAGCTTTCTCAGTGGTGTCGGTTTCAGGGTGCCCGTGACTATACGTCATGATTCGTGGAGAGCCGTGTCCACATTTCTCGCATGGGCTAAACAAGCCCAAACTGGACTCGAATATTCGCCTGCTGAGTAAGCGAGAGCAAGACAACTCGTTCGAAGAACGCGTGCGCTGGCTCCCCAGTGGATAGTGGTAAGGCATCTCAGGATGTTGTTCCGGGCACCAACTTTACTCTTAAGCTTGCGGCAGTTCTCTCTTTATGTCAGAGATCGATCCCACGTGACACCTAAGTACCGTCAAAAAATGTTTTTAAACTTTCATACAAATTAACTCGATCAGCTGATCACCTTGTTTGAAAAAAATACGAGTTTAAAAAAGTTTTGGAACGAAAGTTGTTCAGTTTCATGGGCCGATTATTACCACACGAGAGGTTTTACGTTATTTTGCTAAGACGTTGACACGTTGTAGTTTTGAATTGTCACGGCAAAGCTAACGATATCTCTTTAGGAATTCATTAGGTATTTTAGAATTTTGAAAGAATTTAGAAAGTGTGACAATATTTCCTTATTTCCTTATGTGTTATGCAATAAAGTGTTACTTACTTACTTATATTTATTAGAGGTTCTATTTTGTCATAAAAACTAAGATTCTTGGATTTTATTTTATTTTTAACATTGCCTCATTGTTTCCTTGGCAAAATAGTGCTCTTAACCGAGTTTCATCAAACCCATTAACTCATAGAAAAAAAAATGTTGTTTTCTTAATGGAATAGTCCACTAACCCAAGTTTTATCGTAATCAGAGCACTAACAAAATAATAAACTGTCAGTTAAAAAATATATGAGTTCATTTTGTTCAATATTATAATTATTTTTTTATAAATAATTATTACTCATCCAAAATATCATTTGAATAAAAATACTCGTAAATCAGTCATTCATTTTATAATTATAATTTGTAACGTGGGAGAACGGAAATATTTATTCCCACTGTCCCCTGTTTTTTTTTTCGAGTGAACATACTGGGGGACAGCGGGAAAAATCCTTAGTTGTTCCCCCGTGAGGGATATAATCCTTTGACTGGAAATAAGACTTGGCCCCGCACACACTTGGCTGGTTTTTTGTAAGCTAGGTATAGGCTATATAATTACGTAACGAGTATGCAAACTTTACTTTTGAATCAATAAATAAATTATATCTTACCTACTTAATACAATAAAAATAATTCTAAAAAACCGCATTTGGTTGAAGAATAGAACTACCTAACTATTCCTCTCGCGCCTGCCTGTGTTGTACTAGAAAAATAAAATGATCGACATCTGTAACTAGGTAGTATAATAAAAACATCTAATTTAAAAAAAAAATACCTTGATGTGCCGTCCACTGTACATACACATATACCCTTTGCGTAGTGTACTCGTATTATTAGTGTCGACCTTGAAAGTGATAGTATCACAAACTTGACTAAACCTTACTAAGTATACAAGCAGCAGGTATGGACCCAACCTATATTTATTTAATTAAAAATCGATTTAGAAATATTGTCAATGTAACGGATCGGACGGACGGATGTGACGGACCTACTCATAGTACGTCTTCTCCAAATAAAATTATTTCGTGAGCTGGGTGGCTTGGAGCGCCACCGAGCGCACATCCGTCGTCGGCAAAGATCATGGGCGACTGAGCTCAAGAAAGGAAAGTGATGACGCTAAGCTTCTCCGCACGTGTTTAACAGAGAAAGAAATAATGTTCGCGCGCTCCAAGTAAATGGCGTAAGTGCCAAATTTACTTTCTCAGTTTATATAAAAAGTACTAATTTGATTTGTAAATTGCTTGAGAAAAACATAAAGCAGTCGGAGACCTATTTTGTAACTAAATTTCGGCGACCAATAAATTACCATTTACCTCTCAGATTCAAATAACGAGAATCGAAGACGCTGCTTTGGATAACATTTGTATCGAGCAGATTTTTACCAAACATGTTTTGGCCTTAGTGTAAGCGTAGATAATAGAGTCCAATAACATATTTTAGAAAATCAATACATTTACTGACGTAGATAATGAGATCTGATTCAACAAAAATCTTGAAAATTCCCGGACTAGCCCCTTAAATCGCGTTAAAATAATATTTTTAATCTTGTTTCAATACACAAAGGTAGCGTTCTTCTTTCTTCTGCCTTGGTCACAATAAAGGAAGTATAATATTGTTCAATGTGTGTGTTTTCTTCAAATGTGTTTATTGTGAAGAACAAGCGCCACCTCGCAATATAATGTTTGGAGTTACCGGGGGCCGGGTGTCGCAATATTCCCCCGAGCCCCAGATTTATTTATCGTTTTGCGCAGATGTCGCGAACTTGCCTCGCACACACGCGTACGCATTTCAGCGCCACGCACACACACACCTTACGGTAGAAACGTGCAGTACAGCAAATAAAGCTAACCACACGTGGCGAAATTGTTTTTTTTAGTCGTCCTAATATTTGTATCGCTAAGTCGACGTATCAAGCGTAACCAGACTTTTAAGGGAGCGAAAGACTCTTACTAAGGTAAACTGGGTGGATGTCGATTGTAAAATGTTTCCCAGCGATAAAATCAATTTATATGCCAATATGTCTTATATATAAGCTCAAGGTTGCTCAAAGGGCTATGGAATGCATCATGCTCGGAATATCTTTATGTGATAGAATCCGCAACGAAGAAATTCGGAGAAGAACTCGGGTGGATATTGGTTAACGGGTGGCCAAGCTGAAATGTACGTGGGCCGGTCACCTGTGTCGTCGACAAGACAGTTTGAGCAGAAAAGGTGTGGGCAGACCACCAGCCAGATGGCATGCGGGTGCTATGAACCAGAAAAACTGAACATCGAGCTGGGTGTAAGTGCTCTGGAGAAGCATATGCCCAACGGTAGGCGAAATAAGTGCTGGAGAAGAAGAAGATATGTCAAACCAGAATTTATTTCAGCATTGTGCAAAGTTTCATTCAAATCTCTGTTCATCCGTTCATGCGTGATAGAGTCACAAACTTCTTTGCTCCTAATTGCTCTTATTACACGTTTCGGAATGTCGATCACAATCAGTTGCTTATGTGGACAAAGACGTGTAATGCTGGAAAAGGGTATCCGACGGACGCTATTTGAGACTGCTTTGTAGTTTTTTATCGAACTCGTCAGGTTTCGCAGTTCCTGGTTTTAGGGAAGTAATTGGGTATTTTCCGACGAAAGTGCTAGAAGGTGAACGCTAATCGTATTTATTTATTATCCGCTCGGAATATTATCTACTTAATAAAAAGATCCAATTTACCGATATTAATCCACTAGACTTAAACAGTTTTCGAATTTATCTACGAATACCATTCCCGAAGCTTCCATTTATCTCTTTATTCAGTTTCCATTAAAATCAACTTAATTGTGACGGATAGATCACTGGTTTAACAGTCACTTTATGTATTATTTTTTTAGAACATCAAATGTTAAAAACTAAAAATAATGCTTTGCAAAATGCTAGATAAATTAAATTTTATTTTAATGGCATCACTAAACATGTTAACTGTGAATATGAAGTCCCAAGTAATATGCATTTGACCACACACGATCTAATCTTATAAAACATACATCCAACAACCAGTAAACAAAATAAACGTTGTATCTCTATAAACGTCAAAATACAAGAAAGCGGAAAGAAACGGCGTAACCTAAAAACATCGCATTACCAATGTCGATAAAGCTATAGCAAGACGAGGCGATTTGTCGTCGGGCGGCGGTATAGGGCAATCCAGATCTATAGCTACATCGCTGCGCTCGCGCTAAGTATCTATAGCCGTAATGGAGGGCCCATGTAGAGTTGCGGATTTGCCCGGACTATTTCACGCGACAGTTGCTTTTTGGAACAGTCGGTGGAAGTTTTGACACGTGAACTGTGCCTGAGCTTTTGATAGTGCTGAAATGTTTGAGTAATTTCATCCCTGCCTGACAATTTTTAAATTTGATTGCAATATTAAGAGTTTATTTTTAAAATTACGTTTTTTGACTTATTCTGTAAGTGCGGAAAATTTTCTTGACAAGATGTTATAGTTGTTTTTTAAGTTTGAGATAATCAGGGTTTAATACTTTTATTGTTAACTTTAGGTGACTAAAAATAATGTACTGGTATTTTGATGAACATTAAAAAGAAACAGTGCGACAATTTAACAAAAAAATACAGGTACCTACTTAAAGCGTAATGCAATTTATATTTATTTAAATGTTTAACTCACGGAACATTACTAGAATCCGGTTCAAACCGGTTCAAACGCAGCTCTAGCAGCGCTATCCGGGAGCAATTTATCAGGTTTCTCTTCCCGCACCCCCCGCGCCCCGCCTAACCCACTTATCCCGTTTATGTAATCCACACAACGGCAAACACTTCAATTTAGATTTTTTTCAGATACTACACTTTATGCGGATAATGTCCTGTCGCTTTTAGTGAGGCGAGCACGAATATACTGACTAGTTGAACATTGATTTAATTAATTACTTTATGAATTAAACATTAGTTTTTCGTCTTGATGTTGATAGTAATTATAATTGTCAATTAATAAATAAGTATTGTTATTTCGCCGTGTTGTGACGGCAGAGTAGAATACATTGGTCACCAACCCCTACTCTTCCCGTGGGTGTCGTAAGAGGCGACTTAGGGACATTTTTATCTTTATATTTATGTATATTCATGCCAAATTACATCCTTTTTGTACTAGAGTCTCTGAGCTAAACCGCGGACAGAAAGACGGACATGGCGAAACTGTAAGGGTTGACTAAAGAACCCTAAAAACGCGGCAACGCGGCCAGCGTGGTGGGGACTTTTAAGCCTGGTGCGCTTCGGGCGGGTTACATGAATAGCTTGACGCTTAATATTATGCCTCTTAATTTATTTATTTTATTTTAATTTTTACATTAGTTTTAATAAGTATGACATTTAAAAATTAAATATTAAAACTACCTATACAGCATGAAATTTACATCGTTTTGTTCCCGCCGTGTAGTGATAGTACCCGTCAAACTGAACAAATTTCACGAAAAAAAAAATCCTTTGACAAAAAAATTTTTGGTCTCTCCATACAAAATGGGTCGGTCGGGAGTCTCACTTTGTATGGAGAGGCCAAAATTTTTTTTGTCGCAGGAAATTTTTTTTTTTCGTGAAAAGTTGTTCAGTTTGACGGGTACTATCACTACACGTCGGGAACAAAGCGATGTAAATTTCACGGTGTATAATATAATGTCAACTTTTAACTTCCACAAAAACGGCAATGCGATATGGGGACCCGGGAGCGTGTCGGAAGTAAAGACGTGTTGTGCGTCAGACGAACGTATATTGACTACCAGCTAATACTTAGATGCTAACTTATATCTATATGTATGTGGTTGAGTCACACACTACACCTCCCCCGTTTTTTTGAAAAAGAAAGAAATACTATTAAATATTTATTTCTTTTTTACATTTATTCCTATTATTATTCCAATTTCGAAAGTATTATATTTAAATGTCAGTATACTATTTATTTTTATGTAAAATATTTCGTTCTTAAAAAATTGAACCAATAGTTTATTGATATGATAATTATCATCACTTTCACATTAGTGAATGTTTTATATTCTTAACCTGTCATAATGTTAAAAATATTTATCAATGTTTGTTGTTTATAATCTTTCAAAATGAATATATATATCTACTATACATACTGCACTATATTAAGTTTTATATTATCTTATTAGTAAGTACTGTTGGCAACTTTTCATATTATTTTCTTTTCACTTTAATACACTTCTTTCTATCTACTTAATATATAACATTAATGTCTACAATACATCAATTTAACAAATAACATACGCATAATAATTATATTTTAATAGCAAAGTTTGTAGCATTTTTACTGTACTTATTTATCTTCTAGTTTATGCGTATTTTATTTGATATTTACGACCTTATACCTATACCTTCTACTACCTATATTTGTCAATTCCAAGTTTTTTTTTTGCTAGATATAATAGTCACATTCAGTTTACTATACATAATACCTATTCAAAAACATTTCTCTCTATAGATCAAATCAGATCAGATCAGATCAGATGCGCATCGTCAAGTCCTAGCCAAGCGTCCTTGGTCTTGGAATATTAAATATCAATAATTACTTTACTACAAGCTTACATTTCGTAATTACATGTCATGACGTCATTATTTCATTAATCCTACCTAGGTCCATTTTACATAGCATGCTTAATACATTTTATATTTAATTTATTTATATATTTATTTATTTATTTATTTATTGGGTACCGGTCCCTTTTATATATTTTATTATTATTCATGGTACTTTATAACATGAGTGAGTCGACTCTTTATTAATACATTATTGGCATCTTTGTGCCTTTTATGGGTCGTGACCACGCCCTCACATTTTGTACTTATTTTTGAGGTCATGCTTTAAGTCATCACAGGACTCCAACTAATCTCACAGAGCAAATCTCGTTGACACCATGATCGATTGAAGGATCTGACACCCAATGTACCATTTATTTAGAATAGAGTCATATTTTTTAAGACACAGTCTCCAACAGCATTCACACCGGAAGCTCGTCCGCCTTATGACTAGACTGAAGGGTTTTATTTAGACCTCTATTTTGTATCTACTTTTCGGGTACTCATTTATTACCTGTCTAAGAGCTATTATAGCTACTCATCTCTTTCCTACTCACTTTTGAGTATTTTCATTATCTTCGTCTCTGGTTAACAACAAGAATTTCATACACATTACATTTCCAAACCATCATTATAACTCTTACAATTAATATTCTGATAGACATTGCCTTGAAAAGATTTTGGGTGATCAGTCCTACTCTTGTCAATACTATATTTATCAAATTATTCCCAACATCTTTAAACTTAACATTTACAATCCAAACTATACATAAATAACATTCTCAAACTCCAACAACCTTGTAATCTATCTTCACATACTCAAATCCAAACGCAAACAATACTAATCTCAATACCAAGAATATTAAGTACCTAATTGCTTTCTTGGATACAATAAGATTTTTAATACTTATATTCCTAACCAAACAAAATTTTCTACATACATTTACCTACTAAGTTCTTACCCCTTTATCTATACATCCATAAGTACCAGTAATTCTATACTGTAAATAATGTTTACCAAATTATTTACTCATTTCCTTTTATTTATCTTATTCTCATATCCTATAATTAATGTTACTTTAAAACATTATAGTCGTATTTCATTTTATTTTAAGTCAATCCGTTACTTAAATCTTAAACAATATCACGTTCGCTACCGCATTAAACCTACTTATTATTTATTAATAAAATTTTCCTAATATAAACTTTTTACTTTACTTGCTACCAACTTATTATCATGAATACTCATAAAGATATTGAAATCGGTGCTATGAAATATTTCATTTCTATTATTATAACCAATACAAAAAATAAAAAAGAGTGCTAACATTCATAATAAACAGAGTAACTATCTATATTTTTGTTCAGTTTTCATTCAAATTAATTGTCAGTTACCAATATCGTTTTCATAGAAATTTATCACAATATTGTTATTCGAAATTTGATTTACATTTACTTTCAATTTCATCATTAAGATTGCAATAAAATATAGTGTCCCTATTTCTTATGAATTCCTGTTTTCTGAAATACAACTAAAGTGTTATTTCCTATTTGTTTTTTATATTATTTTTAAATCATTCAAGTAAATTAAAACAGTAATGATTTGTATTATTATAATTATTTACTATAAAATTCCTTACAAAAATATTGCAATTATTAAAGTTTTCATTACATATCTGTACACAAGTAGCGATGATCAGCTAAATCCAAACATACAAATTCTCGTGTGACACTGGTTCGATGCACGCTACACACGCTGCAGTCCTACTTTTTTCCATCGTGTCATCAGAAAGTGATACAGTAGCATAATATTCAATTTCATTCTGGAAAAACATGCACTTATAATATTATTGTAAATGTTACATTTTGGTATCTTGACCGTTATGTATGAAATATAATTGAGTTGATACGGTTGCAACAAAATAACTAAATCATTAAACTTTATTTTTTCAAATTATACCCTTTTGCATTAAATATTATTCTTAATGCAATTTTCAAACTTGTTCCTTCTATTATCTATTGTTATAATGTAAATCAGTTATCGTCTTTGAGAGGAAAAAAAAAACAAACAGTTTTTAATACTAATGTTAGAATAAGACCCTTTATAAAGACAATTTTGCATGTTTGACAAAATATTGCATTTTATTTTGTAGTGCTGGTCACTGCATTCGTACAATAAATGCTACATGATCCTCGACGTCGTCATCACCTCGCCAATGCCATTTTTGTAGGCATCATGCATTCCTTATCAGAAAATGAATTCATCACGCTCACTATCCTAAAAGGATGATCAGAGTGCAAACAGATTTTTATGAATAGTTTGATTACATGAAATAATGTTAGCTAAAAAGAAATTGGTTTATGATTTGCTTTAATATCTTATAAAATTTTTAATAGACTTGTCTCATCATTATCGTGCGTGTTTCGTAGAGCACGTTACCGAAACACAAGAAAATTGTTAGTTCTTTTTAATCGTTTAAAACAAAATTATAGACATGTGTAATTTAAGTCTTATCTATATTTTTCTAATTTATGTTTTTTTTACGATTACAACACAAAACATAGTTATTTTGATTTTCATTGTTAAAGCTGCAAAGTAATTTATTAAAATACGGAAACATTTTTTTTCTCTGAAGTTGGTACATAATCTAACTATGTTAAACTATACCTAATATTTATCTACGAAGTGAAAAGAAAATAGTTTATTGTTTTATTCTGTTTCATCAAATTTTAAGTTGTTAAAATATCTTTGTAATTTATTTTGGTCACATTTTACTATACTTTATAATATTGTAATATTGCCAACAGTAAGGAGCTCACGGATAATGTAAATAAAGTTATATGATATTTACTTTCAATTTTTATCGTTAATTATTACGTTTTCAATGGTTAAAAAAAATCTTGCAAACAAAATTAATTTTGTATATTACATGATCCGTGGCTGTTTATACTAAATCTTAACTTACGTTTTTAATTTATTATGTGTGGTATGGTGAGCCGCTGGTTGGTCGTTGTCTTCTGTCTTGTCGTTTTTCGATATGCTGTTTTTCTTCATAACGCACCTACTTCTATCTATCAATCTTCTTCATTGGCCTAGCTAAAAGAAATAGTCGGTGCCGCAGTACATCAGCCTGGCTGCGTCCACTTCTGACTCCAACATCTCCCAGCGCCCTGCATATATCATCATCTCATCCGACTCCTACAACTCCCAGCGCCCAGCAACACATCATCATCATCATCATCATTTGAATCCAACATCTCCCTGCGCCCAGCAACATTTCTCTATGCATCTGACTTCATCTTCTTCTTATTCTTCTTTTTTATGGCTTTCTTTCTATTCAATATATTACCATTTTCTTCTTTACAGGTTCCTCTTTCCACATCTTCTTTAAGTTTCTTGAATTTCTCTGTTAGTTCTTCTCACTGCATATTTCTTCATTTTCTTCTTTCATTTTGTAGAGACACAAATATACAACTTTGCAAAAGCCACCAGCTCACCTTAATGTTATTAATTAAAAACTAGTCCACATTTTTTTAAAAACATTTTCCCACAACGCGTCGTGACGACACGTTGACAAATAGCTCACCGTTTTTTTTTAAATTTTGGTCCTTTTTGGAACGAACACGTTATTTTAATCGAAACTCGCGATGCTCAGCACTGCCCATATTAGGCAGCACTGGCAGGGTCGCCATGCGATATGGGGACCCGGGAGCGTGTCGGAAGTAAAGACGTGTTGTGCGTCAGACGAACGTATATTGACTACCAGCTAATACTTAGATGCTAACTTATATCTATATGTATGTGGTTGAGTCACACACTACAGCAACTTCAAAAATACTATTTATTTTGTCTGTGGTAGATACTCAGCAAACTTACTTATCTAGTAAATGGAATAGTTCGCTATATAGTCGACCGTAGATTTAAGTTTATTTCTCTGTGAACACGAGTGAGGCCATGGGAATTGTCCTTCAGGGTTCAGCTGTGAAGTGTTAACCTCAGGCTCATGTCGTTTCATATAGCACCCACCCACCCACCGCCTCTTTCTAATGCCTAAGTATAGTCTTTTGTTAGCGTTCTGTTTGATAGTTGATTACCTAGCAGCTCATGTCGTCGAGGGGTTCGAGCATACTCGTGAATAATGTTCATTAATTTCTCGCAAATAACGATTTAGCTTTGTATTCGGGTAGGCATTTACTTTGACGATTTATTCATTTATTTTTACTTATTAGGGAAGCTAACAGTAATTTAAATTACATAACAGAATAACATAAGATTCAACTGAAATAATAAAGTTCAATAATCAAAACCGAACTAGACGAAAAAATATCACCAACCTACTTACTTAAATAAAGTGATTCCGAAACAAAGATGACATTCTAAATCAGCAATTAGACATCAATAAATCCCCCCTTTTATTTTATTTTAATAGATAATTATCTGTGACATATTGTAATCTTTAATTGTTTATTGCAAATTTATTATTTGTTACCTATTATTATTGTACCTTGTACCCTATTTTTTACCCCATATTAAGGTAATTTTTATTAAGTGACAACACTTGGTCATATGGGGAAAATCAAGTGTGATTACTCACATTACTTAAATATTTTGAATTATACTGTTTTTTATATTAGTTTGGACGGTCGTTATTGACAAACTATGTGATCTAGAATAAGTAATTAATAACCCTGTGAAGATGATCTGTTGATCGAAACCGGTCGGGTGAATGTAATATAAGTGGAACTAGTAAAAGTGACTTTTGTTAAATATACTTACAATTTAGTATAATCTCATAGAATAGACACCTAACCTGCCTTAAACTTAATTCTAAATTGTTATACAGGGTGTCCAAAAAGGGTGTTGGCAGTTTATACCCAAAAATTATTTATTATTATATGAAGAATATATCATTTCATAATTTTATTACTATTTGCAAAAAGTTTGTATGTACTTTAATGATATTCGTACTGGGAGATAAAGAAATGTTCCGTACATTGAACTGCGCGCGATGTAAGCGGCGAGCTGTTATTATCGAAATATTGTTTTGATATAAGCTCTTACACAAAATGCGCGCAATGTGCGTCAATTGCAACTAAATTTCAACTAAATTCCACGTATGACAATTTGTTTTTGCTATCTACCCTCATTAAGACGATTTATTGATTTTTAACAATAATACTAGTGTTTCCTACTAGAATTTATCGCTACCTATCTATAGAAACCTATGGAAACATTTGCAGCAGAGGTGTAGCTTCAAATTGGGTTTTAGCGAACACATGAGCATGTCAACACATATTGACAGAACTATGAATAATGTAATACAAAAATAGAATACACGATTCGTAATACAGATAGGAGTTGCAAGAATTATCCAACAGCACCAATGCAATTTTGTTTTGTACACTTTTTGAGAAACGTAACGTCATTGTAGGAGTACTTTAATAAAAAAAACTGTCAAAACTAATATGCCATTTGCTTTTTCTTTGCCTGGAAGGTTTTTAAGTGCTTAAATCGATTAATTGAATGAATAACTAAAATTTCATGATTTACAACTTCTTAGTCAATTAATTAAAAGTTCTAAGTTGATAATTTTTTCATGACTTTTCAAATAAAATAAATTATTGCCCTACACTCTCTTGTTCACTCTCTTTGGGTTAGGGCAACAGGGATAATTAAAGATTCAAGGCAATATCACGCCTTGCCATATAAAAACAAATGTCGTAATAATTTATATGGCTGATGACGGTTATGGCATTAGTCAGTAGATTGTCTCAAAAATATAAAGTAATCAAAACTGACACTTTATAAACTATAACAAAATATAGCATCAATTATAATTTTATTGACATATCGGCATATGCTAAAAATATTATTAGAAAAGAAAACATATATCGATCATAATAAAGACATTTGTTTTTATATGGCAAGACGTGACGTCATACCTTGCCACTGCCTTGAATCTTACATTTTCCACGGGTGTTTTGACATCTAATAAAGAAAGGTCGATTTCTTTCAGTCGTCTGCTCTATTTCCGACTAGAGAATTTGGAAAACTGTTCGCAAGGATGGCAGTTTGAAAATCAATCGGGCAGCATAGTCGCTCGCATCCCGCCCGAGTGTAGGTACCTAGTGTGGACGAGTCAACAAGTACCAGGGAGGGGGGCGCGAGATTCCGCGGGGTGGTTAGGGCTGCCAGATACTGGCCTTTCTTCTTCAAGAAAAAGATTTTACTGTAATTTAATCTTAATTTTGAGTCAGAAGAACTTCTAAATGTATTTCCGATATACATGTTTTGATTGAGGCTGCTTCGGGATCACTCCTGTGGTTGAAAAAACTATTGGGACTATCGTTACTTTCTGTAAGTGCCAAAGTCGGGATATTTCTTCTTTTAATTCTATATAATAATTTAGAAAGCTTTTCAGCTATCGTTGTTTGCATGTTGTGTATGTTTGGGACTGCAATGTCTATTAAATATCCAGTTTTAGTGGTTTTGTTGCACTTTTTTTTTTATTTGTAGTGGGAGTCAGGAGTCCAAACTAGGTAGACCCCGTACTATGGAGATTATTATTCTTTATCAATGGTTTTCTGCGTAACTTTTGTTCCCTTAACGTATGATTTTGTAGGTTTTTATAGGATAGTTGCCAGACTAAATAGTCTAGTGAGTTTCGTTGATTAAGACGAGTGTGTTATCATGCTATTCTACGAATAATTTTAGGATGGTCTCATAAATGAAAATGAATCGCCGAAATGTATGTACGTGCATAAGTTCCGAATGACTGCACCAAATTTGATAGTTATTTTTTGTTGAATTCATTATTGTCAGGACTAGGTTCGTATAAAATATATTTTTTAATCCACGTTAAAGGTGTAGCCGGGTCGAGCCGCTAGTAGTGAATATATTAAATTGGATCTGTTAATTAAACAGTATTATTACTTAAAAGCGTGTTATAAGAAGTAAGCTAGTTCTGGCAACTCCGAGAGGGTGCACCCCTCCCGCTGTGCAGGGGTGAGATTCAACTGGTGCAATGCGGCGACTGCCAGCCCCACGCCCCTGGGGACTGTTTTTCTATCGGGGCTAATTCGCGAACTTAAGCTCCAATCCTTCAAGTCCTAATAAAAATTGTTCCGAGATTTAAATTAGTCCTTTTCGCCTTTTAAACATATATTATTTTTTCAAAAGGACCTAATCGCTATTTCTACCAAATTGATAATATAGTGGGCGCGGACTTGCAGGGGAGCAAGGTTCAGCCCCCTAAATAATTACGACAACGTGCCCAGGGAAGCCCAAAGACGGGCATGCCATGGACCTCAGCCCAGGACGTTGCTAGGAAGAAACATACGAGTAATAATAGCGAAGTGCACGCTGTATTGGACTTGTCATGACAAATCTAATGAACCCTAAATCGAGTAGTATACTTAAGAGTTCCACCATCTAGCTCTTGGCTCCATCACCAGGCCCTCGTCACCGAGTGCACTGTATTGGACTCGTTATAACAAATCAAATAAAGGATTTACTGGTAGCTATTGAAGAATTCTACTCCAGCTACTGATCAGATCAGCTCAATGGTTCCAAATTATTCGTCACACTTGCGCAGTATCTAAATGTTATGATAACTAGAAGTAGGTAAAATCGACTTGCAAGATTTGATTAAATAGTTAGTTACAATCCATTGAAGCCAATAATAGCGTGTTAAATTGGAATAGAAGATGTCAAAGTCAAAGTCAAAAGTCAATTTTTTAAATTCGAATTAAGATTTTTACAAATCATTTTTCGACGTCAAAGCTAACATGGATGGCACGTTCTCCACCAGTGTACGCCCTCTGTGGAGAAGAACGGCCAGAAGAAACTCCACAGGAATTGTATCTTTTGTACTTTTGTTTTAAATATATAAAGAATCATACATGAGTCATAATTACAATCTACTCCGCTGATTTGGAACAACAGTTGACCAGACGTTTTTATCATCTAAGTAATCATTTATCGTATAATAGGCCTTAGAACATAAAATAGTTTTAATTTTAGCTTTAAATTGGTTATTGGACAGATTTACAATATCATCTGGTATTTTATTATAGAAGCGAACACAGTTCCCCATGAATGATTATTAACCTTACACAGTCTAAACTTTGGGTGCGCTATTTTATTTTTATTTCTAGTATTTATATTATGTTTATCAGAATTCTTAGGAAATAGCATTGTTCTTCCGGACATACAAGATGTTTTCAAATATGTACTGTGAGGATACCGTGAGGATATCAATTTCTTTAAACAATTCCCTCAGGGAATCGCGACCGCGCAATTCATATATGGAACGTATCGCCCTCTTCTGTATGGACATCTTAACTTTAGAGCTGTCAAACATTGAATTTAGACCTTATGGACACTTCGACTGCTGATTACACAGTTTTAAAGCGGATGTAACGATTAAAAAATAATAATTTGAGAGTTAAATAAATAAATATGTGGAGACATCTCCACACATGGCCATCTGATCCCAAACTAAGCAGAGCTTGTATTATGGGTGCCAGACAGCTGATATACATTACTTAAATATATTACATACCTATATAGATAAACAACAACCAGACACAAGGCAACACAAGTGCTCATCACACGAATGGTTGCCCTGGGCGGGATTCGAACCCGCGACCCTGTGCGTCAGAGGTAGATACACTACCACCTGGGTTACGGAGCCGTCAAAGTCGTGTAAAATAAAATAAAATTGGCTGCACCCTTGTTTTAGGTTATCATTAATTCAAAATAATATACCTATATTTCGTTCATCTCTTCTCTTCATACTGATAAAACCAAAAAGGATAGCAGGACTATAAAATTTAGAGCATGACTTTCTGAATCAGCTGCACTGTATCCCTGCAGGCGGCGAGTAGGCGCCGAGCTTGGCTTGACTCGCCGACTGGCACGCTAGCTGGCACATTGGCACGTTGTTGGCACGCCACTCAGCCACATTACAGACTTCGAGAATGAACAAAAATTAAAGAGCACCGGGCTAGAGCACTAGGGCTTTGATGAAAAATGACGTGTGTCATTCAAAGAAACATTACGTTTTGAAATCTTTTATAGTTGGACAATAATAATTGTTCTTGACGCTCTATTGGCTCAAAGTTGTGAACTGTGAAGCTGACTAATGTAGAAATCGATTGAAACTGGTTTTAGCGTCATCTTTTGGTATCGTCCACCCTATGTTCCGCATTTTTTTTTTATAAACATCATAATAGTATTTTATTGATAATGAACAAAATCGATTTTTTTCAACGATTTATGAGCGCTGATCTTCTTTTTCTCCTATATGAATCACATTCATCACACTAATAATAAATACACCGTGAAATTTACATCGTTTTGTTCCCGCCGTGTAGTGATAGTACCCGTCAAACTGAACAACTTTTCACGAAAAAAAAATTTCCTGCGACAAAAAAATTTTTGGTCTCTCCATACAAAGTGAGACTCCCGACCGACCCATTTTGTATGCTGTATGAAAATAGATTTCGATGTTTTGATGTTTGTTCCGCCTTCATGCTTTAAGCACTCAACGGGTTTGGATGAAATTTGAAATGGAGATAGTTTGTAACCTGGATTAACACATAGGATACTTTTTACGGGGTAAAGTCATATTCCCACGGGGAAACATTACACAACGCGAGCATAGCCGCGGACATAAAAAAGATCAAAAGGAACACCACCGGCGCGTTCAAGGTTTTTAAGTCATAGCTAGATGGATATCAAGCTACGATTGCTACGGCGTAGCAGAGTCGTAGGTCGTAGCGCTGTAGCCGATGTCAAAGTATGCTACGATAAGTATCCAACTTGAGGACTACGTAGAATAAGAGATGAACTTTTTTGTGTTTGTTCGGTAATGAGATGTTAGAAGACCACTAGCATTGGAGTAGTTTTTTCGTATACAGGTGTAGTGTAGGGACACGCAAAAAAACAAAATTTAATATTCAAAATATTTCCTCAGGAGATTGTTACGATTTCTTCAGAAACGTTAAATCAACTGATCACTTTCAAAATTCAAAGTTTTTTTTTTTTGGTACATTTTTCAGTTTTATAAACTTCATCAAACCCCATGCAGCGGAAATAGATCTCTTTTTTAATTTATTTTAATATAGAGATAAGGTAGAAATATTTATTCGATTAGCTATGCTTTTGTACGTTATAAATATAGCCCGTCAAAGCAATGAAATTGATTAATAAATAGGATGTGGAGGGGGGGTGAAGTCGTGATTTCACTTGTTGCGAATATATAGGTGTTATTTCTATACACCCAAGTCTGCCCCTCCTTGCTTCTAATTGTATGCTGCATTTATAAAGCCTCTTCTGTAGGCTCTAAGTGCTTTCATTCTGATTTGAGTGCCATCTACAACTATCTTCACCCCCATACGTGCGAACTAGCATAGAAGTGATAAAATGTTGCGATAAGGTTACATGTAACCGTAGTATTTAACCTGGTTAACACGCCCTAGGTAACACAACAGCACCTAATATGAAATTAGTTTTAATGACGTTTTGTTGAGAATAGAACTCGTCTTATGTACTTTTCGGGTTATTTTTTTTTATTAAGTTAACATGTATTTTCAATAGTGACACCTGTTAATTTACTGAAACGTAGAAAGTAAAGATTTGTCTAGAATTCTAGATAGTAAATATCATCCAAAATGATACCGTAATTTTACTTATCTACCTTTTCTTTTTGACTGTACATATTAACTGTCCTTCACCGAATATACCAAAATTAATATTTAACCTAGAATGTATCGTTCTCAGAACTAGGCTTACTAGTAATACTGATAATATAAACTATCTGACCTACACAGAATCCTGACGATACAGTTATACACTCCTTCGGATTTTGACCTAAAAACTTCAATGACTTAATTTAGATAATTTAGAAAGTTACTTCTCAGAGGAACAAAAGACGATCGCTTCACTCCCCGAGGCGGCGCGCGTCAGAAATCTTTGAGTTGCTCACAATAAACGGATGTTAACATAATAATATAACAAATTGATGCGTTTGCGAAATCTGTCTAACAAATCACCTCTACCTATGCTTTATAAAATCCTTCACCAGTGCCGGAATGGGTCTGACCGATGATTTTAGCGGAAAATGCCATAATGTTCTATAAAAAAATACAAAAAATACTGTGTTTTTATTTTTTTTATAACTTTAAAAATGACTGAGTGCACACTCAACGATCAAAGTGCACACTCCCGCACGAGGCGAGTGGTAGCTGTGACGTCATATTGACGTCATATGCACGCAACGCCGCCGCCGTCTGCAAACACTGCTACACTGCATGCATATGACGTCACACGCTCGAAACTTCTCGCGGTCATAACTTTGGCAATATTCCATGTGTTGAAGTGAAATATAAGTGTTTGTTTTAATGTGAAATAAGAACCTATCGGTATTCTCCATTATGCTCCATTATCATTTCACAGATCACCATGAAAGTCACCAAATGTACCTACAGTGTACTGTAGCATCGGGCCACGATGGTCCGCGTGTTGGCCATGTATTTTGATGCTGGCTGGCTGCATGATTTGTTTTAATTTGTGTTTGTTCTTAATTTCAAATATTGGAAAAGGAGCAAATAAACTTCATACGGTCGCTGCCGTGGATTTTGACAGAGACTAATAATGTGTGGCCGTAGTTTGCGGCCAGTTTTGAAGTAGAATATGCTGTAAAGTATTATAAAGATAAAGTGCTATATGACCTCCGGTTTTGTATTTTTCATCTCTCATGCGCTGAAAGTAGTCCAATAATGAACCAAAAGAAAGGATGTAAGTCCAACTTAAAAAGATGATGATGATATTTAGAAATGCAAGTAACTTTGAAATTCGAACCTTTCTTTTTATTATTTTCATAGAAAGTTGCACTTGCACACGATAAATGGCCGCATACAGCCTATATAAATATAATTTCAATAAAAAATAAAAAAAATAGCTTGAATGCAAGATGAATAGAGAATTCATGTATTTACCAAGAAATAACAATATAGAAGGATTAAAAATAATAAAATAAACCAATAAACCATTATATTTTTTGCCGAAAAATAAAAGTTATCTGTGGATGCAATGTTTTGATTTGTTACATATTTTATTAATTTATGTCAATTTTAACAAAGAAATAGTGAAAATTAGGTTAATGTAGACTTATACCGTGGTGTCATTGAACGCAGTTTGACTGTGAAATAGGTGTATTGTGTGTGTCGCACGTGTGATGTCAATGGTGTATATCCCATGTGTCATATTTTTACAAACTGACTTGTTTTCTTTCCTCACAATCGAGATGAAAAGCAGAGTGTTCACCACGTAGGAAACTGATCAATTCCTTCGCACTATAAGCGGCCTCACTACGCTCGTGCGCCAAAATACCTCGGGGTGTAATTGATCGACTTCTAGAGAAATAAAAACCCGGATCACAAGTTAACTGGACAATCAGTATTTAAATTTTAATTGCGAGCGTTAGCATTCCAGCATTCCAATAAACTCACTACAAAACCTTTATTTTTGTGTTATTCGTCGTCCAATTTAAATAAAATAGTGCTGTGTTTTGCAGATAAAAATATTGATGATCCGTTTTCTTTAAAGGAATTTATTAACATGGAAGCGCGTCAATTGTTTTGATTGTTAAGTTATTGTAATTTAGAGTAGGCTCGAGCCCCTCGGTGGGGATGTATATGAGCTGTTGATGATTGTAATTCACTTTAAAATGAAGACAATAATTACTGTAATAACTATCTATTCAACCTCAACGCAATATCTTTTATCTCTAGTAAATCAAACTCTTAAATATTCTTACATACTCGTATAATATACTTACATAATATGTTGTATATTATGTAAGTATAATAGCCAAGTTTAAGTATATAATTCTTCTTCATCATTGTGCGGGGTAATATGGTCGCCAAACTGACAGAAAGAATTATATCACATATTGTAATCCATCTATTATAACCGCTGGTGTGTCATAATGAACCTCTGTGATATGAATACATCTTTTAATTGTTGCATTTTTTAAATCTATCTATATTTTCTCTTGCATAAAGCTATGAAAAAATGAAACAAAAACGAAACGCGTAAGTTTTCGAGTCGATTACGACCTGAAAACGGCGAGGCCGATGTTAACAGACAAAGGCCCCGCGTTAACTCCACTTCCCAACCAAACTTTAGGCCATTTCTCATCAGGATTCAGGAAAAAACGCTATTACACTAAGCCAAGAGCGCATTAGCCATCTTTTCGGGATTCAGATGAAAAAGGGGATAATTAAGGTGTAGCGCCGTCAGCGGCTCCCGTAACTGATTATTTACAGCGTTTTATAAAAAATAAATACGTAATAAGGCCGACTTATGCACAAAGAGATTGCTAAGGGTAAATTCACAAGAGCTGCTCGCATTTTGAATTATCTACAGCAAAAGTTTAAATCAATTTGAAGCAAGAACGGTAGCGCAGCGCCAGTCGAGTCTTGGAGCTAGCATTCCAAGTTCAACTTTTTTTCACTGAAAGATAAGATTGAAAATGCAGTTACTGCGATCACTAAACCACCAGCGTCCTGCTAGTACATTCAAAGTTTCCTTGATCAATAAGGTTCATGGTTCGATCTGGAAATTTTCCATAATTTGCAAATGACTGGTAAGCCACGCTAAAGGCCAATATTGGCTGGCCAGAAATGTGCCATCCACAATCTATGAATCAATAAAATATGTTTATTGTCAACAAGTCCTATAGCCACATTATTATATGCTCAGCTAAGAACCTACCGCGTAGAAGCCAGACGTAGTAACTACGGTTACATACTATAAAGTCAAAAAATGATCGATCAAATTTTAAATGAACAACGAATCATCTATCAAATTTTAAGAGACCAAAGGTTTTTTTTCCAAAGTTTCATATACCAAATGTAAGTGTGATCAAATGGACGACTGACCAAAAGTTGCTAGATCTAAGTGTGAAATGCCAAATAATTACTCATCAAATTTTATTATCACAAATGGATTAGTGCTCAATGTTAAAATTAGTAAACAATCACCAAGTCATGCATGCCAAGTCAGGGCGGGTGCGAGCGTATCGAACACGGGAGTTCGGGGCACTCCGACATTAGGTTAGAAGGGCGAGCTCAGCTCCCTCCGCCATACCCTTCGGAGTTAGGTTATCTTGTGACCACCCATGCCTGCTTGCAGGCATGCCAAATAGGATAAAAATATGTAACATATTTGGATGAAATTTTGAATTATAATGCGGTTAAATTTTTGGTGCTTGTTTACTATTTCTGGTTTGTTTAGCGATTATTTTGTCAGTAATCCTTTTGTTATTTATCATTTGTTCAAATGATCTATTGTTCAATGGTCCATTTGGCTTTAGAACCATTAGGCCAACAGTCTATTAGATCTATTAAATGTTGATATTCTAAACTTTGGTCATTTAAACTTTTGGTCAAATGACCAATGTTATTTAGAACTTAGCTGAACGATTCGTTGTTCATGTAAAATTTGATTGATCAATTTTTGACTTTCTAATATGTAACCGTAACTACCTATGAAACTACTAGACAAACTACAGGCCACTTGACGTCATGCATGAATCATTAACCTAATGCCAATCGAAGCTTGCCCATAGCGTCAATTCAACATTCACGTCAATATGATCGATGATTGAGCATTTATGAGTACGAAGTGGAATATTTTGACTTGCTTTATTTATATAGAATTTGAGCTACGCAAAGATGATTTAGATGGCCATTTGATCCCGTAGCGCATTTAAATATTTTTTTCTCTATAATGTTTTACTTACGTAACTTCTAAAAAAGCTTTATATATTCTTGAAATCCTTCAATATATTCTTATAGCTTTTATATATTCTTAAAATTATTCTTGGAATCCTTGAGGAGGCCTACGTCCAGCAATGGACTGAGTGCAAAAGGCTGATTGATTGATATTCTTGAGTGAAGAGGTGAAAATAATAACAATAAAAAATTGCATCGAACAAAACAAACTGAAGACTGTTTTCGAATCAGTAACCCTTTAAAAGCATACACCGCGTTGCGCATTGCGATTTATCATTCTACAAGATTAGGTATAATTTCGAGTCGGCGTTGGGTTTGTATTATTAATTTTCCAATAACCTGCCTGCATTTCCAATCCAACTCAATACCACTCAACTATTATCGTCGAACAATCAAGTCACAACCCACAATTTCACGGAACTACACCGTTTGAGCGAACGGACCAGTGCTAATATTTTATTCATCTGCAAACATTGTAGGCGGTAACGGCGATGCAATGTACAGGATGTAAGGGATAGGTATCAAGTATATTCCAGTGGTATTTTTTTTTACTTTTTAAATGAAATTTAAAAAGCAGCAATGTAATTAATGACGACGTACAGGAGCCGATAATTGACCTTGCAGCGGCCAGTTGCTTAATGCGTGCGTGCGTAATACATTGCGTAGAAGAAAATTCTAGAAAACCGCTTACGTTATATACTTTAACCTTTTCTAAGCTTGTTCCGGGTGTCCATTTTCTAAGTATGATATACCAAATGCACTGCCTGTTATGACTTACTCGTACACCCGTTATAAAGATCGGCCCGAGTCGATCATTAGTTATTGATAGTTCCATAGGCACGTGCCGTTTGCAAGGTTGATTTGTTTGTATTACGGACTAATAAATGGTTTGTATGTTGCCACCCAAACATGACTTTAAGGCTAATTAGTTTCGTGTAAGTCAAACTAGTTTTACAAGATTATTTCGATAGCCTGGGTTGGGTCACTTGTTGAAAAATTACGTAATAGAATTTGGTATCATATCCGCGTCCGCTAATTATCATTTGGTTTAATTTGGTTTATCAGTTAGAAATAGCAACAGGGAATATGCATAAAAAATATTAGTTTTTTAATAGTTCATATGAAAGTATACAAAAATAGAATACTGACAGTAAAAACAGAATCGAAATTGATCGAAAAACAAACTAGATACAACATTATTAAACAAATATAGGTATCTGTCCCTCTTTTCACCATCAACGAAAACAAAATTTTCTACAATGACGTCAATGGTCATGTCGGACCTCTCTGTCTAACCATCAACTTTGAAGACTTATAACTTTGTTTCTGAGCAAGATATTTGAAAAAAAATTTTTTTATTTGTCTGGAGCTTGAAATATTTCGATTAATGAATTCATATTCCCTGGTTACAGGAAACAAAACCTGGTCTCCATGGAATCTGACTTTCGGTAATTCATGGCATAAACATGATGATGATGATGATGAGCAGTCAGATACACAGGATATATACGTGTGGTGTCTGGTCTTCATGTTTTTCCGTCTTATCTATGAACAAATGACATTGGATTAAATGGCCCATAGGCTAGGCTGGCAATAACAAGCAAAAAATCGGCGAAATCGGGGGATCGGCGGCGGTTTAGGCGCGGATGTATAGTCGCTGAACGCGTGGTTGTCAGTGAACTAAAGATTTTCTGACCCCTCGGATAAGAGCTTTATGAAGACGTTGTTCGTATCGTTTTAGACTCCTGCGCTTGCTGTGTTTCAATATCATTTCTCGATGTGGAAATCGACGTTGGTCTTTGAAATGAACAAATAACTATTGGCTTGAAGAAGACTATAATAGTGTACAGTGCATGCTATAACTATACAATTAATATGACAAAGGTACTTTTCAAAATATAATTTGATTTGTGAAATCATGTTTAAAATAATAAAATTTTATAAATGCGGAGAGGTCCTAATTCCTAAATCTCTTTCACCTTACTTTTAAAGGAAAAATTGGAATGAAAGATAAACTTTTATTTGTCATCGAAACTTACTGAACAAATTGGCAGCAATGGCGGTGCAAAATACTATTGGCAAAATAAATAAATAATTCCACTACAAACAAAATCAAAGCGGGAGGGAAACACAAACAAAAGAAGTACTCCTTTGAGTATTCGGAACTACTATTGCAATACCGGGGCTCAAGTTTCCTCCTCAGTAACTTTCCTACTGAATAAGCAGTGAGTTTTCTTTGCTGGTAACTTTTTCTTTACCCTCGTCCCAGTGTATCTTCAAAATGTGTAAGAAATCCAATTTGAAACATTCGAGTCGGAAGATACGCTGCCGTATATTAATGCTCTGATGAACTCAATGGTCGGTAAATAAAGTATTTTCCTCTGAATACTTACATAAAGACATCTACCAATATTCTCTCTGAAAAAATCCCGCGTGCAACTCCAAAATCATTTTAAGTCCAAATAACATTTTAGTTCTAGCCAGTACAAAATAATTGGATTTTCACCATTTGATATTTTCAAAAACTCGTGTTACAATAATCTTTTTGCAATCCTAAAAAAGGACCATCGCATTAAATATGGGTTTTAACTACCTATTCGTTCCGATCGTTGATGGACGCACGATAAAATAGGATTCTAAAAAAAGGTTTCCATTTTAAAATGCACAGTTCACTGTTTGCGTATGAAATACTCGTTCGGTAATGAAAGTGCTGAAACGTGGGTAGTTTTAAATCGCCCAAGGCTGGTTCGTTAACGGGGTAAATACACCTGTGCACTTTGTACTTGTAGTAGGTATTACGCTGCTAACTACTTCTTATGGAAAATATGGAGGTCTTTGTTATGCAATACTTTGAGCAATTTTATCTCAAACGAGCGTAGTTAGTGTACATTCCCCGCTTCGGCTAATGAAGCTGCAAAGAAGGGCAGCGCTCATGTTGAGTTGGAGCAGCGTTCGCTGTTTTGCTCTCTACATTCATGCAAAAAGAAACACCTCATCTCTCAGAGGAAATAAAAGACGAAAAAGCGCGAGGCGCGCGCTAGAAATCTTTGCCCCATCTACACTAGAACATAAATTCCATAGACATATGTTTTTTTTTATATTCTTTGACCAATTTTCTACGACGTACAATGTGTTTTTGAATTTTAAAATCTTATGTTGGTTGGACGTCTACATGTGTAGGTTCGATGATTTTATGTTTACAAAAAAATTTATGATAAAGAAGTAATGTTAATAAAGAACTTGGTAAAATTTAAAATAGTGTCTAATAGATTAATCTGCACTGGGCCCCCGTAGTACTAAGGCCTAAATCAAGGTAGACTCAAAGAGCCTTGTTGGAGAAGAACATGTAAATATTACGTTAATAAATAGGCAGGTACTTTATAAAATTAGAGCGCGCGCGGCTGTAAGATAAATTCACATTTCCATTTCGTGCTGTGGGAGATAGCGAAAACGAGAAATAGTGCGCAACGGAGCAAGCATTCGGTAAACAATTGCAAAGAAATAATTGTTAGCAAACAACACTGCGAGGCTTGTAGACAAAACCGAGAAATTTCTCACCAAAATTTTTCCGTTGCAGCCAGGTCAACTGTTGTCGACAAAAGGAGAAAACCCTCTGCTCAGTAGAGTGGTTGTACAATTTGAATGAGCATACTTTTTAACTTATCACTCTTTAAAATATAAATGACTGCAGAAACACAGTTTTCTTATTTTGCTGTCATAATAAGTGCAGCAGAAAGTAGTCTGTTTCCTCCTGTAGTTTTCTAGCAAGTTTAACAATTCACTACATTTTTAAATCGGCTGTTTTTTAATGTAAAAATAAGCCAATCATAACAAATTATGATGTACGAGTAATTTAGTTTAACAGTTATAAATATTCGAAATAATTTTATATTAGACGCGGTCTCGTCATAACATACTATTTCGTCTAACCCAGTCCAACCCGTGCGTGCAGTGGTTAATTGTCGTAATTGGTGAAATTCAAAGCTGCTAGTTCCTAACGCTTCGGTCTAACCAATTTCCACAATATTATTCCAGCGTGAACTCTCGTCGATCATAGCACCGCCAGGAAAACCAGATTTATCAATCAGCGTCCATTTTCAGATTGCTCAGTTTGCCCGACGATTTGTTAGCTTAATAAACCTTAATAGATGTGCGATCTTCTCAGTTAGATCGGTGTTTGTCAATATCGTGAATGCAATTTATATCGTTTTGTTCAAATGGACAGAATGGGGGATTTTCTTACAGCTCTTTAAAAAATGTAAATAATAGTTCTAATTAAGACGATAGATGGCGCCAGATGTACTACGTGGTTTCTTTTTTTTATCCTTTTATGGCCCTGGGTGACTCGCCAGATTTTTGGATCCACGAATCGTCAACGCCATCTATCGAAGATTTATGAACAATTTTTTTTTATAATATTACGAGATTGGCGCTAATTATGTAGAATTTGCATTGTTTTTCATGTTGCGTTACCAGTTTTCTCACAAGTGTATTGAAAAACGTCGTACAACACACGGATCTTAGGTTTTATAACAAATTCGTGACATTATGAACCCTCGCCTACGGCGGGGCTTACAAAAGTCACCTCGATTATAATTTTCCACCTACGATCCTTGTATCGTTATGTAGTAATAAGAATTGAAGTGAAATAAAATAGACATTACGTGGCGAGTTTCATTACCGCCGCACGGTCTGGCCGAACATGGCCGCAGCCGCGGCCGCAGCGGCGCCATTGCAACATTTTAATTGATTTATTCGCAACAAGCTAATAGCGTGGTTTTCCTTTGACTTTACAAAAAGCTTACCGATTTGAATTAATTAATATATATACTAATAGGGTATTTGACTGTTTCTGAATTTACCATATTTTATGAATTCAAATAAAAATATAGATTAGTAACAGACGATTCGCGAAGAAAAAACAGAATCGGTTGAAAAACGAGTTTATAATAATTAATAAATATTTCAACATGTCTGTCTGTTTCTCCAACACTTTTCTGTATGGAGATTGTATGGCGCTATTGAGCTGTGACGTCACTGGTTTGCATTTACCTCTATGTCTAATTTTAATTTTCAAACCTTTATAACTCAGTCAATTTTAAAGATAGGGAAAACATTATCTTACTGTTCGATAGCAGAAACCAACATGTTTGGATTTATAAAATAAAATATGTAGTCCCTCATATCCTATTACCCTAATAATACCCTAAAACCCTCATACAAATTACCCTATTACATAGGCCTCATACAACGTGTTAATTAACAACGCAAACCTTCACGAGTTCAATCCATGAAACTGAACAAGTTAAACTTAATTAATTTACTTTTATTCTATACCTGAATATTGTACTGTTTAGTATTAATAATATTAAAGATGTGGGGACATCTTCAAACACGACCATCTGATCCCAAACTAAGCAGAGCTTGTACTATGGGTACCAGACAGCTGATATGCATTACATAAATATATAAATACATACTAATATAGACACATCACCTGTGCGTCGGAGGCAGATACTCGTACACTACCACCTGGGCTACGGAGCCGTCATTGTAACTTCAGTTCTAGAACATTTCCAAAATTGTTTGACAGTGACTTACACGATTATCCATACAAAATGATAAGCTGACCAAGCCAAATTGAACATGTCATCGTCATCATCATTTCAGCCGAAAGACGTCCACTGTATGAAAGAATGTAAACACATTTTATGAGAATTTAGAAAATAATTACATTAAATCAATTGTGATAGTAGTATAATTATAATCGTGCAAATGACTGTTTTTATTTTTTTTTTATTTATAGAAAAGTACTGAAGCAAAAGTTGTTTAGTAGCATGCTACATGCTCATGAGCTAAGAACACAAATTGAAGATACACCACAGATAAGTAGGTCTTCAGAAGTTTCAGCCGGATGCACACAGCTCGTATAATCTGGGTAATGCGTTGTTCTCGTATCGGATCCGGACTGCGCACAGCTCACACTCGGACGAGTTAACTCGATTACTACGGTGGTACTGTAATCCCACCAAACACAAGCCTCGCTACACACGTGCCACTGAACTAAACGGGTTTAGGTCATGACTAGGGCCATGACGTACGAGTGTACTCAGAGAATATCCAATCAGCTCTGTGTTTGTACGTGACGTTTGGACCATATTCTGATTAAACAAGACAACATCGCTTGCAAACTCAATACGAGAGTGGTATGAAAACTGAGTAACACCTACAGGAATAAATTAATGAATTGATAAATGAATATGTAGATTATTTTTTACAGATTACGTTTGTTAACGAAATATCTAATAATTATGAAGCGAAAATTATAATAGAAATAAAAGTATGTTTTTCATTTTTCGCTTTATAATTGCACACAAGGATAAATGCACTACAATAAATTTTAAGAAGAAAAATATAGTGTACGATTGGGCGGTCTAAATCATCATCATCATATACAGCTCATACATGTCCCCACCGAGGGACTCGAGCCTACCCTAGGGACTAGAGCCTACTAGGCCTTAGTCGACGCTGGCCCAGTGTGGGTTGGTCGACTTAACACACAACCTTTAAATTTCTTCGCAAACGTAGGTTTCCTCGTACTGTTTCCTTTACAACGTCGAATAATAGAAGTTCATAATAATAGACAATATGCATTCTAAAATACTTTAATATTAGACAACGTTCCTACCTCGTCTATCTTATTGTTCTTATTTCTTACGCCTCAAGAAATAAAAACTATAAGGGAGCAACGTCTTTGAATAACCAATTCTTTTTAAGTTCTCTATGGTTTATTACTATCAATACAATACCAAAATAATAACAATAAAGTCAAATAAAATTAGCATAACCCTCGGCTCGCCCCTTATAATTCCCGGCGCTAAGGTCCCCATGATACTCGCAAGATACCACGCTGTATGGCGACGGGAATCTGCATGGAATTTACATAAGTTTGTTTGACAAATAGAACTAAATGACGGCTTGACTCTTATTTGACTAGTCGACTAGCTTAATTAACTTGTGGTCTGTGTGTAGTGCTGAATAGACAAGGCTTAGTGACACCCGGGCCGTTGTGGAAGCTAGACTGAACAATTAGTCTAGAAATCTATCCAGGCGGTCTTAACCGGCAATTTAACCTAAGCTAAGTGAATTTGGCAATTCGGTTTCGTCTAGAGGTACGGTGAAATATAAGTTCAACAAGTTCATGTCTATCAAGCAGCGTTTAAAACTGTATTTTTTCAAGAAACTTAAAACACTTAACTCTACATTGCATAAATTCAATGCCATAAGTTAACGGGTTCATTTTTAAAGGAAAATTAAAAAGAACGCAAACGTACAATACATGTTTTTTTATTATTATTATTTGCAAACAGTGGTACATTTGATATACACAAACATGAAACAGCCAAACTGAAACAGTTTGTTGGCGAGTACAGCGCTCAAACATAACTGCGAATAATGTACCTATCACTAATTAATATCATCTCATCATGCACTAAAAACTAAGCTTGTTCCTCTTCATTTGTACCTAGCATTATAGGAACTTGAAAATTGGTTGTTAATAAGAATTAAATAGACAATTGTTCCTGTTTTTTTTTTCTTATATTTCTCCTCCAAAAGATTTAGTATACTGGGACGGACGTTTTAATATTTCGATAATATCACAAAATTCACTTAGATTTATAAAAATCAAATGATCACATAAAAAAATAGTATGATGTTGGCTCTCATTCACGTAGCGAGGATGGGACGATAGATCGAACACCGACAACAAGTTCCTACAACATTTTACCGCGAGAAAAAAAAAGTAGCTAAATATTAAAAGATAGAAAGAAAGTACATACCAACAGCTAAAGAAAAATAAAATGTTAACAGTCAATCGTAGTAGTCCTGTATGGTGGTGGCATAGTTTCTACAAAATAAACGCTCGATCGCCAACATCCTCGAAATAAAGTTCTTGTAAACAACACTTTGATTTGTTTCAACATTCAAATACCTTCTTGTTCTTAGTATTACGAGTAAATATTTGACTGGATTCGATGGACGTTCACTGTATTATTAGGAGAAGGTATAGAAATTGTGTATGTTGTTTAATTTTTAATGATTCATTCAAGGGATTAACAGTTGGTTCCGCATTTATTTTTTCGATCGAAGCCTTAAAAAAGTTTGTTTTTATGCGGCGAGTGACTGAAGGGTGCTGGAATTCGTGGTTCGCTCAACCGGGTTCCTTAAATCGCTGGTTCCGCTAAGGTTCTACAGGTACAGGGCCCCCGCCACAGGTCGCCGCCACCCGCCACCGGTTGCCGACGTTATTAACGGCGGGCATAACTCCTGCAAGCTTCACTCCCTTCCCCCCTCACTCTGAACCTCCAGGGCTGCTTTCGCAACTTTCTAATCCTTGTTCACTGAAAGCTGGGGTTATGACTTCGCTGCTAGATTAATTGCTTTTTTCTCAAGGAGACTGGTTCTTGAGGTTATAATCTTTGTTGGGCGCCTTGTACACCAGCTGGGTTGGTTATTTGCTTTTATAATGTCCAGAAAGAGGAAGATGCTTTTTTGCCTTTTTCCATTTCACACTTAACCACATTTCACACATACATGTCATTATTTCAAATTTAGATGAAATATCCCTTCAATTTAATTCAGTTATTTATTAATTTGATTTACGTTGATAGTACAAAACTAAACAAGTTAGTAATAGTAAAAAAGTTATGATAAACTTATCATTATGTGTATATTCTTTAACCACAACAATGCCGTATAAACATTATGTTTCTAAATTAGAAAACACACAACACATTGGCCCACCAGACCTTTTTTAAGACTGCCATCTCATTATCCTATTGTGGAGCGATCCGACAACCCTACTTTATTAAAGGCAGCTAGCGTGCAGCTCTTTCTCATTATAAATGAGGGAACTAGTGCTCCAGCAGATGAAAGCCCGCAATTTCCAGCTGTGACGTTGTTTGACTCACTTTTGTTTAAGTAGTATTGCTGTTTTTAGATACCTGTAGAAGTTTGTGCAAGCTCATTACAGAATTATTGCTACGCCGTAGCAAGTGACTACGACGTAGCTGAATAGTTTAGTTGACTGCTTACATTTTTTCATCGTTCCATCGTTTGCAAAAAGGAGCCCGCGTTTTAACTTCGGATCTGTATTCTTAAGGTCACAAAGATGTATAGCGTTTTTATAGAATTCATTTATATTTACTACTAAAACTTATCGAGTGTGGTATTAAATAAAAGTGCTTCATAAACTTATTCGAGAAATAGAAAACAACATTTGAGACACTTTACACACTTCACTTTATTTATTTGAAGCAATTAAATTAATTTTCAGACTTCATGCTTGGGTTCGTTATAAAACAAAATGTATGCATGCCAAATGACTCATTATCCTAACTCCGTTAACTTCCGTCGTAACGATCAAACGATTGTTATACGAGGGGTGAAAGTAACCTCGAACTATTAGGGTCCTCGCTATGCTCAGGCCCCGAACCCCGTCTCGGCGCTAAATAAGTCTTTAACCAGAGGTTTTTTCAGCTCGAATTTATTTTGGATTTTATAAAGTGACTGTAGTATTTTTTATAGTATTAAATTCTGTACAAATCTGGCTTGCTACTGGTTTTTTTTATTAAATCATAGCTTTAACACTTTTCAAGTTATAGGCGTTTTTCGTGCATGCGATGACTCCTGTGGAATGCTCGCCACGCATGCTCGGTGCCTCCGGACTGTTGAGAGTATGTGACCTTGAGCGGCTCGACTGTTGAGTGGTTAAAAATATGGAACATAGTTCAATAGAAATCCGAAATGAGAAATAGTTTTTTTTTTATAATTTGACAGCTGTCAGCTGAAAACGATTCTCCCTCCTCCGGGCTGAAAACTATTACCTTCAATCCGCTCCTCAGGCAACTTCAGACCTACATTCCGATAATGAGTAATGAAAAAATATTTGACTTTTCTCTCTAGCTTGTTAAGTTCTTGTTGTTTGAATTATGATATTTATGTTTTTAATTTTTACAAACAATGCCTAATGCTCAATTTTTTAACACGTTTTTATTAATAATTATAAAGCGAAAAATGAAAATTTTGTCGATCTTGGATAGGACTCGAACCTGCATCTCCTTGGGTATCCGGGCCAGAAACAGGCGGATTACCAATTATGCCACCAAGCTCGCTTAAATGTCTGTTTGTTTGTTTTTTATTTATATAACTAGCGGTCCACCCGCGGCTACGCTGGCGTTGTAGAAGATTTTCCCATGGGAATAAGACTTTTTCCTGTAAAAATATCCTTTTCGGGTATAAACTATCTCCATTCCAAATTTAATCCCAATCCGTTCAGTAGTTTTTGCGTGAAAGAGTAACAAACATCCATCCATACATCCATACTTACAAACTTTCGCGTTTATATTATTTTTATTTATTATTATTATTATTTTGTATATTTAAAAACTTTTTTACGTACGGGGTAGAACATCTTCCACGCGGTTTTGGCCAAAGCAAGTGATGGTGAAATGGATTCTAAAGAGGAATTTCCGGACGATTCTACATGTGTTCAGTATGACTGCTTATTGTAAGATGATGATTTACAATCCCGTAATGTTGTGTTTTAAAATGAATCTTCACAAGCAACTTCGTCTTTAGTAAAATGAGTACTGAAATGGATTTCTTCCAGTTCCCGAAATTTAAATTGTGTGTCAAGTGTTTGAGTAAAATTACATTGAACCCGATTAATGCGCGAGTATTTATTGTGTACGGACCTTAACTTTGTGTTCTGTAAAAAGGGACCGTTCGTTAGGTAATAGTACATTACGATACAAGGATCGTAGGTGGCTTATTACAAACGAGGTGACTTTTGTAAGCCCGAGCCGCAGGCGAGGGTTTATAATGTCACGAGTTTATTATAAAACCTAAGATCCGTGTGTTGTACGATGTTTTTCAATACACTTGTGAGAAAACTGTTAGTAAATAATTGAAATGGTTAAGAAGGTACCCAACCCTACAAAAGCTATGATACTACAGGTAAAATTTATCATGTAGAAGTTGTAAAAACTAACCTTTATTATATCGTGCGCAGTTTGAGCATCCTTACTATTCACATTTATCACTAAACATCAACACTTAATCACTCATAAAACAACATTCAATGTAAAACAATTAAATGAAAATTTCACAAAATTGGCGCCAACCACAAATCGATATTATGTTTCTTTTTTATAAGCATAATTACGGAGAAAAGGTTCTGGCGGACATTCAGCCTCTACGAATTGATTCTTTGTTAAATCGAGATAATTTTATTTTTATAATTAAAATATTACTGGCTGATAATATTTTTGATACAATTTGTTGAAATAAAAAAATATAAAATACTTTTCTCTTTTTGTATGAATCGATTTAAATATTTTTTTGTGTCAAAATGATCCTGGCTGAATAATAATTTTGAAGACCGTAAGAATAAAAAAAAAGTTGTAATAAAATCGCACTAGTGCGGTAAAACGCATTTACCGCACAGTTTACTGCCTTCGTAAGTTCAATTTTCGAGCAAGGTGTATTAAAAACGAATTAAACTATCATTTAACAATTGCCAAAATTTGTCGGCGCCGATTAGTAGTTCGAGGTGTGGTGAATAAAATTTAGGATCTGCGAGACTTAACGATTTTGTAGTGCCTCGGTATGTTTGCCGATGCCAAGACGGGTGACTTCTATACCTTTATGCGGAAGAAGTCTACCTCTATTGTGAAAAGAGTTCGTGGGAGCGCCAATGGAATCATGAAGATGATAAGCGAGAGAATGGACTCTGTTTTTATGAAAAGATTCACCGAGTTGAATTCATCAAGGCTCTCTTGGCATATAATTTTGAGTTTATGTGGGATGTAATCGTGTTATTTGTCTGAAATAAATGATTTTTTTTTAACGTGTTCAGGAATTTTAATAGTGATTCTCAGGTCGATTCGCCGTGCATAATACGCTAACTAAACCCATAAGCGGTGCACGCAAAAGCATCTAACTATCAGGAACTCAATTAAATTAGTCTGAACCCTTTGGAATCTCATAATTGTTCGTCTAGACGGACCGCGCTCTACCAAATAGTTTAATTTGTTATTATAGGTGCCTGCCGCTACGGATTATGAATGCTTGAAAGCGCTGGTATTTCTCGCTCTCTTTCTCTCTTAAGGATTTAGAGAGAGACACAGAGAAAGAAAGATCTGGCACATGTCAATTGATGTTGCGCTTAACCCAATCCAAAAACTTTGTGATGGTATTGTATGATTATTTATTTATTAGGTCCTTACATATGAAATTGGCGTTTTGTCGTACTGGCCACTTTGATCACAAATTTCTCCTATTTGGTTAGGAATTCGAAATTCAAATTTATACAGCTATTTCCACATGTAGTTGTGTTTCGTAAACCGTCATTCATTTGTTTTTTTACTTATCTTTTTTCTGTTTGCATCGCTCGATTTACAAAATGGAAAATTTGAAATATCGCGTTATTTACGAGTACGAGTTCCACCGTGGCACCAGTGCTGCGGAAACGGCTCGAAGGGTTAATGATGTGTATGGCGGTTGTGTCGCAAAAGAAAACACAGTGCGTTTTTGGTTCCAACGTTTTCGTTCTGAAAATTTCGACCTGCAAAACAAGCCCCGTGGACGGCCGGAGACCCAAGTTGATAATGAAGCATTGAAGGCTATTGTGGAAGCGGATCCATCGCAAACCACGTCCGAGTTAGCTGCAGGCTTCGGTGTTAGTGATAAAACTGTTTTAATCCACTTGAAGCAAATTGGGAAGATTAAAAAACTTGAAAGGTGGGTTCCTCACGAATTGAGTGAAGCAAACCGGCAAACGCGCGTCAACTGCTGCGTTACATTACTTGACCGGCACAATAACGAAGGGATTTTAAATCGAATCATTACCTGTGATGAAAAGTGGATTCTCTACGATAATCGGAAGCGCTCATCGCAATGGCTGGACCCTGGCAAGCCAGCCAAAGCCTGCTCCAAGCGAAAATTGACCAATAAAAAGTTACTTGTAAGCGTTTGGTGGACTAGCGCCGGTGTCGTTCATTACAGTTTTCTCAAATCTGGCCAGACGATTACGGCAGATGACTATTGTCAGCAATTGCAAACCATGATGGAAAAGCTAGCTGGTAAACAACCGAGGCTGGTCAATCGCTCTACGCCACTGCTGCTTCACGACAACGCTAGACCACACACTGCACAACAGACGGCTAGCAAATTAGAAGAGCTTCAATTGGAATGTCTAAGGCATCCACCGTACTCCCCGGACCTTGCTCCAACAGATTACCATTTTTTTCGAAATTTGGATAACTTCTTGCAAGGGAAAAAATTCAACTCAGATGGGGCAGTCCAAATCGCCTTCAAAGATTTTATTGATTCCCGTCCGAATGGTTTTTTTAGTAAAGGGATCAATGAACTACCTATGAGATGGCAAAAGTGCATAGATTACAATGGCTCATACTTTGATTAAATAAATATACTATATAAAAATTTTTCGACTTTTTGTTCCTCCCATACAAAACGCCAATTTCATATGTAAGGACCTAATATTTATTTACAATTATTTATTGAGCAACAGCTTAGTGTAATTACATTTAGTTTCCACCAAACTATACAATAGTTTGTAGGTAGAATCATAGCTCCCTTAGATAACAATGTTGCAAATTATAACAATTAATTTAGTTCACGCTCTATCCCCAGCGGGGCGAGTAGGCATGCATGACATAATTAATGTATGATGATGAAATTAAAACAAATACATTTTATAGAAGTATAGTAAAAAATTGCAAGTTTTTCACTATAATTTTAGTTTTATTGAATGAGAAAATATTTACCTACAAGTTTTTTTTCACAGAATTCTTCTAACATTTAACCTTTTTCTTAAATAAAGGTTTACTAGTGCATTTCCTTATGTCCAATGGTATTTGATTATAGATACTTGGTACAAGGTAGACTTGGGCTCTTTGGCCGTAATAATTAACATACTAGAGCTGTTCTAATCCCGGTGGGTAAATCTCTTTATGAAACTTCCCAGTTTGGTTAGATAACTTTAGTTAACTGTGCAGGCTGAATCATCTATTGTCCGAAAAGAAAGATCCCAGTTACTGTCTAGTTGTTACACGAGCCTTGTCCGTTTGACGGCTCTATAACAGCTCTAACCAGAGTTTTTGAGGTCGGTTGTCGACCTTGTTACCCACACCCGCACGGTGGAGATGATGATCATCATTATCTCTGCCGTCCAATGCTAAACATAGGCCGCCCCCATAGGTTTCCAACGTTAACAGTCCTGTGCTACTTGCATCCACCGGCGCCTAGCAACTTTCACCAAGTTGCATCTGTCCACCTTTTGGAAGGTCGTCCAACACTACGTACAACACTGCCTTCCGTCCCGTGTAAGATAGGAGAAAACCTTTCTTTCCCATTGGATATCGGTGAAGATGGTACTAGCCAACGGTAATAATGACTTGTTTGCTTTGTACGCAGGTTACACCGAGGAGCAGCCTTCCACGCAGTTCACGGCGCAGCTGCCGCGCGAGGTGAGCGCGGCGCCCCCAGCCGGCCAGCCTCTCTCCTACGCCCTTCTGCACCTCTCCCCCGCATCACCCGAGCCCTTCCACGTGCAGCTCCAGCCTTCTGTCTCCCCTCCCCCACCACCGGCGAGCGGCAAGTCTATCTCTATGTGTTACACCAGCACCGGCGCTCTTCTCTCTCTCCCGCCCAAGAAGAAGGACATCTATCGACCCTACTGCCTCGGCGAGCGAGCCGCCGCCGCCGCGCACCTGCACCGCGCGGAGGAAGACCTCAACGCAGCGCAGGCCATCCTCGACCTCAGCCAGCACGCGGTCTACCTCAGCACGCCCCCTGCGCCCGCGCCCGCACCCGCACCCGATCCGCCCCCGCCACCACTGCCGCCCGTTAAAGAACCCGCGCCGACCGAACCCCCCGCAGACGACACCTCACCCGAACGACCCAAAGAAACCGTCGCTTACACGTACGACGCCTTCTTCGTCAGCGACGGCCGCTCTAAAAGGCGGAACTTCGTCAATGCGCCCGTCGAGACCGCGCAACAGCCTGAACCAAAATCCAAGTACACCTGCAGCGAGTGCGGTAAGCGATACGCGACGTCCTCGAACCTGTCGCGGCACAAGCAGACGCACCGCAGCCTCGACTCGCAGTCGGCGAAGCGGTGCGGCGAGTGTGGCAAGGCGTACGTGTCGATGCCGGCACTGGCGATGCACGTGCTGACGCACCAACTGCAGCACGTGTGCGGCGTGTGCGGCAAGCTGTTTTCGCGGCCGTGGCTCCTGCAAGGGCATCTGCGCTCGCACACCGGTGAGAAGCCTTACGGGTGCGCGCATTGCGGCAAGGCGTTCGCGGATCGGTCCAATTTGCGCGCTCACATGCAGACCCACTCCTCCGACAAGAACTTCGAGTGCTCGCGGTGCCACAAGACGTTCGCGCTAAAGAGCTACCTGAACAAGCACCAGGAGTCGGCGTGCGTGCGCGACGAGGACGCGCCGTCACCCGCGCCCCCCGCCACCCCGCCTGCCTGCGCCTCCGGCTAGCCGCGCGCGCGCACACATGCAACTAGGGACCGTAACCGCTGGTTTACACGTAAACTTAAAGTATTAATATGAATTTAGCTTGTTAGCGTAATAATAAAAATTTACAAATTTTAATGTAAGAGCGCGCGCGGCGGTTCGGACCCGGCCGCGGCCGCAGTTCGCGATGGCGGCCGAGTGCGCCGACGCGCCGCTGCAAACGAGCAACGTTTCGCAAACAACGAATCACGTACGACCCCGTAGGCCTCGGCAGTAGGCCGTAGCGACCGACGTCCCAACGTTACACTTTAATTATGTATATACTCGTCGATAAAATATACCCTTATTAATATACATAGAAGTATTCAAATATGAATGAAAATTAATATCTTTTGTAGGAGATTTTTACAACCGCAATGTAGGTTAGAGTATTACGGTAAGTTAGCGTCGAGATGGAGCGTCTGGGCGGCGGCGGGGCAGGGCGCCGGCAGGGCTCGCCAAACGTTCCGTCCGAAGGCCCGCGCCGCGCCCCGCCCCGCCCACCCGCTGCCCGCGAAGCGCCCCGCGAAAGTGCCTTAGAGCGCTTACAAATGACGAGCGCTTGAAGCCATTTGCAACCGCAGAGATCATCTCGCAAACAGCGCACCAGCCGCTCGTCATCTGAACGTAGCCTTAGCGGCGACCGCGCGCCGCCTGCCCGCCGCTCGGTGGACTCACCCGGCTCACTCACTGATCTAGTCAGTCTAGACTTATTCACGATTGTTTTCATGCGTTCAAGAAGTAATGTCGAACCGACATTGCTGGCTGCGAACAATTTTCATTTACTTTAGGTGTTATAGGTAATAACTACAGCAATACTATAAAACGAAGCAATATTAATGTGATTAAGCTACTACGTGTAGGCACTAATGAAAACTAGGTTTAAGTTTCACGAAGACTGGAAATGGAGTCATGCGCGGTCGAGTTCAATCGGCTGCAGCCAGGACCCGTCTTGATCAAGAAGTTAGGAGTCGATAGACGTGCGGCTTTAGTGAAATAGAATGGGAATGGCGGGCTCAGCGGCGGCGAAAGCAGGGCCGCAGTACCATCAGCGAGCATGCCTTTAGTCGAGCCAAATGCCGCAAGTGAACTGTAAAACCAGCTGTTTCTTGAAATGCGCAATTTGAATCGTAAATATTTTTCATTAGATCAAGCTCATATTCAGAAATTCAACAGGAGATAAGTATCCAAGGGTGCTCACCCCGACTTGCCTGTCCGGCAGTCGAGCAAGTTGAGGTGGGGTATCCCGGCTTCTCGAGCCACTACTGCCTCAACCCCTTGCTGGGTCGGAATGACACGTATCAGTTTAAGACCGTAGCCGATACGTTTTAATGATGCTTTCATTTTCATACAGCATCGTTTTGATCAAAGTATTCTGCATAGCTTGATCAGTTATACTATACCGGCACATGTGATTCACACATTGTGAAGTTCATACTTCTTACCCTGGTTTCCCCATTGATTTCCTGTCGTAACTATCTAGTTTATTTTTAGTATTATTTAAGTATGCATTTATTTGTTTTTTATCCTATGATAATCATTGTATCGTTTTGACCAAATCTTTAAATGATTGTTTTTTTGCCGAACATGGCTGGTATCAAGCCGAATTTAGACGAACAGATATACCGAGTCGAATCGATTTGAAGTTCAATCGGTGCGCAATGACGTTTAGACCTTGGGTCTTCCATTCTAACTCAATAGTTACTTATTATACCTATAGGTAGCTTCCCAGTATTTATTTATTTTAATATTCAAAATATTTAAATTACTTTTAATTGATTTGTTTATTTTATGTTCTAGTCATAAATTAACAACAACAACACGTCGCTACTGCTGCTGTGCCGAAGCACAAAATAGGAAGAGCAAGACAAGCATGTTAAAACTAAGTACCTATTACTTACTCACAGTAGTAAGCTTGTTCGCATTGTTTCGGCCAACATAAAGCAATGAAAATTGTTTTGCTGAAACATTGGGTATTATTACAGGTACATTTAAGTTTTTAATCTTGTTGTTATTTCGGACGTATTCTGAACATTATCCTGCCGAAGCAGAAGCTGAAATTGAAAAAAAGAATACATGTAGGCCCACTGCTGCTAAGAAATTCAACGATTGTGTGTGAAGTCGACGAACCCGCGCTGGGCCAGCGTGTTCGACTAAGATCAGATCATCCTTATTTAAAGCAGGCTCGAGCCCCCCGGGGGTACATATTATTATATGAGCTATTGTTAATGATGATGATGATACCAAAATGCGCAAAGAACAGCCGTTTTACAATCCGCTTACGTCATTGACATGTTACTGGCAATAAACTAATTTAGGCTAAGATAGATTAAACTAGGCTAAAAGAGAGCACGAGGTGTTCGGTGAGAAATGGGTATTCGAAAAGCAATAATAATGTAGGCTCTAATAAAGTCGCGCACCGCTGTCAATAGACACAGCAGGCTTATTCCCGTAGATCTGTAGTTGAACCTTCGAGACCGCCCGACTTGGATGAAGTCAAAGTTAAAACTAAACTTTTCTGCAGATGGGACCGATTGGTTAATGTGACTCTAGCTATATTGTATGGGACGAGTTTTCATTTGCTTGTCCAGATTGAAAAAAAAAGTATCATACACAACAGGATTTTATAATTTGTTCGGTTACAAACGAAATGTTGTAATACTTATTCGATGAGAACTGCTAAAACAGTCCATAGGAATCGCGCATTTTGAATTTCCTGTTTTTTTCTTAATATTAAAAAAAAAAAATGTTAATATTAGCGTACGAGCAATCATTTTATTAAAACATCGGGCCAAGACAACAGTGATATCTGTGTCCTACGTTCTGTACTTTAACTGGTTTCCCATACACTTAGCCGCAAGACACTTTTCAAGATTTTTGCTTGCAAAATATATCCGGACCCTTATGGCGATTTTACTGCTGTAAAAACAAAAGGGTCGAACGTAAGTGATTGTTAATTTTTAATGAAAAAAGTATAACGTACTCACCACATTGTGATCCAATCACCATTATCAAAAATTAGTTAAAAAATCACTTTGTCCAAGTCAGCCCGGTCAACACATCCCCGTATTTTTACCCTATTAGTCTATTAGCCGTGCCACGCATGTCAATTTTTGACCAGTGAATTTAATTTAATCCTGTCAATTATAATCTTTTAAAAAGAATAGTTCCTGTTTATAATAAATTATTTATTTAGTATGCGGGTGTATCAACAGCTCACCTACGCAACATGTTATGTTCAAGTCACGGATGGAAGTATTGTTTCTTAGTAAGTTCGATTGGTTGTAAGGGCTCGTACAGCCTCAAGAGGCACTTTTCTTGCTAGTTATAATCCCTATCAAAATATTCCTAATAGTAGACGTAGTGCCACATTTTATCGACCTAGTTGTAGCTCCCTTCACTTATAACAATTTATTTTTACAAATAGATGTTGCCTGACAAAGGTCGCGCGTATAAAAGCAATATTAAGTAAATTGATAAGCAATACTCTAGAATTTAACAAGTTTATATTCATTGTTTATTGATATTTAAGTAGATTTTTAGAAGGTTTTGGTGCTTCGGAGTACTATATTAACGATTTAAAGAAACGAATCTAACATCGAATATTTTGTACATTATTGTGATGATTGCTTTGTCAAATGATTGATTACATTCGTTGTATAGTTGCCTAAGTTCTTCACCTTACCACGTTCTTGTATCGCTTTCTATCTATCTACTAGTAGTCTACTTTCTTCTATGAATACTTAGTCGCGTATCCTTCCATATTCTTTACTCTAGCTCCTATCCCAACGTTCGTATTTTGTAGACGCTAAAAATTAATGGCTTTTAAAAATAAATCTAAATTGAGATATTTTATTCAAAATATTTATACTAACGTTATAGTAATTGTAGTGATTATATAGGTAATTAAGTAATTAACGATTAAAATTATGAAACCAACTTATATACAAAAATATATACATTCGATTGTAAATATTTCCCTGTGTACCAAAGTCCCTTCTTTACAATTTTTGTAGAACTAGTATTACGGAATATCTTTTATTATCTATTTACATAGAACGGAACGTTAACAGTAGTAATGATAGTCGATAGTTACAATACTATCAAAGTAACGATGAAGCAATACTCACCAAATTAGTATTATTTATTTGTGTAATTAATAATCATTATACATCAACAGAAAATGGCATCAAAGTTTTGAAAGCCTATATTTTTTCTCTAAGAAAGTTTCTTAAGTATAGTCATGTAGAAAAAAAACGAGATAACATTAAGCTCTTTAGTAAAGCCTTTATAGATATCAGCAAGCAATAATGATAAGATTAATAAGCAATAAACAACGTGTGAATCTAACCAATTCCATAGCTAAGTAAATATGAACAGTGATAAATTTTAAAATGTCCAAACTAGCAATACTTTCGTAAGCAATAATTTTAGTACTAAACAGTCATAATGATAGATATAAAATTATAGCCAATAGCAATACTAGGATAAAGTGATTTAAGCATATGACAAGCAATATTGTTTTAGGATTAGTAAATGGTTCAAAGAAACCTACTCGGCTAAGTAGACTGCGATCAAGTGATAAATATGTAATATATTTTAAATGTATTTCTTTTACAGTTTACTGCTTAGGATTAAAGTTACTCATACGTCTCTAAATAATCGAAAAAAAAAACAATCCAAGAGTCAACGTTTACTTTATGCCGTCTACGTAATTTTATACTGACTACTTCAATATGCTACGCACCTCGCCAGTCGTAAAATTCTAGCAATGTTAGTACATTATAACATGCCCAAAATTGTCCAAAATATCATATGATGCTCCTAAGCGATGGATTCTTATGAGTAAAAGGATTTCCATACTTTAAATTTAGCTTCCGACGAATTCATTTTAAAATCATTATTTACATTCGAGGACGAAATAATAAAATAATATAAAAATTATATGTACACTGCGTTGAAGCGAGCGTTGAAGTTGAATTTATCGATATGAATATCAAGCAAACAAAAATAAATATTGCCCTCAGAAAATAAAACGTTATTGAAAATTTTGCATCGTAAGCAGTGTATCGTTTTCTCGACAAAATAAAATGCTTTCGAACAATGTGAAAGCCAAATTCAAAATTTTCTTTACTATTGGAATATATGCAATAAATAATTCATTGCCATAGTTTTATTTGAAGATAAAAAGCGTTTCCTGAACTTAAACTTAAACTAAACATAAACTTCAGAATTAAAGTTCCAAAAGTTCACGTTGAAATATTAGTGACCAATGATCTGGCTATCTAAATAAGAAGCCATATATCTGACCATAAAATAAATTTATACCTATAATATAAATTTGAATAAAATGCATGAGCATTCTATTCAGATTTATATTATAGGTAATATCTTGTACAGGCTACAGTTTGCGTGATATTTTTTGTTAGTCGAAAAGTGTTATAAATAAGTAAATTACAAAGGCTAGAATTAATTTTAAAGTAGGTACGTCATCGTTTACTCGTAAATAGAAAAAGTTGTAGCCGAATATTGACAAAGGTGGCCGAAGCCAAAAGAGGCTAAAGGAAAAAGGCTGAAGTCCGCACACCCTGTGCGAGGCTGTTGGTCGTATATCGCCGGCTATGACGTTTATGAAAAATAACGTTTGCTTTTACGACTTTGCGCTACAAGAGAATCGGAGATTAGGTGCAGTATTGTTCGCTATATATTCTTATATTAAATTGGATCATTTTCTTAAAAACATTGCTAGCTTAACTTGAAGCTTCAATTTAAACTTTGAATAAACATTACATTATTTGACATCGTGAAGTTAAAAGCAGAAACGAAACAATAATGATAGATTAAACATAAGCTGCTCATTTATATTTTGCTTGCAAGAAGTTTTCTTGAGAACAATGTTTTATTTTCGAACTTTTAATGAGCATGAAAAAGAAAACAAACTCATAAATAAGATTGTTACAGGACCTGCCTAAAATCACAAATTTTATGAAAGTATTCAGCACATTTTTTTTTATTATTTTAAAATGTTCTTTGAAGTTACAAGTCACGTGGATAATAATATTATGATTAATAAACCTACTTCAAAATGTGCAGCTAGGTGAAACGAGCGATTTCAGTTGCACGTGAAAATTAGATTCCGGGAAAGCCAACGCGAACATTGTTAGTTTCGGTCGCTTATTTTATATCTGTGCCCTGAACGTGGCATTGATTTGCAAAACAATGTTTCAGTTTGCGATCAGTACTTAATAAACCGATCATAATTGTCCATTAATGGTAAACAAGTTAGAGTAACAAAATTTCTTAAATTGTTGGATATAACGTTAAAAACACCAATCATTAAATTTTAGCTAATGAGTAGCTAATTTAGCAGGTACGTATGATTAAGGACAGAGTTTTGCTGTAACTTTATTATTAAATGTCTGGCTTGTACCTGCTCGTAACATTTTTTTGCCAATATCAAGCAGACAAACCTTAAATTTTAAATTTTAAGAGACACCACGACAAACAAGTTTTTGGATTTTGTTAGATATACCAATTTATCAAATGATAAATTTGCCACGTTTACTCATAATAACTTGTGTTGTATCGGACAGTATCTATAAAGATCTTAGCGTTTACTTATCTCGTAATATACCTATCTTTGATATTTAATTAGATTAATTTAATGATACAGAATCTTGAACGAAAAGCAATAAAGCAATGTGAATTAGAAATTAAAAATTCTTCTATTAAAAATAACAACGATAGTAATGAATCGAATATGTTACAACGAATTGTTTAATTAATTATAGTTTATTTGCACAACGAAGCGAATTATAGTTGAAATATAAATTATAGCTAGAGATCTGCGACAATGTCTGTAAATAAAATATTGATAGTTTTAGAGGAAATATAGAGAAACAGGCTTTGTCGCAAGATTTAGAAAGGAACGTGGATATGAAATGTCCCGATGTAGCTACGACTCTGCTAGTTAAATACATTGTAACAATAAATTACATCGTAACTATAATTTGAAGTTAGTTTTCACGTATTAAAACAAATAATTTGTTTAATGTTACCTAATTACTGACATTCATACTAACATTATCGAAAAAATCTGCATGCAAAATTGTCTAGTCAATCAAATAAAGGTGATACGTAGTCATAATACCTAACGAATGACTGTTAGAACTAGTCAGAAGTCGAAAGTTTAACTGAAATCATTAATCTTTAACTGTACAGAATTGTTGCATTTTACAGAGTCGTAGAAACATGTTACTTTGTATGAGCCTAACGGCCTAGAGTTCTAGTCTTAGTGTAGACGATAGCACTAGTCAGTTAGTCGGTCTAGACGCATGTACCACTAGAATTAGACTGGGGGTGTGATAATGTGATGCAACGAGTAGTTCGTGGGAGTGCTTAGAAATAGATGGACGGTAGGAATGCACCAGTAAGAACAGTAATGCTAGATTTGCCTTAAAATGTTTGGTGTGAGTGAGACAGGATACAGAATTTTTGATCGTGTACTTATTTTCTATCGATTCTTTTCTTCATGACGGTGGAGTATTTTACGCCGTTTCGGTTCGTTGGTACCTTACGTTCAATTTTAAATCTGTCACATGTAACAATAAATTATAAAGCATAAAATGAAAAATTATTCAATCATTTGTATTAATTTTTTGCTTTTATTTATAATTATTAGATATTTCGTTAACAGACGTAATCTGTAACAATAATAAACTACTGTCATATGTAGTTTCGTAAACTAGTGGTAGTTTCGTAAACTAATACTCACCAACATACTTTTTTTAGTTTTCTAATCTATTTAAGATAGGTTAATGCAACTTTATCATCCTGCTCACTTACTTATACAAATTCAGGAACATTTTGTAAACGCTTATTGGAAATATAAAGATATTACCAACTTTTCCATTCAATTTATGACATTGAATTTAAAAATAAGTGGAGTATTCTGACCAATCAGAGACCGACGCACAGTTATACCTAAATCGTATAATAAATTATTTTGTATAGACTCTCGAAGCTAGCGGCCTTAGGTAGGTACTAAACTTAAATCTGTGTGCGTTCTAAACGATTACTTTGAAAACCCGATTGCGAAACACTAGTCAGAACTAGTAGAACCACCTGTTTTTGAAAACCATCAGGTTTAGTAGTGTTTCCTCTTAAATAATCTTATTCCATCAGGACAGTCTTTACGAACAGATTTTAGTTCAATAGCTATTAATATTAAGTATTGGGTAAACCTACAAAAGGCCAGAAGAGCTGCATTATTGATTTAGTGGCGCCTGCCTTGAACATCGCAATAATTTATTAGTAACTTCTACAGTTCAAAATTGCATTCGTGCTGTTGCAGCAACAGAAAATCCAATTCGAGTATTACAATCCAAATGTTCATAGCTTTGGATATGTAAGCCAATTATACATTATTCTCTCTTTAGGATAACGTTAATTATTCAAAATTTTCAAGACCAATATGTGGGTGTCTTTTTGTACAACTACGTGGTTTTTCTAACTACCGAGACCAATCAATGCACGTAGATGCTTGCAATTTAGATTACTGTCGAAATAAGTTTGAACCTTAACGACTTAGAACTGTTGTAGTTCTTAAGATACGTCAAACTTCTCAATCAAATAATTAATTTAAAATGTTTAAAAAGTACCCTAGTATTTAGAAAGTCAATTTTTAATTCACTTATTCCTTCCTATTAAGCAATTATTCTATACTTACCAAAAGTACCTACAGAGTTAGTAAATAACATTGCATGAATTATATAATATTATTATAGTACCATACATAGCATAGTATTAAATAATAAGTGTAATGAAACAGAAAATTATTATTATTATTATTCTTATTGTTGCATTTTGATGGAAAACGAATTTACGTTCTGTTCCTATTTTTGAAATTGTTCTGGATTGTAAGACGAGAAAAAATATTTTTCATATTTATTAAGTGTTTTTTTTTTTATAGGTAACACGTCACGCAACTATTTTATGTTGCACGGCCGCAAATTGAATGGTCTTGAATATAAATTAAATAAAAAAAAAAACAATAAAAAGAAAAATAAGTGGAAATTCAATTGTAAATAATCCAGAAATTTTAATTAATCAAAATTACATAAAATTGTATCTTATTCGAAACACTTCAATTATGTACAACTAATCTAAATTAATCAATTTGCGGTCGGTAAAGAAAGTTTATTCATTATCTGCTAATAATTTTACAATATGTGTTAGTGGCACACTTGCAAAACTAATGTCGCTTTTGTCACTGAAGGTCAAACTGTAACCACTAACATGTGGTTCACTCTATTAAGTACATAATATGGAGCTACTGTACGCTAAAACATGTCTAATAGTGACACTATTATTCTTTACCAATTTTAGTGTATGAGATAAGCTATCTACATAGTTAATAGTCAAAATAATTTATTTACATTAAGTTTAGGATTAGTTACTCAAAAACAAAGCCGTTATGGTAAGCATTTAATAATATTAGTTCGTTATTTTAAAATTATCGATTACAGGTCTGACTAAAGTTTAGTCACTAAACCCTCTAGTTCCAGTAGTTTAGTTGTTTAGTCCGGTCCCGGACTTCTGAGTCCTTTTTAGTCGCTATATTTCAGTTGTGACGTCAACGCGAACTGTTGTTACTTGTTATGTAGTTCGGTTAATGATGTGATCTCTCTCCTTTTCCAGCAATAATATAAAACAACTTTCATTTTAAGCTTACTTTTTTTAGTTTTTTTTTTACTAATTTTATTTTATTTTAATACCGGTCAGAGTAGATATTCTAATCTAAAAAGGATATTTATTTGTGTTAAATAAGATTATTTTTGTTTAAATAATGATGAATTAATACAAGCTTTTGACTCGAAATAAATACTTTTTAATTACTTCATCCCTAACCGACAGTTTAGTTTTTTTTTTTCGGAAAAAAAAACTAAAATGTCGGTTAGGGATGCAACAGTTCGGGTTGACGGTTGACGTCATAACCGAACTTTTGCGACTAATAAAAAGGACCCAGAAGTCCGGGACCGGACGAAACAACCGAACTGCTGGACTAGTTACTAGAGGAACTAAACTTACTACACATTGGATATTTCCGTAGCTCTATCCTTCCACGTTTTGTGTGTAAAAAACTAATGTAAACAGAGAGTTCAGTGATAGACGTATAACTGAGTGATCGAAAGGGATATAAACCGTGGAAAAATCCTACTTTACGCCAATTAGTCTAACAAGACCTTACATCTAAAAGAAGACCCTAAAAATGTGATGCATTGTTTTTGTGTGTATTATTATTGACATGTGTTTACGTTGAATAATGTTATCAGAATTACAACTTATGAGTAGTTTATAATTAATAGAACAATTTTATTATAGGGCCCCATTACGTCAAATTGTCGTCGCCATTGCAAAAAGTATTATTATTATTATTGAACGTGTCCTGTTTCAGTTTCTAGGTACCTACTATTTAGCTACTATTGTATTGTAACGACTCAAAACCAACTCGACTTTAAAATAGTTTTTTTAGCGAGTGCATTGTTACACGAAACTATAGTTAATTTGTTTAGGTACTTACACAACTAAATGTAAACATAGTTGATACTTTTTCTTAACTTATAAAATAAGTTTTAATTATTAAAAGATGTATTTAAATAACAGGTATCATTATTTAATTTATTTGCTTACTATTCTATTTTAGAAATGGATTTAGATAAAAGGACGTGTTTATTTTTAGTTAAGTGCCTAAACAAATGGTATATACCTATATATAATTATTCGCCTCTACCTTTAGTACATGTGATCTTCAATAGGGGTTCGGACTACATTTTTTATAAATCCAAACTTCTTAGTTTCTGCTATCGAACACTAAAAGAATTTTTGTTCTATCTTTAAAATTGACCGAGTTATAAAGGTTTAAAATTCAAGATTAGACAGAGAGGCACATACCTACTTGTGACGTCATTTGTTAGTAACGCCATATAATCTCCATACAAAAAATCGTTTTTGAAAGAGACAGACATATTGGAACTTTAAAAAATCACTGTAAATTCGTTTTTCAACCGATTCTGTTTTTTTCTTCGCGAATCGTCTGCTACTAACCTGTATTTTAAAAATAATTCATAAATTATGGTGAACAGTCCGATCCCCTCTTACTGCAGCTTACAGTTAATTTTGAAGTAATCCTTTATCTAACGCGCAGTAGCTCGGTCTATTTTTAGCAGTTTAATTATCTTGCCCGGTACCAGTTTTCCGAACTACTGAAGCTTGTTACGCAGCTCAGTTGCTGAAAAGTCAAGCCAGTGACTCTATTGGAACGACAGCATTTTAGAAAAGAAGTAGTGGACCCAACGAATTATCTATAGTGGACCACAGTTGGACAACCGGAACAAACCTCAGTACTTCAGCAAACTTAGTACTAAGACAAAAAAGGCAATCCAAAACAAACGAGCGAATGTGTAACTTTGATTACATTCAAAAATGTATTCTACGAACATTTTGCGAATATTTTTTATTTAAAGCGCTAATTCCTTTGTTAAATAATAATAGAATGTTGAGTTGAGTGTTGTAGTTCGATTATCGATAGTTGACCGACTTCGATGGCGTTGAATATATTGTTATATCGATCTATTATTTTCTTTTTTATTACCGACTACCGACATCTTATCAGCAACACTATGTTGAGTCGTTACGAGTATCCATGAAAGAAAAAGGATCTGTTATAACTTCCTACAAAGTCCTAGGATCGAACTTATCAATGAATTCCTTATTGGATGTTACGTAAATATAAACAATACAAACTATAGTAGAATTATTTTGTCCGTGCAGTTTGTGCCACAAATCATAGCTCGGCCTCAGCCCGGCTAGGGCGGTGAGCATGTAGCGCGGGCGCAACGCCATTATCGATAAAAACAAATGAGTCTCGAAGGCAGGTACACGGCGGCGGTGCGGTATACAAAGGGTGGTGTTACATTGTTGACAAAACTAAATACACTACCGATAACACTTATCGACAACAATAATGCGCGTCACTATGCCCGCCTATAAGGCCCGTGAGTGGGAGAGAGAGCGAAATACTCCGATGATTTATGACCCAAACTGCACGGACAAAATAATTCTACTATAGTGAGTAAATACACAAGATTTTGATCGTAATATGTGAACGAAACATGTCCGCAGTGTCTGCGCCTGATTGTTAAAAAGTTTACAAAGTAGGTAGTACAGAATATTGTTAATTTAATATACAGATCCTTTTCCTACTAAATAATTTAATATGTATTGCAGAAAATTATTTGTTTATGCTGAAAACTGATATATATTTTTAGCGGACATATAAATTATGCAGGTATAACCCAATTTTTATAACTGTGCGCCTGTCAACGTCATAATATTTGCATGTTGGTAGGTTTGGTATCAGTTTTGATAGGGGTCGGAGGAGGTGAGGAAGTAAGCGGGCGGGTGAATTCAATGCCACCAACATGACGACTTTGACAGCTCGAAGCGCACAGTTAAAATAATTGAGTTATACATGACTACTTAAATACTGTTTGTAATATCTTAATTAGTTACTTATGTACAGCATTTTCTTTTACAGAACTTAACATTTTAAAGTTGTGTCTTTTGTTTTTACTGAATACAGCAATAATGTTTTAGTTATTAATTACTCGCATATTTGCAAATAGCTCACAAGTTTCTGTCAATATTTCACAAAGAATGACTATGAAATTATATTTCAAAATGTAAAGTACTACTAATGACTACTTAGATCCTAGTATTTATAAACGACAGCCAATTGAGAGGTGATTAGGTTAGTTATTCTGTCGTATATTTAATAAAATAATCTTACTTCAAACCGGTCAGTATTGGAAGTGCTACTATCAAAGCTGTAGATCACTAGGACAAGTAGGTAGATCCAGTTAGGTAGATCCTACTTCAATAAAGAGGTCAATAGACGGATCCAACTCGGCTGGACAGCGTTTGGGAAATTGCGGCATGTCTTCTCGTCCAAAATACCTCAGTGTTTGAAGACTAAGGTCTTTAACCAGTGTATTTTGCCAGTAATGACCTATGGCACTGGGACGTGGTTACTAACTATTGGTCTCATAAATAAGCTCAAGGTCGCTCAGCGTGCGATGGAGAGAGCTATGCTCGGAGTCTCACTGCGTGATCGAATCAGAAATGAGGAGATACGTAGAAAGACCAATGTCATCGACATAGATTTCAGGATAAGTAAGTTGAAGTGGCAATGGGCAGGCCATATAGCTCGACTGATAACCGATGGGGAAGAAAGGTTCTCGAACGGCGACCGCGGGCCGGAAGGCGTAGTGTTGGACGGCCTCCCACAAGATGGACAGATGACTTGGTGAACGTTGCTGGACGCCGGTGGATGCAAGTAGCGCAGGACCGTTCACGGTGGAAACCTATGGGGGAGGCCTATGTTCAGCAGTGGACGTCTTCCGGCTGAGATGATGATGATAATCTTACTGTTCCTGCAGCATTGTTTATGTATCTGTGAGAGAGAGAAAGTGTGAGAGAGAAAGTGTATTTGTATGATATTGCTTAGTATTTCGATAAAAGCTTATACGAAGGAATATAGGTATATTCGTATACTTTACTTAGAACATCTGACAAGCGCCCTACATAATATTAAAATATATTAAGAATTACGGAGAAATATCAAAAAGACATCTGAAAATTGTCTTCCATGCTGGTCTGGGAGAAAAATAAAAACATAGAATGCACCAGCTGCCTTTTCTTCCCAGGCAAGTCGTAAAAGCCGACTGAGGGAATTAGATGCATCCTGTCCGCTGGTGAGAAACATGTCACCCGTTCACAGCGCGCAGTGTATGACAAATTGAATCACTTTTTGTAGTTAACCTTTTACACCACTATTCAAAAATCAGAAATCCTTCGAATTCGAATTGATATTTTACGAAATCATTTTTCAAAGCTAACAATACGAAGAACAATAAAATCATGTTTATGGTTGGCAACTATAATTAGGTGCTTGCTATCAATATTAAATGTCCACGCATGTATTAAAATGTATTCTTCCTTTGACATACTATTTAATACCGCGCCCTCTTCAAGCCCTCTTGATTTCAGTTGTTAACTTTATTCCCCATGCTTTTTCTTTAGCCCATAATTAATTAACGTGGCTGTAGTTTCCTATACACATAAATTTATCAATTCAAGTTATACAGAGATAAGTGAACTTTACACTGGAACCTTCATATTAAAATTTATTTGCACATATTTTCATGCGATACCGTTGCAAATTAATGATTCTGATGATTATCTCATGGACCCCATCGTCGGATCTTGACCAAATTTACTACCCAAGAGCAAGTAAATTTAAAATTACTCGTATTCGGTAAAAAAAAAAGAAGTGTGGTAACTAGCAAGGACTACCCTTACGATTATGATCAATGATATCTCGTACTCTTATTATTTTATAATTATAACGTTTCCACCCAACAGGGTAACCCTATCAAGGAACCTGATAAACATATAATTATTTTAATTATCATTCTGTAATACTTAAAACCCTAACGACTCAAGGGGTTTTCCAACGGGCAGTCCGGTCCCTGACTAGCAGTAATAATACAGCACAATATGTGGACGGTTAGCCAGAAAAGTGATTCGACTTGTAGCAACGATATTTTTGATGAAAAAAGATAACGTTCAGTTAGTTACGGCCCGGTTAGAAGAGATCTTTAGTATGTTACCATCTGAACCTGGCCGCTGGATCTAAGGAGTGAATATAGCTTGAAAGACGGTTTGTGCACGCACCTTATTTAGGGGATCCGCGTGCTTTACCTCTTAAATCGGCCTTCTATTGGCCAGATTAGGTAGGTACTTAATTTAAGATTCTTCTTCTTGAATTTCATCAAAATAGTCGCAGTACTTATATACTAGGATGTCTGCACCTATATTATCAGTAGTAAATGTTCCATGTGTTACCGTAATATTACTTCAAGACGAACATCTTTAATGTTTGTTGCTGTAAGACTAGTTTTCCACTAGATCTGTGGCAGGGAGATGAGAGGTAAACGACTAAGATGAGATGCGAACGAGAAAGAACAATGAGTGGCGAGCGAGTAAGGTGAGAGGCAAACGGGGAATATGGGAAGAGGCAATAAATCAAATAAGATAAGAGCCAAGCGAGTAATATATGACGTGAACGAGGAAGATGGAAAGATGAGAGACAAGCAAGTAAGATGAGACTTAATAATCGAGGAAGATAAAAGAGCCAAGTGAATAATATATGACGTGAAAGAGGAAGATGGGAAGATGAGAGACAAGCAAGTACGATGAGAGGCAATAATTGAAGAAGATAAGAGCCAAGCGAGTAATATATGACGTGAACGAGGAAGATGGAAAGACGAGAGACAAGCAAGTACGATGAGAGGCAATAATTGAAGAAGATAAGAGCCAAGCGAGTAATATATGACGTGAATGAGGAAGATGGAAAGATGGGAGACAAGCAAGTATGATGAGGGGCAATAATCAAAGAAGATAATGACGTGAACGAGGAAGATGGCAAGATGAGAGACAAGCGAGTAATATAATGACGTGAACGAGGAAATGGGAAGATGAGAGACGAGTGTAAGAGGTTTGGAAAATATTTTACTTACATACCGCACCCCCTTATATCCTCTTTGCCGCACATCTTCCTTCCGCGGTTTTTGTGGAAAAAGGAATCGTGCAATCAGATATCCCAAATAAAAGGTTATTTTACCTTCTAAGCTAGCCTTCTTTTATTATAGATTAGGTAGGTATACTTATTTTATTATATATATATATAAAAGCCGGCTTCCCTGAAGAAGATCTGTTTCCATTTTAAAGGTATACTTATATTAAGAAAGTATATATTTTTCTTGAATGTCGTCGTTTTTGTCTAATTACACTAGGATGTCTATAACCCAAATGTCTGTAGTAGTTACAAAATATCTGTAGTAGTCACGAAATATCTGTAGTAGTCACGAAATATCTATAGTAGTCACGAAATATCTATAGTAGTCACGAAATATCTGTAGTAGTCACGAAATATCTATAGTAGTCACGAAATATCTATAGTAGTCACGAAATATCTATAGTAGTCACGAAATATCTGTAGTAGTCACGAAATATCTGTAGTAGTCACGAAATATCTATAGTAGTCACGAATTATCTGTAGTAGTCACGAAATATCTATAGTAGTCTCGAATTATCTGTAGTAGTCACGAAATATCTATAGTAGTCACGAAATATCTGTAGTAGTTAAAAAATATCTGTAGTAGTTCGGCGATTTCGAGTAAAACAGAATTGTTTCATTATTGTTGCCTTTAGACTTGTTTTCCAACAGATTTGTGCTATGGAGATTAGCAAGTAAGATGAGAGGCAAACGAGGAAGATGAGAGATATAAAAAGAAATACAGCCGTATTGAGAACCTCCTTTTTTGAAGTCGGTTAAAAATGCATGGCCTCCTTCGGACACCGATTATGGAAAAAAAAACGAAAATATTTTCAGCTTGAAATCACTGTTAGATTAGGTTAAATTTACAAAATAATACTTTTAATTAGGCATTATAAGAGATCGTAGGTGTAGTTTAATGCTGCCCGGTTAGTCGAGATTATAATCAGTAAGTCAACATCCGAACCTGGCAGCTGGATCAAAGGTGTGTTTATAGCAAGATAGACGGCTTTGTGCACTTCCCCTTTATACGGGCTCCCTGTGTCTTACCACCTCGCAGATGAAAAGTGCACGTAGTTAAGGTCAGTATTCTAGTAGGTACTTCTCGTTGTCTGTAGTAGGTGTTTTAAATATATTTCAGTGTATTTAAATTTCACGGTGTACCTTATTTAGATTTAGGTAAGCGTGGCTTTATTACCCCGTCCTTTTAATATTATTTTCCTCTCCTTCCTTCTCTTTCTATCCCTTCCTCTTTCCTTCGTCACTTATCTTTCCTTCCTTTCTTCTCTTTCCTTCCTTCTCTTTTCTTCTTCTCTTTTCTTCTTTACTTTTCTTTCCTTCCTTCCTTCTCTTTCCCTTCATCCTTCTTTTTATTTTTTTCCTACCTTCCCTCTTTATTTTTTTTCAATCTTCTTTCTTCTATTCTAGATAGTATGTATAATATACCCCATCCATCATGTTCTTCCTAAATTGGTTAGATGCACAGTCTAATCAATGTTAACAACCCAATACCTTTCATTTGGCCAAGTTATAAATAAGTGATAATTATTTTGAAGTTGTATTAGATTAGTAGAATAATTAGGAACATCATCTGTTAGGTCTAAGAATATTCGAATGAAAGTAAGAATGAAAAATTTATAAAATACGTCTGTTTGGAAAGTTAATAAGAAAAACAATAAATAATACTATCTATAGCAACTTCACAATACATATTATTATTTAGTATTTCCGCGATAAAAGGTTAATATTGTCAGAAACTTGTGTGCTACCTGTACCTGCTTTCCCAGTGCAAAGCAGGTTTAACAAGGTAGGCAGCGGTGAATATAAAGAACAGAGCGATTAAGGTCGTAATAATGAAAATTTTTGAAAAGTTACTTCTAAGTAGAAAAGTATTCAAATTAGATATTAAAATTCGTACAGGATGTTTTACTGTGTGAATTTTAACTCTAACTTATAGCGCACAACGTGTCTTAGCTTCTAAGCTTTTATCTATAGGTACTATATCAGCACGACTCATTCTTTAATATTTTTTCATAACCATTTCTCAACACTCACTGACAACTACATTCTCTTATTAATCTTATATATTAATAATCTGTGATCAAAGTGTAACATTAAAGACTTAATTTCACTAATTAAAATCTGATTGACGCACACTGGCTCAATTTTCACATTTCACATTTTCCCCACAGTATCCACTTTCACAACTCATTAATCACTACTCACAAATCACTATTAGCACTATAAATAAAACTATGATAACAACAAACTATAATCTTCCAATTTCGTAGCGATGTTGACCTACCATCTTCAGCAAGTCGTCGTATTGAAAGCACTAGCACTGCACTTCTAATACGTAAATAAAAAAATATTCTTCCACTAACATATTATAAAATTACACTAAATTCAGATACTATATGGAGTGAAAAATAAACTAAATCGAACTCGATTTGGTAACGACATAGAATGGCTGAAGAATCATCAGAAGTTGAGAAGTTCGTATTATAATATAATAATTAATGTGTAGTATTTTGTAAAATTCTTGCTTCTTAAAATTATTTTTAATCTCCTCACTTGAATTGCACTTCATAACACTAGACAATTTGTCTTTTAGTACATTAAAACTTTAAATGAGTGGTAATAGTAGTTAATTAATAATTAATTATTTAAAACTATCATCTTCATGATTATACCTATTAATATCTAGCTTACATAGTACGATCTAAAATAATGATCTAAGTAATTTTAAGGTGTATACATTGCACTATGGCACCCACCTGGCACCCTCGAGTATGACAGTTATAACACCGAACACTAACCTAACACGAACACAAACCTATTTCATTCTAAAACACTTCAAAGCGATCGCTATGCCGCATACATCAAAATATGTTTTCTTACTTTAATATTTTGTTAGATTTCGGAAAGAAATATATCAAAATATTAAAGTAAAATTCCAACCAAATTGCTCAACGCATAATAGGGCTTCGCAGCATAGCTCTTCTAGTCAAATTATAATCTTACTTATATGCTATAAATAGAAATAAAACGTGGAGATTACGACCATTTTCGCTCTGTTACTGCCCGACTCTGCTCTTTAAGAACGATATTTCTATATTTGTAAAGATATTGACACTAAAACCTATTTCTATCTTCTAAAGCTGTTACCTTCTTCTTCAAATATTTCTAGCAATGAACTAATTTTCCTCTCTCTGCAGCCTTAAAGATTTCTCGTAATTAAGCGATGTGTCGACGTCTTTATAAAAATAACACTGTTGGGAATGTGGACCTAACACAGGATACAAAAATAAAACTAGTGTTGTTCGTAAATCATGTCTTACAATAGGGTCAGACCACATCTGTCCGTCCGAGAAAAGAACAATGTCGGACGGAAAGGTGAAGTCCGAAGTTTAGCGAGCCGTCTCAATGTTAATTGTCGTTAATCATTAGTTAAATTATAATAAATGCACAAATAAAAATTGTAAGAATGATTTGAGAGTACCATTATACCAATGTTAGAATACAACTTTTATAAGTCGTATTTTTGACTACTTTAATTTATGAAGTGTATAACAGCAATACAAACATGAGAAAAGCTGAATGCTTAGGAGTGGATGTTGAAGGTTATCTCGGGTCATCTAGTGATAAGTCTATCATCTAATATAAGCTGTACATTATAATTTTACTGTCACTTATGTGTGTGAGGTGCGTGCGAGGGACCGCAACAGCAGATCGGATAAATGTGCGTGTGATTTCTGCAAGTCTCCTTTTGCATTGTCCTTAATAGTGAATAGAGTGAGAGGCATGAGTCGGTTCGTGCACATTTACACACAGCCTAAGCCGATGATGCGTGCTAAAAGACGACTATACTTCATTTCAAATAACATTGGAAAAAATACAAAAAATATGTATGGCAGAATTATTCAGCTAATCGAGATTGACATATATCTGGAAATGTATCGTATAAAAGATTTTTCCAATGTTATTTGAAACAGGGTATAGCAGTCTCTAATAATGCCTAATCTAGCACGATGCCAACACATTGGATGCAGCTTGTTTTTGTTTGATTGAGATGTTAAAACGGCTCCTTGTTTTATATAATTTTGGTGACACACCTCACATGCGCAGGCGAATTATGATTAAGGGATAGTTGTCGTGTTATTGGTTAAGTTGGTTTTTCGCTGGTGTTTATGTTTTATTTGCATTGCGTTGTACTGTGTGTTTAGAATTGTTTTCATTATTATTAAATAAACAGTATTGTAATAATAAATCGTTGTTTTATTTTTATCCTTCGATACCATGTTTATTTTACTTTAGAATGTGAACAGAAACAAAGATAGAATCTTCAGCATTCCTTTATTCAATTGCATAATACAAACAAAAAAATAATATCTCTATGTTATTAATGTTTCCTTTCTATAATGGATTAATGAATAAATAATATAAACTTATTAAATAAACTTATAACAATAATTTCAGAACCGTAAAGGTTTTGAACCACAATCCTAAAAACAAAACCCCTTTTTGTACAAATAAAAATAATTCTATAACAATAAATTCATAAGTTAGAGTGATTTTTAACATTAAAAAACATTTCTGTATAATATAAAAAAATCACTTCAAAATTTACACGTAATAAGTACAAATAAATAGAATAAGTAATATGAAAATCATCGTAATTTTTGGTTCTATGTTTCATCTTATGTATAAACCTGCTACATCACGAAGCTTAACGAAGATTGCGGAGCTTCATATATATTTAACTATTTAATATAATCATTATATTTATAGAGGAGGTCAGTTATAACAAACAAAACAAAAAAATCCTGTCGTAAACTTTATCATAGATGGCAACAGCTAATTTTTATTCTGGCCATCAGCTGTAATTAATTATCGACTTAATTAATTCAAATGCATAATATTAGTGTGAATTACGAAAAAGAGTTATTTTAAATAAATTGTGGCCAGAATATCTCGAAAAGTTCATTGAATGGTTAGGTCTAAGATAGATCTTAACTAGCACGTTAGTCAATATCGAAAGGATTATCATAAATAGTAAGTCAGAATATAAAACTTGGGTAACTACTGCAGACGATTTTCAAAACATTGTTTTAACCATTGATATACTAGGTAAAAAGGCGTAGGTAAGTAACACGCGCTCAAAAAACGGCACACCAAAAGATGGCTAATTAGCCAACCTGAACTTAGTCACGCGTCACTTTGTCTCTTTTTCGCACTTATTTTGTGCCATGTTAAAACACTGTTTGCTTTGTAAGTGACCTATCTACGCTTTTTTAATTATAATATCATTGGTTTTAACTATATTTTCGAGATATCGACATTTATTTATGTCCGTTCAATGCAATTCCTATACAGCGGGCTGTACACCAACGCTATCAACCATCGAAGGAACTCACCACGACTATAGACACGGAATCGGCTATTCAGTAAGTATCACTATCTCTTTCTATCATAAAAAACCGTCGTTTAATGGAAAGAGAGAACCACCTAACACTTTTCAGCATCTTCTAGCGGTTCCTGTTTGTCCGTAACCGTCTCGATAGGTCTGGCGAGCCAGCGATTGTTAATCAAACGATAAAGAAAAATGCAGCGTCAGCAATAATGGAACAGACGGACGATAGCCTTGACGTACTGCAGCCTTGTTTTGTAAACGTACGAGGACCAACTATCGATTCCTGAAAATTTGGTAACTGAAATCTCCAAACGCAATACAATGTGTTAGTTTAACCTCTTTGATGGTGGCTCAGCCTAGGAATCTGAATAACTTTTGGAAATGTTAATATGCTATGAAAGAACAATAAATTTTCCGTAAAGTTTTTTCTTTTGTTATGATAGTAGATAGACGGCTCCGTAGTCCAGATGGTAGCATATCTGCTTCCGACGCATAGGGTCGTGGGTTCGAATCCCGCCCAGGGCAAACATTCGTATGATGAGCACTTGTGTTTGCCTTGTGTCTGGTTGTTGTTTATCTATTTAAGTATGTATTTATCTATTTATGTAAAGTAGTATATCAGCTGTCTGGTACCTATAGTACAAGCTTTGTTTAGTTTGGGTGAAGATGTCCCCACATATATTTATTTATTTATTTATATTTATAGTTGTCCAGTTTCATAGGCTGAGCTGCCAACCGAGAAGTATTGTTGATATAGAAAAAGCAAGGGTTTAGATTTGATTTCATATTACATCGTACTTGGTCCAATGTCCAATACTTTGAAGTATGTACTTCTTTTTTTTATATACAGTTTTGTAAATTAATTAAAACATTGAACGTGACTGATTGCAGCCTATCAAGGCACCCTACCTCAAGCAACAACTGCTATACCACATGTAATAATTTTGACGATCGATTCCATAGGTATGAATGTTGCCAGCATACAAATAAAGGTTACTCGTGCTTTTACAAAACTCGGCGTACTTACATTAAATTATATGCAAAACAAACGCCTAGCTAAATTTACATAACTATGTCGATTTTATTTTGACTAGGATTCACATTAAAAGCAGGTATCACGGGGCGGTGCATTATCAATACAATAATTTTCTAGAATCACCGTTTCCGTGTTACCAGCCTCTCTTGTAGATGATTAACTAATGCTCTTTTACAATACTAATGAATAAACGTGTTTTTAGAGCCTGAAGTATATTATCGAGTGTTTTATATAGTACAATTTATAGGTATATTGTGAAGATTGCACAAACTTGTCAAATGAATTACATGATAAATATTTTCCATAGAATGTCTGTCTTTTATGTACTTACTTATCTCTAAAATAAACGATAAGTTGAAATAAATGAAATCAATCTTAAAATAACATTTGCACCATGACAAGACGTATAGGTTTCATAACCTTTGGACTGACTAAAATCAAGCACAGTGGACAGCATGCCAACAGCGGTACGAATTTTACCTTCTACGAGTAAAGATGTAAAAGTAAGAAGGCAGCCCACTGTGTCTCAGTAATCTACCTAATGTAGGTAGGTACGATTATAATTGAGCCGTTCTAAGAAGTCTTATTTGACAGCTGTCATACACGTACAATTTTTATTCTGTCTCTTTTGCACCCAGTTGGTTTTCACATTTTCGGCCTGTCAAACCGGATTTCTTAGAACGGCTCGATTATAAAAGAAATCCACGAAAGAAATAAACAAGAAAAGTGCATAATAAACGTCATATTCAAGTTCAGTGTAAATATAGCTTTTTATATCAAAGATATGATCAATAGAAGCAGAAACAACTCGGCCAAGTTGAGAAGACGCCCCGCTTCAAAGACGAGTCCTACGCGCGAAGTGTCACGTTTACTTGACCGCTGTGTAACTTTACTTTTCCAAGTCTAGGTGGCACTCGATAAGGTCTCAACACGATATTGCCCAGTTGCAGAAAGGTTTAAGAACTACCAACATTTATTTTTCATACATACACCAATGACGAGGCTTATAATATTAATGTGAGCCGATAGAAAAAAAAAACAAGAAATAAACACATGAAATACCGCGCTACTGTTGGTCCATATTCTATCAAGTATTTATTGTTCTCATCCCACGGACTAGAATACTTACTAATTATTTCAACATCTTTTTATTTAATTTCAGTTTGGTACTTCAACAAAAAAGTCTATCATATAAACAATAAAATACGATAAAATAAAATAGATCAAATACCGCATTCATGAAGACCGTTTACTATTTATCTTAGGTTTAACTTGCTTCCTATTGACGAAATCGACGTGGAATGAAACAGCGACTGCACCTTCCTAAACACCGATTTTAACTACCGTGCATAGCGGTTGCATTACTAATTTATGGACCAAAATGCGACCCAAAGGCACCTAGAACACAAAAATATTACTGTTTTTAAAGCGGTTGTAATCAATATTTTAGCTGTGCATATGCAGAGCGAGGATTTTTGTTTTTCATTTCGTATTTTATTATAAGCCCCTTTAAGTAAATTAGTAAACATACACACACACTTTTAGTAAATTAACGTTTCTGCAGCTGGGCGCAAAACTATGATAAAATGTGATGCAGACGACAACCACAGCCCATTTATATCAGATTATTCAATACACAATCAAAAATAGAAACAAATGTTTTATAATTACAAAATCTCCATTATTGTTTTTAATATTAATTAACTTCTAACACTAGGTAAATGAATTATTATTTGGTGGTTACAATTACAACTTGTACATAATGCCTACATGAGATTATGCTTACGACTAATGTCGGTGATATGACAATTGAGGGACACCGAGACTACATGAGGCAGTGCGATCTAGTGCTTGACAATCCGATCAACATAATAAAGTAAACATATTGGTAAAGCCTGACCAGGAATATATGAGGCTTGTGACTTTCCTTTTTGGTACTCCTGGTATTTAAAATAAAGCATCAAATAGAACTGGGTATATTCAAAAAAATATGAAACGTACTTACCTATTTTATTTTATTTATTTATTTAAGGAAAGGATTGGAACACTGTTTTGTATATTTAGTATAAACAGCAGCACTTGAGTACATGTTTCCACTCTTACACAGGCAAACAGATATGCTTTAAAAAATAAAATAAAAAACAATTAAAATTTCATTTAATTTCGCTTCAATTTTAAAACATTTGAAGCACTTTAAAAATTGTATTCAGATAGACACTGCTACTAAACGATTTTTGGTACACTGACTGGTCGATACCAGTCATAGTCGTTTAATATTTGTTAAGTTGCCAACTTAATAAATATAAACGTGAAATGTTAGGTTTAAATAAATATTTAGTTTCCAATAGTTCTTCAACACTGATCGCACTGCACGAATTCATATAGGTAGGTAAATATAAGCAAAACCGTCACAAAAAAATCTAAGCTCGTTAAGGCGCCAAATAATAAGCACACGCGATAAATGATTATGTATCATAATGATTATATGAAAACAGAGTCCATAGTGCCGTGCACCGATCCTCGGTCGGAGAGGTGTGCGTGTTTGTGCCATTTTAGAGTGAACACACAAACACGAGTGGGCGAAACGTCGACGTTTCAAGGTACGCTTAGAATCAATACTTAAATGTAATAAATTGTGATTGTAATATCTATACTCCACCTATATATATATATATATATTTCCTATATATTTCTTTCAACTCAGTGCCCGGTAGAGCTTCTTTTTGCTTTTAAATTCTACTATTTATTTCTTCATTTCACTAGGCATATGTAATAGTTATTAGATTTTTCAGGTAATGAAGGTTATTAATATTGTCTGAAAGGCTGCGTGTAACTAGTACTACTTCTAACACTACAAACGTCGATCAAAATATGAATTTATACTGTTTTACTTTTTTTAAATACGCGTACCTCGAAACCGTCGAGAAGTGAATAGGTGAAGATGGATTTCGAAGGACCAACACATAAATCAACTCCTAATTTGCCAATCGCAACCAAACTCGAAATTTACGAAATACTGATCTACCTTACATCTTCCTAAAAATCCTTCCTACACTATATCGTTTATTTTGAATGCTCAGAAACTATCATGTGATTTTTCTTTAACTTTTCTCACTATAGGAATTTAGATGATGTTTTAATGAACTTTGTAAGATTTTATATTCATTTTTGTCCATCAAACACGTCTTAGACAGAAGGCAGACTTGTAATTATCTCAACTATAAGATTTGTTGTCAGTCTTATCATTTTTCGAGCAAACAGCCATCCGTCTCTAGCTTTTATCTCTAGACTCAATATAAGTCTAAAAACACCAGATCTATCTTCCTCACTTTGGTAACTTGTTTAAAGCATAAAAATCACACGAAACTACTGCGCATCCAATCGCCTATCTTCACTTACGCGTGATACGTGTCGGCTGGTTTGGTAGAGACACACACATACACGAAGTCCGACTCGGAGGGGAGGCGCCGGCGCGGTGTGCGTTAGGCTGGCGTCACCTGCCACACTATCAAATGGCTCTTAGAAGCGCGTTCGACCAGCGAACTGTGACCGCTAGACGACCCGTCCTCCGCCACCACCACACTATCCTCCATTTCCGAGTCCGCTGGAAATACCAAATAGACGGATTAGAAATGTCACAAATCACAATCACAACTTTGGATATTAGATATCGCCTAGCACAATCTACAATGATGCAAAGTAAAAACGACGACAAAAGGAACAAGTGTGCGTTACAACTGTCTATATACGCCAGTGGTGAAGGGTTCATACAAGCCGATTCCCCTCGGCTTACCTTTCGAAAATCCGCTCCAACAGCCTCTAATGCTGATAGTAATTTACGTACACGCGTGCGCAAGATACATTGTTATTTTTAATACAAAAAAAAGCGTGTCATTTAGTTAGGTAGGCCGCGCTCTTCCGGCTTACCGATGTCAAAATTTCACCCTTTGCCACTGATATACACTTATTTAGATCGTTGTAGAAGGAATCATGTGGGAAATTAAATTGATAAATTACTAAAATGCTAACTTGTCAATGACTATATGAAAGGCAAATGTTTAAAACACGATTAAATAGAACATTAATTATGTACAGTTAGTAATTGGATTAGCAATATACACGTTAGCTGTGAGTGAACGTTAATAATTCATTCGGTACGTTAACTGTTATTATTCTACGTAGCCTATGAAAACGTTGAGTACTAACTATATGTAAATGATAAAATAAGGTAAGGTACGCGATATAACAGTGAGTCTAAATAAAGGATCATACAAATTATTGCGTAAACTACTTACGAGATTATTAAGTCCCCGAAAATAGAACTGATAAAAATTCAAATTTTGGTTCGCTTGCTGTAACAGTCAGAAACAGTACAAGTGTCTTACGGCCGTGCTGAATCTTATACAGTTACAGCGAAATTAATTCATAATAAACCTGATCTCATGAATAAATATATAATAATTATAGACGAATCGATCAGTAATAAAACTACACGTGCAGTTTGGCAATGTATTCAACGTTTCCATTGACTATAAGGACATTATTTATTATCGACATTATATTGTCACAATAGGGGATCGGACTATTTTTTTTTTATTTTATAAATCCAAAGTTCTTAGTTTCTGCTATCGAACACTAAAATAATTTTAGCTCTATCTTTAAAATTGACCGAGTTTAGGTTTGAAATTCAAGATTAGACAGAGAGGCACATACCCACTTGTGACGTCATTTGTTAGTAACGCCATATAATCTCCGTACAAAAAATCTTTTTGAAAGAGACAGGCATATTGAAACTTTAAAAAATAACTGTAAATTAATTTTTCAACCGATTCTGTTTTTTTATTCGCGAATCGTCTGCTACTAATCTATTCTATTTAAAAATAATTCATAAAATATTGTTAATTTAGGAACAGTTCGATCCCCAATTAGATACATATTTGATTTTTACATTGTAAATGTATAGATCTATTCCATATTCGATATTTATAAGGACTGTACGGGATATAGAGACAAGGCTTCGCGTCGCCGTCATCGTCTCCTACGAGTTGCTAACATCTTTCTGTATTTGAAAGTTAAGTACAGGATTCGTATGAAGTTGAATTTTCATCTTTAACTTCAAGGATTACTATAGCACCAACTTCGTCCGCCAATAAGACTTGCGCGTATATTCGGCAGCTCTTCTAGATGATAAATTTCCAATCTTCAAAGATAGAAAGAAGGAAGGTACTTTTACTTACTATTCTTTTACGGTCAGAGCGGCATTAACTGAAGTAAAATAAAAAATATACTCAGAAATTTCTTTTTTGAAACAAACTGTCATTAAAAAGAAAATTTCTTTAGAAATACGGCATTAGCAAAGTATTGATTATTTTGCGCGCCTCTAATACTAATGAGCTGGTCTCAATACTTTGAGATTTACTAAATACTCAACTCAAAATGTGGACTGAATGGGAAGATGACGAAAAGGGATAGTGGACGAGGTCCTCCAGATTGAAAAAAAAACACCCACAGAACAGAACTGAGAAGCGTGCTTTGACAGCTGATTAAAGCTCAACTTTATGGAGTTAAGTAATCTAGTTGAGCCACTGCTCGCACACCACTGGAAGGATAGAAAATAAGCCACTGATTCAGTGTAAGGGATGATGTGTTGATGGAGGCGATTGAGAAGCTGTTAGAAACAGTTTACCCTAGTAGGATAAATTACTGTAGCGAAACACGCAGTTGAAAGTTCGCTGTTGAGACCGTATGGTCTCATGGTCGTATGGTCGTGTGTATGAACGTCAATATAAAGTTCACATTACATCGTCTCATATATTGACGTTCATACAGTATAATTTCCAAAATATGTAAATACTTTCCCTTATCTACGATGACACATGGACTGTTCGTCGTACACTTCCGCATATTATCATACCTACCACAGATTTTATAAGACAAGATATAAAGCTCTGTTCATACTGAAGTGATTATTTTACATACTTATATATTATTATTTTTTCATTTTTTTTTTTTTATTATGGTTTCTTGTAGTTAGTGTCAAATTTATCTGTTTAGTAATAAAATTTATTTAAGACATCTATGATATTTCTTTAAGATATTTTCTTGTCATCTCATCGGCACCTCTCCTTGGGATCTAATCCTGAAAAACAGCGTTTAGCTCACTCTGAGATAGACATTTGCTGAGTCGAGACCTTTTTCACTGTTGTGCCTTACTGCATACCGACTGCGGTGTGGAAGCACAAGGTTTTACCCTTTTTTTCTCTTACTTTTTTCCTACGCTTCCTCATTCTTTTTCTACATCTTAGTGTGTAATCTGTTTTCTTTCTTTTTAGTCCCTCGCTCTGCAGAGTAAGCGGGATGGAAGATTTAGAAGCAAATAAATCAATATCACATTTCAATGCTTTACTTTGAGTCATGTTTGTGGACTAGATACGTTGTGTAATGGCCTTTAAATTACTTATTTTGTTCTTTGACACAACACATCATCTTTAAATAAAACTTTCTGTGACTTAATTTCAGCAAGAATGTCGCTACACTTAGGTATGATATGAATATTATTACTTTGAACATGAAACAGATCTATAAATAAAAATCATGTTTTTTAATTACAATATGAATTGTCGTTATGAAGACGGTTGTGTTAGTATCAATTTATGTTATTTTTATTACGGATTATTATGGATTACGGATTACGGATTATTATGGACAATGTTAATTGGTGGTCTTGCTTGTATGTTATACTGCTCAAACGACTATGACTACATGCATTTAGTAGCTATAGGGTAGGCAGTGTTTCAGATATCCAATCGTTACACGAATCATGTCTGTCAGTGGGTTTTGGCGGCTCTATAACCACTGACACTAGGGTCTGTGAGGTCGGTTGTCGACCTTACAACCCACACGATGAAGACGAAGGTACGGATTCTCACTTTTGTCATAAAGCTCTTAAATATTACGAATGCTTTTACCGCACTAGACTGCGTAAAGTACTGATGCCATCGTCTAAATCACATCAAAATCACGTCACATCAAAATGGTGGAAATATCATAAGTACTTATTTTTTATTACTTAAAATAAAAATAAAATTACAAATAATAATGATGAAATAATAATGATAAAATATTAATAATGATTATGATGATATGTTAGAAATGACATTACATCAAAGATATGAGAAGCTATTTAGCTGAATCTTGACCACCCTGTACAATGGATACATGTTAGTTTGAATTATATGAGTATGTATGTGAGAACACAAACCCCGCCACTTATAAAAAAATTGTGCAAACAATACAATGACGAAAATACGAAAAATAGTATTCGTTTTTTCATTTGTGTACCTTGCCATCTTTTTAAATAATAGCTAGCAAAAGTTAGGTTTCACTAAAGTAAAAGTCATGTACATGACTTTATTTTAAATAATGCAGAAAATATAATAAGTACTTTCAAAGCACATTTCACATTGTGTTTTATAAAATTACGCATTTTTACTTTATAACGGTAATGAATTTTCCAAATTTCGTTTTGCTTACTTGACCAGATTTTCGTTGTATTAAATCTGCACATAACTTTTTTATATAATTGGCGCTGGTTATTCGAGAGCCCTTTAATAATATTAGTCTGTATGTTAGCATGAATGAATGTCCAAGCGACGCATGCCATCTTATAAATCACGTACCAATTTTACTCATATATCTCTATCAGGTACGTAGTCTACAGTTCATAGTATCTGCCAAACTATGAGGTGGGAGGCGGTATCGCGCATATCATCCGCATGCTCTTCTAATGGCGAAAATAAAATAAAAAACAAATGGCGGGAATTAGATGTGGGCCTAGTAAGTGAAGCTGCGAGTTGACCGCATTTCGTCAGATTTTTATCGTAATAGATTCAATAAGGAATTTCTAAAACTACTGGCACTTAATAAAACTACGTTTAAAGTCAATAATATGAAACATTTAAAAACAATGAAAATAAGATAAATCAACCACATAGTAGGTAGTGGATTAGGTTGATTTAATTATGAAAACTAAAAGAAAAACAAATATGTCATTCATAATAAATAACAGGAAATTACTTTTGAATTTATTACAACAAAATACGAAATGTGGTTCTCCCCTTTCTATGTATTGAAAAGTGTGATATTGTACAGTCTGCTTCATAAGAAAGTAAAGTCAGTCGTAATAATATTATTCAGTCTGGCTTTATAGTACATTACGATACAAGGATCGTAGGTGGCATATTACAAACGAGGTGACTTTAGTAAGCCCAAGCCGCAGGCGAGGGTTTATAATGTCACGAGTTTGTTATAAAACCTAAGATCCGTGTGTTGGACGACGTTTTGCAATACACTTGTGAGAAAACTGATAGTAAATAATTAAATGGTTAAGAAAGGTATATACATAGTACCCTACAAAAGCTATGATACTACAGGTAAAATGGATCATGTAGAAGTTGTAAAAACTTAACTTTTAATTCCTACGGTCTTCAGAATTTATTACTCATCTTGGCTGAGTAATAAATTCTGAAGACCGTTTTGACAATAAAAAATATTTAAATCGATTCATACAAAGAGAAAAGTATTTTATATTTTTTTATTTAAACAAATTGTATCAGCCAGTAATATTTTGATAAATAATATTCGTAGAGGCTGAATGTCCGCCAGAGCCTTTTCTCCGTAATAATGCTTATAAAAAAGAAACATACTATCGTTTTGTAGTTGGCGCCAAGTTTGTAAAATTTTAATTATTTACTATCAGTTTTCTCACAAGTGTATTGAAAAACGTCGTACAACACACGGATCTTAGGTTTTATAACAAACCGTGACATTATAAACCCTCGCCTGCGGCTCGGGCTTACAAAATTCACCTCGTTTGCAATATGCCACATACGATCCTTGTATAGTAATGTACTATTATTAAACGTAAAAATAGTAAAGTTCAACATAAATTATAATTTAACAAGATAAGAAGACAACAGGTTAAAACATAAGAAATTATTTACAATACTTTATAATTTTACGATAAGAAATAAATTATGAACACTAAAACTTATAAATTGTAGGTATTTCACTCCACAATACACTTTCAATACAATGAACGGGATGTTATTGTCTGTCCACTAAAATGTTCTCAAAATGATTGTCGATTACATCTAACAGTTACATGAATTTGTTAATGTGAAGCCATATTTAGATGAAAAATAAGCAATGTTATTATACTCGTATTATCTATTAAACATTTTAGTAGAAAAACAATGAGATCTAAGTTCAAATCAACCAATAGGCACTAAGTATACAAAGTAGAGTTCAGTCGGGATTGTTTAAGTAATAAGTATGTATAGTATGAGATGTAATATTGAATATTAGTGTCGAGTCAGAAAGGATTACAATTTTCAGGAGTATCAGTATTGGATAACTTACTCCAAAAAGTGACAGTACGTTAAAGGAAGTAACCTAATAAGTATTACTTAAAATAAATGGTCAAATGTGAGACTAATCTTTGGCCTAGTATTTAAGTTTAACACTTCCAAAGTTTTGAGTGTATTGCCTGTAAGCAATTACGATACTAGAGGACTAAGAATGGGATAAACACTATCATTATACAAGGAACTTAATGCCATAAAATGCATAATCTGACTCGTTCCGTCAACAGATATTTTTATTCAGACATGTTTTATTTCAACCGTGCATTCAGAGCATCTAATCTGTGTATGAGAAAAATAACAAGTCAGTATTTTGTTCTATTCAAAGGAATCTATAAATATTGCAAAGAATTTATTTATTGCAAAGATAAATTAATTTTTATACAAGCTACTATAAAACAAATGTTGCTCAGATGTAAGCGCTCTCATTCACACACATTTAAGTGTAAAAAAATATTATTACAAAGTATTTATCTTATCTAAATTAAGCGCAATGAAACATGGTAAGCGTAAAGCGACCAAACACTACGTGTTTAAGGGAACGAAGCGAAGCTTTGGAAATTATTCAGTATTTTGCTATTACTGCGTCTACTAACGTGCATATTGCTTGGTTTGAAGGGATTAAAATATTAGATCCTAAACAGGAAGTAATAGGAACCCAAAATAAGGAAAGATAATTTTATGGACATATTTAAGATACATTTACCCAGTTGACAATTTTTTTACCCTTAGGGTGAAATTTGTCCATTTGTGTTATTATTGATTTATGTATGTTAATAACTATAAAATATGATGTACCATTTGAGAGTATTTCAACAGCTGTAGCTTAAAACTAATGCTTACAGCTTGACATTCCGTATTAGAAAATTGAACGGCATGAATGAGAACTACGTTCACTGAGATAAGTGCTGTTTTCATTTTTAATGGTATACTGACCAACGTCTTACTACAATTCTTTTTACGTCCAAAAATCTCAACTTTCTATACAAATGTAGAGAAGTTAAGCACTGGTAGAGTATTTTTATGCAAAATTTTAATATATTTTCGATTATTCGACCCATATGGTTCTTGAGATATGCGCCAACTTCGATACACGACTTCAATGCGAGGCTGGGCAAACGAGTTAGTGATGAGCTGAGTGGGGTCATTTGGAGTCGGAGACCAAAAGATTCAGAGCTTGTTGGTAGCCGAATTCACGGAGAAGAAAGGACTTTATATGGTAATTTATTTCATATGGACCTGGTTTAATCCCGACAATAGACCAAAAATGAGCATGTTCTTGTCGACAAGCAGGCAGATGTTCAATGATGTCTCTGTGATAAATGTGGTAAAAATCGAAAGCGGTCACTGCACGGTAAGAGGCTCATTCAAACGTCAAACTAAATCGATCACAGCTGATGAATTGATGAAGTCGGTGGCGGCGTATCGTGATCTGCCCAGGTAGGTCTCTAATATAAGGTGTTTTCGAGAGGTCACTACGAGACGTCTCGCGCGCAGGTTTGACCAGCCACTATGTTTAGTGTTTGAGAACTACGAAAAATCCTTTGATTCGATTGAAATCTGGGCTGTGCCGCGGTCTCTCCAAAAGTTCCAAGACGACTATACTACTATACTTAGTATTTGAAGTGTTCATATGAGAATGCCACTGTGTCAGTCCGACTCCAGGATCAGAACTCGTAACCAATCCAACCAACGAGGTGTGAGACAGGTAGATGTGATATCTCTGAAATTGTTCACTGCTGCGTTGGATTGGAACAGCTTCTAGACTGGAAAGAGCATGGCAACAACATCAGTGGCGAGTGCATCACTCACCTTAGATATGCCGAATGACATTGTTACCATGCCCGATTGTGGAGATTCTCGAGGGAGGCTTTTGTCCAACAATGGAAATCTTTCAGCTGAGATGATGATGAACACTAGCTTTTTCCTAGTAACGAAGATCTAAAAACAATAAAAATATTCAACCTTACACATAAGAAGTCTATTTGAATAGTAAGTTGGAGTTTTTGGACGTAAAAGATTTATTTTAAACCCTAAAACAACAGACAGTACGGATATTTTTTTCAGTGCGGTCGAGTGAAGTCTCTGTCTGTCTCAGAACCCCTAAAAGCGCAAACCGCAAACACTTACCTATTCTAAAGTCTATGTACCCCTCCCCGCCGGATATGACGAGCATCGGCGGGGACGCGGGGAAGGCCCGTCGGGGGGAGTCCGGCGTACGGGTGGGCGAGCCGGCGGCGCCTGGCACGGCAACGAAGAAAGTCACGGCGTCGCGGTGCCCGTGGAAACTGAGCTGCGCGTGCGCCATCGAACACCAAGGGATGCTGCTGCCCGTGGGGCTGGTGGAACGCGCTCGCATCAGCGTCGCGTGACCTGGACATGTGGATATACAGGATGTAAAAAAAATTGCTGATAGTTGAATCTATCAACAAAAATTAAAAATGAACAACTTTCCCAAAGACACATGGGACCAAAAGTGACGGATTTTCTATATTAAATCGATCACAAAAGCGGTAGTTGTATAAGTGACTTTCTGCGTGCGTGTTTTTGTTTTAGTTGCGCACTAAATTTGCAAATTTCCAAATCCCTGCGAGATAAAATCAGAAATTAAGAGATCCTCAGGTTGACATAGCCCTAAGAATTGCAAAACTTAACTGGCAGTGGGCACGGAGAACTGACGGGTGCTTTGACAGAAAGGTTTTGGAATGGCAACCTCGTACCAGAAAACGAAGCGTGGGTGGCCTACTCACAAGGAGGACCGACGATGATCTAGTGAAAGTCGCGATTTGCCGCTAGCGGGACCGGTCGTTGTTGAGATTCTTGGGGGAGGCCTTTGTCCAGCAGTGGACGTCTTACGCCTCAAATGATGGCAAATACCGAATTGCCTCACCTGGCAGTTTTCCTCCGGAGCCGCTGGACTCGCGGCTAGACCCTTCGGAGAGCGGTACCGAGATGACGACTCCATTGCTGGTGCCAATCCACAGCCGTCCCGAGCTGATCAGTAGCGCTGTGATCCGCACTAGGGAGAAACCCAGCTTGCCCGTGCCCAGCATCTTGCTCACGTAAGGCTCGATGTCCACGTCTTTCAAATGTTGGTACGTGTGGGCGTGGTACAAACGTAAGGTGGAGTCCATTTTTATTGAAACCTGTAATTATGAATTCTTTGCTAAAATGTGTGTACAAAACGAACATATGCCACTAAACCTTTTCTTTCAGCTAACCGTTAGTTCAGTGCTAAGGGTAGCGCTGCTCAAAAACGGACACCCTTCTTTTATTCCATTTTTATGTAGTTATTTTTTTAATAATGTGACAACCCTAGTATAGTAATTTAACTTAATCAAGAAGGTAAATACAAAAAAAAAACTCTTTTTTACCTCGGCCAATATATGGACTATTTAGACAGTCGTAACATGACAAGAAGTTTGAAAGCCATACCCAGACGCCGTCGCCGTCAGCGGCCATCTGGCGCACCTGGCTTTCTTGCCTCGGGTGTGCCTCGAGCGAGTGCAGTAGCGCCCTCGTGCGAGGGTCGATCACGTGCACCTTGTTGCGGTAGCCACACCAAACCGTGCATCCCACTGCGCTCAGACAACGCACTGCAAAACGAGAAGTTTTATTGGAACGGGAAATGTGTGGAGCGTGGATTGCTTTGTTTTTTTGAGTCAGTATGGATAACTCTGTGACTATAAAACATAGAAAAATCTGATCTAAGGAACCATTTCATCGATTTTAGTGACAAGAAAAACTGCATTTATAAATTAAAAAAAACTCATATCCAGTTTGGGAATCGAACCTGGTCGTATTGAAGAAAAAATAAAAAATCAATACAACCGGGTTCGATACAATTAATGCAGTTTTTCTTGTGATTAAATCGATGACATGGTTCCGTAGAACAGATCCTTCCCAATAGAATCCGGAAATAATGTAAACAAGATAATTTTTTCATACTAACTTTCCAAAGACAAACAAGATTTTAATGAGTAAAAAATTAATGAAAGTTTTGGTAAAGTGAATATGATAAGGATTGATACTCAAACGTAAGTAATTACGGAGTAATCGTGTTCAAATTTGTTTGTTTACATTATTGCCGGATTCTATTGAAAGGGATTTTATATCTTACATAGGTAGTTTTCAAAGTTATCCATACTGGTCAGTATTTAAATGTCTGTATATCTTTTTTAAACTATATACTATCAAGATCTTGAAATGTTTACCATCTTTAGGTTCATAGTGTTCATTGATTTCAATAATTTTCAATGATTAGACAGAAGCAAAAATATACAAAAAGAAATTTCATAATTCTTTGTCGTATTCCTAAGTTACCTTTTGATGAATGAGTGTAAAAAACCGTATGTCAATATCTCGGGAATAGCAAAATCTACGAGTAGATGCATGAAATTCGGAATTCTAGGTAATTAGAGCAGTCTTATCTTAATAGACTAAATTACAACACTAGTCGTCGTCCGTAATATTACCACTTTGGTAGAATAGCTGATTAGGTCCGTTAAGCAAAATGCAAAATTATTACAAGTGGTCTATTAAATTTAAAGTTTTAGGGAAAATGTGGTTCAAAATGGTTTGTGTAATATGACCGGTGCGCCGCCGCGTCGTCGTAGCCTTTTTTTATTTCGAACTAGGAGGACACCGTGTGTCTAGATTCAGACTGTATCGCCAGATGAAAAAAGAAAATAAACTGTCAGAAGCTGTTTTTCCCCTGATTTCATATTCGTTTATTTAACGAGAATAAAGTGATCTAGTAATACTCAAAGCGTATAGTTTGTCAGTACGAGACCCGTCACCAGTCCGTTTAACCCCTGGTTTAACCTTTTAAAATATTATTATTATTTATTGCACCCTTTTTACATGGGAGTCTAATATTAGTCAAAAGGCGAGCTTACCACTATAAGAGATCTCTTCCAGCCAACCTACAAAATGTTGGAAAAGGTCATAACAGAGTGGGCACAAGGATGTACACTAAATACAAGAATTTAAAATAAAATATAAATCCTTATAATGCCTAAGTATCTTGAAATTACATAGTAAAGTATACCTATATATAGGTACATAATATACTTTACTTACATACCTAATACAACACATAAAATATATTAATATAAATAAATACATAAATACATACACAATATAAAATCATATCAGGAGAGATAAGATAAGAAACTTTTCTCACTTCCTAAAAAATGCAATCTTATTACACTGCGTTTTACTACATTACGAATGTACGCTAAATATAGGTATTTAAAAATGTGTATAGGTCTCCGGATGTTTATTTTTCATCTAATCATAAATAAAGACATAAAAAATAATGTCTCTTGATCAATGACTACAGTCAGTTTTTTTCAGTTTCTTTTGTCATTTGTTATAGATTATGAAAAAAATACATGGAATAAATAAGTACATAGGTAATAGGGTGGTTCAAAAATGTATGAAGACCTTTTTTTCCACTTTTTACGCGGGGCACTTATTTGTGTCCATTAGGTACAAAACCTTTATTTTTTTATTTTTGTGTAACACTTTTTAATTAAGCGATTAAAAATTAACTCTTGATAAAAAAAACAGTCAATTACATCTGTAATGTTCACAAAAATGTTGATATAAACTATTGTTTAGATAAACTAACGCTAAAAGTTCAAGGTTTGCTTAAAAAAGCAAAAAAATATATATGTATCAGTAAATTTTCGACAATAATCTTTGATGGTGAAAAACTGAAAGAGTAAAAGGTTCTGATAACTGAATTTCTATATTGGTGTAAAGACGACTATTTGAAGAGCTAGCTATTCCAAGAGCGCGAACCCTCTTCCATGGAGTGTGGTTTATAACATTTGTGGAGTCAGCAAAAAATTTACATTAACGATTGATAAACATTGTCTTTCAAGAAAAGACAATATTGACTAACTTCATGTTTAACGGTTATTTATTTCAGTAACACTTCTCTGATGATCCTCAAATGTAAGTGAACATGTCGCATTAAATATCGTCTATAATGTGAAGTAGAACCTTTGACGCAGTCTGTATTTCAAGCACGTTAAAAAAATTTCGTTTAAGCGTTTAATCGAAAAATGCAAGAGCAACAAGTTCTTCAGACAGATTCCATGGCCAGATGCCTGATGTGATGATGTTTTTATTTATATTTTTATAACAATACTTACTCCATTCCGCCATTGTGTTAGTGAACTCACCCAAAAAAATGTAATGACGGATCTAAGTGATGTAATAACATCCTATGGAAATAAATGATTTTGACTTTGACTTTGAGATTTTTAATAACTGAAAATCATTGCTAGGCGGATCAGACGCCAGGAGCTTTAAACCGAAATTTTGTGTAAATTGTTACAGTAAAACCATAAATATTATTAATGTTTTTTTTTTAATTATTTTCTTTCTTGTATACTCGTATTTTAATTCTTCTTTTATTACGAGTAAGTAAAATTTACATCACAAATACCTTTAACTTGGAGGTTTAAAGAATGCATCGAGTGTTTCTCCGAAAAATAAAAAGCTTGAAATTGTGTAATTCTTCATAATTTTTAAAAGTTTAGTGTGAACTAACGTGCAACAAATGAACTGAATGAACTTCTGTGATCGAAGGTCACAACTCTTTACTAATGAAGCTCTTTGTATCTTTTGGCTAGTTTTTCAAGTCGATTATCAGTTATTACCAATGTTTTTATAATTTTATGAAAATCTATATTTTTGGCCCTTTTATAAAAAACTACCAAGGTAGTTAACACATTAGACCATATTAGAGCATATTAGACCGTGCCCCGACAAAAAATGGAAACTTTGTATTTTTGAACCACCCTAATAAGTAAGTAAGTATTTTTAAAGTAAAGTGAAAATGGCTTGCCATACAAAATGTTTAATTTTCTAAACTCCATTACTGGAGTAAAGTTGATCCATCCTATTTTTTTCTAATTGCATTGTACCAAATTTTATCTAAATCATCCATTGCGATGTAACAATAGAATAAACAAGTAATTTTTTTTTCCAGTCACTTCTGAAACTGTCACGCAAATTAATCTAAATACTCGCCAAAATTATTTATTCCGAAACCAAAGAAATAATTTATTTGTTTGAACCAAGTTTGAACCACTTTTTCATATTATAAAAGGTTGATTTGAATAAACCACCCTACGAATAACAAATCCTAACTTCAGATAAATTTCAACAGATGGCGCTGGGAGGTTTTTAAAACTCGGTAGCGACTTGTCTTTGCGTTTTTATGACCTCTCCGCAACCACCACAGCAGTTAATTATGGCTTCCAGTCCACTTACTGCAGTTGACTGAATTTTTGTATGCTGCTTCAAATATTTAAAGAAGCAGTACCGTAAAAACCAAAACAAACAACACTGCGCTCATGATAAAAAAGTTTTCAAAATTTTAATCTGTCAGAGCTCTCTTCTCTTATAGTAACCCAGGCATAACAGACGTAATCTGTAACAAAAATAATCTATAGCACCTACTACCTAAGTATATTGATAAATAAAATACGGGCGTCCCACGGCTAGGGGAAATTCGAAAATATATTGACGATAGGACATTTTATTGAAAGAAGCATAAATGCATACATCTAGGGCCTGAAGTATTATGAAAGACTGCATCTACAGATTTTAAAAAAATCGCACGCCTCAACCGGGTATCGAACCCAACTGAAATGTAAAAAAACATACCTATGTATTTTATGATTGCAACGAATACTACTTTAACGAATACGAATATCAAGCCTACTATTCGGTGAATACGAATACGAATAATTCAACAAGGTAATAAAAAATACACCGCAGTTGTTTTTTTACTAAGAGATTTAATAATTACTAAAATTTATCTCTAGCAATTTTTTTAGTATTCGTTGCAATCATAAAATACATAGGTATGTTTTTTTTACATTTCAGTTGGGTTCGATACCCGGTTGAGGCGTGCGATTTTTTTAAAATCTGTAGATGTACAATATTTGCAACTTTTAAGGCATTAGGCGATTTTTTTTGTTTGCAAATTCCCAGCGGTCGAAAATAATCTTTCAGAGGCGACAGTAGACGGCTTTAATGAAAAATAATTCAAGGCCAGTTTTTTGAGCTTAGGGATGATGAAAGAACTCATATTATGCTGTGAAACAAGTAACAATTGACATTTTGACAACTTGAGAACTCGACAAGTAAGTCCATTCATTCAATGTTAGGAGAATCCCCGATAATAGAGTGCGTAGTAGGTGTGTTTGGATACACGGTGCACAGCCAAACCGTAATTTCCGTTGCGTTCAGTTTTTTTTTTTAAGTTCGTGATGATACGAATATTCTCTCCAGAGCCAGTCTCTCTTAAAAACAAAGTTCCTTAAAGTCTCCTAACTTAAATTAAGTATTTTTTGTAATAGCGTCTGTTTTATAATACATTTGAAACTTTTTTTCTTTCAACTATGCGATAATTTCGTTATTATGAGCCTAAAATGTGCGCACAACACGGAACATTTCTGCTCCAGTATGTTATGAAATCCATTATTGCACTACTTGTGTCAAAAACAATGCAGTAACGAACTTTACTGCATCGTTTTTCCATGGCCATCTGCTTTTATATCAACCAATAAGAGTGCTAAAACTAAAATGTTGACAAAAACCAGCCAGTCAGGGTTGACTGGCTGAATTAAATTGACGCCCGAGCCAAAAATTAAAAGCTTCGCTCCGAACGTGGCAAGAAGTTTTTAAATCAGAGATCATTAAATGATTTTAACTTTGATTTTAACCATCAAACCTGAGTTTAACTGTTGCCTGAAACAAAATTGCATACAAAAAAAGAACACCAATCGTCTCGTGGATGCTTCAACCCTGACATTGTCACCTCAATGACAGAAGTCCTAGCTAAAAAATGTTGACACGAATGGAGTCGCGATAATTTATTTCCTTGAACATTTTGTTTTGTAATGGGCTTTATTCGGTAGTTGAAAGAAAAGCAGATTATGAAACTCGAGAAAGTGATTTTCGAATTGCACTCGTGTAAATTTAGAGACCCCACTAACGCTCGTGCTCCAAATTAACACTCGGTGCAATAAAACTTAATTTTCTGCCCGATGAAACAATCTACTGTTAAGACTTGTAAGACACTTCATTTGCAATGGAAGACTGTAGCGGTGAAAAGGTTATCATAAGGTTTATAAGGTTATTTCTCTTACCTGAGCACTTCGGGTCGCCAAGGACCAGAACCCAGTACTGTGTGAGGTCCCACTGTCCGTCGGCCAGCCGCGCGAATATGGCCACAGTTCCGTCTGCCAACGCCACTATGCAGCGAGATGAACACGCCACTATTGAGAGGATCGCGTCATTCAGTTTTACCCTGGAAAGACAAGATTATATTGAGTGAAACGAAATGCGACCCTTCCGTCAATTTAAGTATTTTATGAGTGGGTGGGATAGGCGGTCACCTCATCAATAACTTACGTTTCGCCGACGATATTACTCTGATAGGCGCAAGTGAGGGTGAGCTTGCTGACTTGCTTCGGGGACTTGAAAGCGCAAGTTTGGAGTATGGACTGAGGATCAATCGGAGCAAAACCAAACTGATGTTCGTAGACAGACCAGTAACCATGCAGGGATCATTTGCGATGGGGGACCTTGACACGGCAGTGGAATTTGTTTACTTGGGGTCCCTTATTCGAGGTGATGGTGACTGTGAAATAGAAGTGGTTCGTCGAGCTCAGATAACAAAGTCAGCTGTTAAACGTCTGGGGAGGGTTTGGAAAAATCGGAATATCTACCGCAGCACAAAAGTGAAACTTATGCGTAAATTTCTTTTCTCCATTTTTCTATGTGCGTCGGAAACATGGACCCTTAAGGCTCGACTAAGATCAGTTTACAATGTGGTGCTGGCGTAAAATGTTGGGTTTCCCGTGGACAGCACACAGCATACTAACGTCTATAAAAACACGCCTTTAATTTGTCTTTGTCTCCAAAGGTCTCTTTCTTTGTTCGGTCATGTTGCCCGCCGGTAGCCTAATCTTGAGACTTATACAAGTAAGCCACGTTGAGGGGAAAAGGAGCAGAGGAAGAGCGCCCTCTCGGTGGACAGATGCCATTCTAGCGAGACATTTGCTATAGTTGGCCATTGCGGAGTGTAAAGAGGTTCTTGGTGCCGAGCCAGACGGTGGCCATGACGGTGGACATCTTGCGGTCTTGCGAAACGTCCGCGCGAAACCAGGCCTTTATAAAATCCCATGTCTAACTGTCACAGAGGTTTTTTTTACTTACCTAGCGAGGCATTTGCTATAGTTGGCCATTGCGGAGTGTATGTAGAGGTTGCCGCTCTTGGTGCCGAGCCAGATGGTGGCCATGACGGTGGACATCTTGCGGTCTTGCGGAACGTCCGCGCGGTTGTCGACGTTCGACTGCTCCTGGGCAAACGCGTCCACTCCCGGCTCCGGCGAGTTTACGTGTTCCGTTGACGCTGAAATAATAAATAAATCGCACTAATATTATACAACAATGTGAAGACGTCTGTCCCACCTGCGTCTATGAGTGCATCAAATGTTGACAATTTCACGAGCGGACAGCAACAAAAAAATACCCTTACACTAGCGCAAGTGGCGGGAAGTGGAGAATGGAAAGATAATCAGTGGACTGTCGTTAAAAAAAAAAAGAAATCGAAGAATCGTTTTTCAGACAGTACGGGGCGGGCGTTGCCCTCTTCATCGGGAAATTTTAAGGCAGCTGTACCCTACATACCCTTATTTATTTCCAATGTTGATAAAGAGACCACCGAGGAAGACATACGTGAATACATACAGAACAAGACTCTGGTATCTGTTAGACTAGATAAAATCAATATGAGGACTGATAAACATTACCAGGCGTTTAAGGTGTTTGTTCCAAAGAATAAAACAAATACTTTCTTAGACGACAGTCTGTGGCCTGAGGGGATACGTTTTCGCCGTTTTATCTTTTTCAAAAAACTAAGAGAGGGATCAGCCGAGACAGCAGATACAGCTTAGTCGCGGACAAGATAATGTTGCTTATAATTATATCTTTAATGGATTATCTGAATAAAAATAATCATTTAAAATTATCGACCTTCAATTGTAAAGGTGTCAAGAGATCTATTGAGAGCATTCGATCGCTATGTAAGGATGTAGATGTCATCGCTCTACAGGAGACCTGGCTGTGGCCCCATGACACGGCATTTCTTGGTGGTGTGGATGACGACTTCGCGTACTACAGTAAGTCTGCTATAGACACGTCCAGCAAAGTCGTAACAGGAAGACCCTATGGTGGAGTAGCTTTGCTGTGGCGAAAGTCTGTGTTTCCGTGCGTGTCGTTAGTGAAGTGTAATAGTGATAGGTTAATTGCAATAAATGTAGAACATGACAATAAACAAATGCTATTTTTTTCTGTGTACATGCCGTTTGACGATAATAAAAGTGATAGCTTAATTGAACTCACACAATGTTTGGGTGAAATTATAGCAATAATTGAAAGTATTGATACAGAGTCAGTTATTCTTTTAGGCGATTTTAATGCGCACCCCGGTGAGAGATTTTTTACTGAAATCTTATCTACCTGTACCGATCAGACATGGCGCATTGCTGACTATGAATTATTACCTAAGGATACACATACGTTTGTCTGCCAGGCGAGTGGCTCGCGGCGCTGGCTGGACCACTGTGTGGTAACCAGTGCAGCGTGGCAATTAATTGCTGATGCAACTGTCCTATATGATGTTTACATGTCTGATCATTACCCAGTGGTTTTAAATTGTAAGTTGGATAGAATTTGTTCAAAATTACCTGTTTCTAATAAATTTTGTAATAAAGTACGTTGGGGTGATAGAGATCATAATCAAATTAATGAATATTTTCATTTTTGCAATGATAGACTAAAACTGGTAGACTTGCCTACGGAATGTATACAATGTTCATATGGGTTGTGTGGTAATACAGATCATTATGTAATATTAGACAATATGTACAATAGAATTATAAATATATTAAGGGAGGGAGCGCAGTCCACTTATAAGGGTAAGGAGTGTTTTAAAAAGCGACTATATGTAACAGGGTGGAACTTGCACGTAAGCGATGCGCATAGGGAGGCACGAACGTGGTATCATGAATGGTTACTACATGGTGCACCTAAGCAGGGGTACTTATATGAAAAGATGAGGGACACGAGAAGGGCGTTTAAAAATAAATTACAGTATTGTCATAATAATGAAGACAAGATAAGGATGGAAATATTAGCTAAAGCTCATTCTAGAAAACAGTTTGGAAAGTTTTGGAAGGCTACTAATAAATTAAATGTAAAACCCTGTCTACCAGTTAGTGTGGCTGGAGCAAGCGAGCCGCAGGATATTGCCAACCTTTTCCGACAACATTTTAAAGTTGAATCTTCCTTGGTAGACGAGTCGCGGGTGTCCGGTGCTGGGGTTGGGTCGGGAGAACTTTCTTCTATATTCACAGCTAAGCAGGTTGCCAATGTAATTAGAAAAATGGTGAAGGGAAAGTCTCCAGGCTATGACGACCTGAGCATTGAACACCTAAAGAATGCTGGGCCTCACTTGTCGAGGGTACTGGCTATGTTTTTTAACTTGTGTCTAAGTCATAGTTATCTGCCGCAGGATCTCATGTACACAGTTGTAGTACCGATAATCAAAGATAAGACGGGAGATGCTTCTGACAGGTCTAACTACAGGCCTATCTCACTCGCCACGGTCGTGGCCAAGGTGTTGGACGGTTTGCTTGATAAACGGATGGCAGCGAACACTGAACTTTATGACGCTCAATTTGGCTTTAGGCCCGAGCTGTCGACAGAGAGTGCCATACTGTGTCTCAAGCAAACTGTGCAGTACTATACATCCAGGAAGACGCCTGTTTTTGCCTGTTTTCTGGACCTGTCAAAAGCATTTGATTTGGTGTCATATGGGATGCTGTGGCGTAAGCTACGTGAGGATACTGGAGTGCCTTCGGAGGTGACGTCCCTACTTCAGTACTGGTATGACGAACAGAGGAATTGTGTCAAGTGGGCGGGTGCTTGCTCGGATGTGTACAGGTTGGAGTGTGGGGTGCGGCAGGGGGGATTGAGCTCGCCCCGTCTCTTCAACCTCTACATGAACAGGCTTATCGGGGAGCTCAGTAGCACCGGCATTGGCTGCCACGTAGACGGTGTGTGCACAAATAATATCAGTTATGCCGACGATATGGTGCTGCTGAGCCCGTCGATAGGGGCTTTGCGCAGGCTGGTAGAGATTTGTGAGTCCTATGGGGTGGCACATGGACTCAAGTACAACATAAAAAAGAGTGAGCTCATGATGTTCAAAGCTAACGCGATGAACATCACAGATGTGCCCGATGTCTTGCTCTGTGGTGCGCCCTTAAAATGGGTGACTAAATTTAAGTACTTGGGTCACTGGGTCACAGAGGACTTGAGAGATAACTTGGACTTGGAGAGGGAGCGTAGGTCGCTGACTGTCCGCTGTAACATGCTGGCCCGTAGGTTTGCACGTTGTACAAAACCAGTGAAGGTAACGCTTTTCAAAGCTTTTTGCCAGTCCTTCTACACGTGCAGCCTTTGGACCAGTTATTCGCGGCGGGCATACAGCGACCTACGGGTCCAATATAACAACGCCTTCAGGATCCTGTTGGGGCTGTCGCGATGGTGTAGCGCATCCGGAATGTTTGCGGAGGCGCGCACGGATGACTTTTACGCAATAATGAGAAAACGGTGCGCCTCCATGCAGGCCCGTCTCCGCGCCAGCACCAATAGCCTCCTCAAGGTGTTCGCGGACCGGTGGGACTCTCCACTGTTGCGTCACTGGACAAGTCTCCACACGTGTCCGCCAACATAATTTTTATTTTATATTACTAACAACACTAGCATTTAAGATCATACTAACACATCTATGGATTTCAAATCTGAAAATAAATGATTTTTAATTTAATTTTAATTATAAATGTAAAAATATATTAGGATGTTTAGATGTTTGGAATGAAGATACTTTGTAACCTGGATTAACACATAGGATACTTTTTACGGGAAAAAATATTATTCCCACGGGAAAATCTTACACACCGCGGCGGGCGTAGCCGCGGGCGGATCGCTAGTAAGTAATAAATATGCAGTGACATCTCACACACGGCCATCTGATTTATTTATTTATTTATTTTATTTATTTATTTATTTTATTTATTTTCTTTATTAGAGAAACCAACAGCTTAATTAACTAAATTACACATTCTTAATTAAATTAGCAAAGCCAATAACAGGTTTCTACATTCTACAAAATAAGATAATGAATATCAAACAAAAGTAAAATCATTGTCTAATCACTGTTAGAAATACGAGGAGGGATCAAAAAGTAGTGAGAATGAAATAGAATATAATGACTATTGATAACTTAATAATTTATTTTTCTACATAGTCTTCGAGTCTTTCTACACACCGAGTCCAGCGCTTTTCCAAGGCTTCAATCCCTTTAAAAAAAAAGTTTTGTCTTGGTCCTGCAAAAAGCTCTCCACGGCATCCATCACCTCGTTATCGTCTTCGTACCTGTTTCCCCTTAAGTATTCTTTCAATTTGGGGAACAGATAAAAATCGCTAGGCGCCAGATCTGGTGAATAAGGGGGGTGGTCAACCAATTCGAAGCCAGCTTGCTGAATGGCAGCCATCGCAACTGCCGACCTGTGCGCGGGTGCGTTGTCGTGATGAAACAGCACGCCCCTTCGAAGTTCCCTCTCCTTTTTTCTTTGATGGCATTCCTCAACTTGGGAATTAAAGCTGCATAATATTGGCCTGTAATAGTGGTTCCACGCTCCAGGTAATCAATCAACAATATCCCTTCTGAGTCCCAAAATATTGAGGCCATAACCTTGCTTTCTTTATTAATATTACAAATATGTATCTGAGCTATGCCTGCCAGTATTTTTTTTTCTTACCAAGGAGTATGTCGTTCTCACTACTTATTGATACCTCCTAGTAAGAGCATGTATGCTGCTATGCATGTATGTGCGCACATTCACTTAAATATTATGGAGATCCGTTAATGTAGCAACAATCTCTTGCTTAAATGCACCTCACCTCACCTCACCTTCGGCTGAGGCTGCTAGAAGTCTCGGATAAAGATGGTTCGTTTTGTGCACTTGTTGTAAAATCTACTATTTATTTGTTCGTTAGTCAGGTAATAAAAAATATTAGACACATATTTTAAGTTTTATTAAATTAACAAAAAATACTTAGTTAAACCGTATTAAAGTTGGAGAGTGAAGGCTCACTACGTCACAATAGGTATAAAATTTACTCAAGGGTGACGTCATACACTATTTCAACTCAATATATTGCATATACGTCTTCATCGAGGGGCAAGAACCTACCCTGAATAAGAACTCAGGCCATAGGCGACCACGTTGGCCCAGTGGGTTGGTCGACTTTACACACAAACCTCGAATTTCTTTACAGGCGCGTGCGCATGTTTTCTTCCGTTTTAGTATTTAGAAAAAATGTTATCGTTTTTTAATTTGGCCCCTTATAAATTGTTTTGTTAAAAGTAGAATGCTTTATTATTGTGCTTAAATGTGATATAGTTCGCGCAACGGAAAATGGAAGAGGGCGAATGAATGCTGTGTATGCCGCTTTTGTATAGCTTCGCTTTTACGAACTGAGTGAAAGAAGATACTGGAGCCTTCAAGGTCACGTACTTTTAATCACCACGCGGCCATACTTTGATTTATTTGTGGTATTTCCGAGTAGTCAGTACTCACCAGTAATGGGCGTTGAGCTAAGCGGCGGGCTTTCAGGGGCCGCTGTGTCATACTCCTCCACATCTTTCACTTTGGACTCCTTCACCGGCGATCCCTTCGGCGGCTCCGGCTCTTTGACGGGCGTGCTAGGAGGCGTCAGCAACGTCGCCTGCACCTTACAATTCAAAATATGTTACAGTGCGCTACAAGAGTATAACTTTTATAATATAATCAATCATTCAGCCTATTGCAGTCCACTGTTGGACTGCTGCCTCCCCTTGGGCACGCCAAAGCGCACGATCACTCGATTTCCTCATCCAGCCACCACCAGCGACCTTCCTCAGGTCATCAGTCCACCGGGCAGGGGGGCGTCCCACACTACGTTTGCCGAGACCAATGACAACCCACCAACGTTAGCAAGCACAGATTAAAATTTACAGTGTTGCCAATTAACTTTACACAATAGTCTCATTTTTGTCAACTCCTTTGTGTCGCTCTTTATGATATCTAGCAAAATGTATTCATAATATCCGTATTTAACAACTTTCATTACCATCCAAGTCTGAGCCCTTCGGCGAAGGCTCCTCAACTCTGACACCAAGTTTTTTGAGGTCATTTGTCAACCCACACGATTGAAAAAATCACCATCGTAATATCATATGAGTCGTAAGGTAGATACCGACCTCAGGAACCTTGTACTCTGAGTTATTGAGTCCATAAAAAGGAAGTATTTTACAAAAGCATTTGGACTAAATAAAGTTCGGTATCTAAATCATCACACTAATCCTTACTGATATTATAAACGCGAAAGTTTGTATGTATATGGATGTTTGTTACTCTTTCACGCAAAAGCTACTGAATGGGTTCGGATGAAATTTGGAATAGAGATAGCTTGTACCCTGGATTAACACATAGAATACTTTTTATGGGAAAAAGTTCTTATTCCTACGGTAAAAAATAAAAAATAATGCGCACGTAGCCGCAGGCAGATAGCTAGTATAAAATAAAAGTATCCTTACTAATGTCGTGGTCCCGACTACGACCACCTTTTCGCCTGTCTCTGTGCTGCCCACGGAACCTGGCAGCCCATTGCTTTGGCTGTCGGACGACTCGCTCTTGCCCACGCAGAATAGAGATTGCTGTAAAACGCCATAAAATTATTATTTTTATTAGGTACATTCATAGCATACGAGCTGTAGAAGAGAGTTCATAAAGAGAGAAGTTAGATTTGTATCAATATTTTATCAGACAACGGGAAAAACTTATCAGACAACGTTTTACGGTGTTTTCGTCCTCCTATGGCCATCTTTTTTTAAAGGCGAAATATCATCAGGGTTATATTTCACGTTAGTTTTTTTTTTCTCCCTGAGCTGTCCCACCGCTGGGCAAAGGCCTTCCCTTTTTTCTTCCTATAAGTGTTACGTACTATTAAAAACGAAGACCGCGGAGTTTTGCGCTTTGCAAAGTTTAGTTTCCTAGTTTATACCCGGTATCTGACAGATCGATCGATTGCAAACCAAGCAATGACATTCAACCTTCGGATGGTAAACCAATTTTTAGGACCACTGCAAATACTATTGCGTGAAACCTTGCAGAAACGTGTTGGCGAAATAAGATATCTAAAGAAAGTACCTAATTCACTGCAAGTCTTAAACAAAAACATTAGCGCATGTCGCCAACCAATCGGTGTGTACCATAGACTTATAATATAATAGCGTATAGACAACCTGACAGCCCGATAATGCGTGCCAAGTTTTGACTTGTCAATGTGTGCGTTAGCAAATAGTTCACGTTAAAAAATAGTTCACCAAAATAAACAAAATTATCAATAAACAGAACTTTATCTACACAAAATATTAAAATACACAAAAGGATTGACATAATTTTATATTATTGACAGAATAAAAAACAAGTTTTAACCAAAAATAAACGCATCATTGTAGTGACGACGTCCTAAGTATTTACCTGTGAAATGTGCAATTTTCAGGATTATTTCTATGATTAACACCACAGTCACTCACAGAACATGTAACCATTGTTGAATGCAATCGTATTTACTAAAAATAAACCACAATTTACGCAAAAATACAAAATACTGAGGAGCTTCTTCCACGCGTGTCGACTTGTGACTACCTGTCAACCAAAACCGGTCACAGTTCCAATAGATTCGCTTTCCTTTTCTACATATCTTGCTATATCTCCGTAAGAGATTTTCTTCTCCCTCGCACGCTTTGTTGGTCTATACGCCAGTATATTATAAGTCTATGGTGTGTACCAATGTACTTACCGAATGTCGTTTAGCCTCGTTCTCAAACGCCATTCGTTCTTCGTACTCTCTATAGTCTTCGGCTATGGCACCGGGCACGGACGCGACGCAGAGTATGTGCTTGTCGCTCACCGGGAACGACTCGATCACTTCCGCAGGGTTGTTCGCGTCGATTATCTGTGGTGGGAAGAGATCAGTACTGTGGAGTTTGTATGCTCTGTGTGCAAACTCCGCGATATTTTCTTCTTTTGAATTGATACTTTTTAGTTATTACTGGCACTTGAGAGTAGCCTTATGTGGGTGAAAAATCTAGTATGAGTTTTCGGTAGTCAGAAAATGACCTTCAGTCTACGATGTTGTAGAAAGGATCGATAAAGAAGAATTAAAAAACGATATTAAGATGCCATGCTGTTGTTATAATTATGAAGAGTAGCTCTACCGCAGGAGCCATCCCTTGCCACACCAGAAGCGATAGTACACTGTATTTTTTTTTTTTGCTTATTCATAGAAAAAAACAACAATTTACTGTGCACAGTGGATACACGATTGTAATTTTCTAATAGCTGTCTGGCGGTGGATCGAGAGCTAAGGACTCCTTTGATATAAAAAATATCTTTTCTACCATTGTATATCTATATTATAATATTATATATCATCATCAATAGCTCATTTACGCCCCCGAGTGAGAATATTATACACTCACCGGCACATCTAATCGCCCACCCTTGTATTTCGGGTTAATTTTTAACTACGCTTATTGTTATACATTACAATTGATTTGTTGATAATTTTACGATAAATTAAACACACTTAAATAAACGTTAAATTTACAACTTTTTAACTGACATCAGCTGTAACTAATAGAATTATAAAGAATCACGAGTATTCCCTGAAATGAAGAGTGGGCGGTGAGTATATATACTACATATCTATTTTTATTTATGATAGGTATCTTTATGTATTTACATATTTGCAAGTACGGTCGGTCGTATTTGCAATGTTTATGTAAGTTTAAGTAAATCGATCGTGAGGTAACGCTGTTTTAGCGCCACTACCTTCAACCTGCTCTTAACCACCAAAGGTTAGCTGGAAGAAAATGCTCTACAGCATTAAGTTCGCCTTTTTACATCCATTTTGGTGCAATAAAGTATATATCAATCAATCAAAAACGTGAATCTTCTGGCGGGACTTGAGCCCACGACTTTCTTCCTTACGCTCACACTGTATTTATTTTGTTTGTCGTGAGGTTCTCGGCCGCATAAACGATGGACTTGCAACCTGTCACTAGGTGCACTAAATAACTCATCAGACAGGTGCGTATATACCGGATCTTAACATCGAATTTTACTAAAAGGTTTGATTATATGCCCTTTGGGCGTTATATAAATAAAAAATAAAATAAGAATTGTTTATTTCAGGCATATTAAACCCATACATTTATTGTTACATTAAATTGTAAAATTGTATTTTTAATAGACTCTTAATCAGTAATTGAGCGTCCCAAACGCACAACCTGTACAATTTAGAGTATTTTAGAGTATTCACGTAGTTTAAATTTTGTTTACGGAGATTTTAGAGGTGTAATGTTGTATGTTACATACAGACGAAACTTGTTCGAGAACATTTCAATCCTTTAATCTCTCTCGCAAAAATCAGACGTCTATTTTTTATCATACAAACTCCCTCGCTTGCTGGTTTCAATACCAGTTCTCGGTGGTATGATTACGTTTCCTCTTTATCCGCACAAGTACTCGCAATATTGCCATCGGTATTTCTATTCTTGTCAACTATTGTTAATCGTCTCAGTTTTTACCTCGGTCCAACCACCCACTAGACACCGCATTCAGTATAATTTACTAACAAACTAATTACGAAAAAGTTGCGGTGAGGGGGCGCGGGGAACACGTCGTGATTGGTGCATCTCGCTTACGCAACGTATTGACAGGGCTCATAATTGGTCGAAACTGAAGTGAGCCGCGAGGTATTGGCCGCCCGGAAATATTTATATGTGCAAATGCACCTATGCGTTTCGGAAAGTAGCGCCCTGACATGTGGTGTCCAGTGGGTGGTTGGTCCAAGGTTTTTACTCACCATGACGACGCCCTTGGTCTGCGTGCTGGAGCAGATCCAGACGAGTGATGAGAGGTTCTTCTCCGAGTGCTCTCCGCTGTGGGTCGATTGCAGCTGCCGGTCAATCTGCTCAATCTCCGGCGAGTGCACCGACTGCGCCTTGCTCATTTCGTACGCTGCAGACAATTATTAAAATCAAAGTAGTAAATCAATCAATCAGCCTATTTGCAGTCCACTGTTGGACTGCTGCCTCCCCTTGGGCACGCCAAAGCGCACGATCACCCGCTTTCCTCATCCAGCCACCACCAGCGACCTTCCTCAGGTCATCAGTCCACCTGGCAGGGGGGCGTCCCACACTACGTTTCCCGAGACGTTTCGAGAACCCGTCTGCGCCAACGCTCATCGGTTCTACGACAGACTCAAAGAATCTAAAGAATATAATCAAAGTAGTCAAAATTAAAGTATTATTTATTAAAGTTACCTACATAAACCCTTGAACGGTTGTTATTTACCTAAATTGGCACGTTCACTCATTCATAAGAGTACTTTCGTCCATGGAGAATATAAACAAGGTTCGAATCTTCTTATTTTTACAGTCGTTGTTTACAAAAAACATTAAGTAGATAAAAATTAAGGTACTGCGCTGTGCAGAATATACTGGTACCACTTAAGGATTACAGGTACTACCACCGTAAGATTTTTGACATATTCCAATCAAAAGATCTACACTTAGTTATCTGTGGCATATATAAAAGTAGAAGTTTACTGACTGACTGACAAATCAACGCAGAGTCGAAACTATTGAGTCTAGAAACTTGAAACTTAAACAGATAGTTTTTCTTCGGGGGGTTGTTCGGGGGTTTTTAGTACGAGAGCAAACACTTAAAAAAGATTATTGGAAATTCCACCCATACAACTTTACAAACTTCAACACCCCCCGAGTTGAAATTTTTAAGAAACTCCGTTGTTTTAAACTAAAACTACGCAAAAAATCGCAGGCGGCGCGAAGGCTAATCTATCTATACAATGATGGTCATTGCGCATAGTCTTCACTCACCTAAGCTCTCGGGCTTTTCGTCCTCTTTGGCGTAGAAAACGCTCTCGCCGATCATGCAGCCTCCGTCCGGCGTGCGACCGCCGTTCAAGTTCACTCCGGCGGCGCACAGCAGCGACATACGGGGCTCGTTCTCTGCTATCGGTCTGCGAAACGTCAATGTCATTTAAAACTAGTGTGTGACAAGCCTAATGTGCTTCTACTGGGGCGACGAGGAACGGAGCAAAATTGGGTAGTTGACTAAATATTTTCACACCATCTAGGAAAAAGATCGTCCCTAATTTTTAGTTATTAACCGACCTTGCATTAAATTTTACACAATTTAAGATTTATTATTACAAATCAAACAATAAGCAGTATGTAAACGACCACAACACGGCGGCGTGTCGTCACGTTTTGCTATTTACCTCGTTTTTCCATAAAGTTACTATTTTGACCACATTTTGACATTCAATAAAAAGGAGTTGATTTGACTAGTCAGTCAACGCCCTATTGTGACGAAATTGACCAATCATTACTAGATATAGTTATAAACACCCGCTCAACTTCGTTTCAGTGGAAACAGTACTAGTGGAGGTGATAATAGTTGTGTCTAATTGTATGGCAGAGAGGAAAGGGCCCAAGCAAGCGGAGCAGAGTGGAGTGGAGCGGAGATGTGAATTCGTAGACATTAAGAACTCGATGGCACCGTTTCGCTAAACACAAAGTCCGCTACTCTCTACTCCGCTCCGTTCTTCTCCTTTCCGCCTCAGTAGAAACGCATCCTTAAGGGTACCAAAAAAACTCTCGTCACACCGCTGCCATATATTTAGAGGCAGCTAAACTGGATGGAGGCGGAAACGTCGTGAGAAAACCTGCACACATCTATGAAGAAATTCAAATGCATACTTATTCAACGCTATAACGGTGAAGAAAAACATCGTGAGGAAGCCTGCACACGGCTGCGAAACCTGAGGTTGTGACATGAAGCCGACCAATCCACTCTGGGCTTACGTCGTCGACTATACTTCATTACAAATAACGTTCGAAAAAAGACAAAAAAATATGTATGGTAAAAAAAAGGTTATTCGTGATTCACACTTGTCAGCTAATCAAGATTGACATTTGTCAAATGGAAGGAAATGTGTCCTATGAAAGATTTTTCCGATGTTGCCTGAAGGGTTAAGGCGTGATCGATGACGTATATGAACTGGTGATGAAGCTATATTTAACTGAGAACCAATTTGAACTGACCTGCAGAACACCGGCACGGGTACTGGCACGCCGCCGGATGACAGCGAGGTGCAAGGACTGGGCCCCTTCTGTCCCTGTCCGCTCTTGCCCGGCAGGCTCCAGCCGTACGCCTGCGTACGCCCGTCTTCCTTGCGAACGTGCGCCCGCACCTAAACGTACGAGTTCGGGGCTACGGTTATGTTATTCACAATGCAAACTAGTATTAAAAATTATTAGGTTCTAAGCATGCATTAGGCCAGGCCAAGTTGGTCGGCTGACACTGATCCTGATTTAGAGTAAGCTGAAACTGCTCACAGACAATTTAAACTAAAGGCTCGATCCCTCGGTAGTAGTAATAGTTCTAAATAGTGATCAATAGGGAATCGGACTGTTCCTAAATTTACCATATTTTATGAATTATTTTTAAAATATAGATTAGTAGCAAACGATTCGCGAAGAAAATAACAGAATCGGCTGAAAAACTAATTTACAGTGATTTTTTAGTTTCAATATGTCTGTCTCTTTCAAAAACGATTTTTTGTATGGAGATTATTATGGCGTTACTAGCAAGTGACGTCACATGCTAGTAAGTGCCTCTCTATTTAATCTTGAATTTCAAACCTTTATAACTCGGTCAATTTTAAAGATAGAGCAAAAATTCTTTTAGTGCTTGATAGCAGAAACTAACAAGTTTGGATTTATAAAATAAAATAAAAGTAGTCAAATACCCTATTGACTAGCAAATGTACTCTGAAGGTTCCTCCTTTGTTTGCCTCCTTAGCGACGGGCTTGTATTCCGGTAGCCTAGCTATAAAAACGAATTTACAGTGATTTTTTAAAGTTTCAATATGTCTGTCTCTTTCAAAAACGATTTTTCGTACGGAGCTTATATGGCGTTACTAACGAATGACGTCACAAGTGGGTATGTGCCTCTCTGTCTAATCCTGAATTTCAAACCTTTATAACTCGGTAAAT